>BSBK01010664.1:335000-372500 GCA_027943335.1 Chamaecyparis obtusa | reverse complement strand
GGCATGTCTTGCATAACGTTCTTGATGTAGCTCGTGTTTCTATCATTTGTGATCAACTTACACATTTTGATAGACATCCCACCTCCTAACTTAATGATTCTTTTCCACTACTATAAAAAAAATGATTACCTAAAGGAAGGGATTTTTTGCACATATTTTCATTTATTTTCATCAGTTTTTGTTTTAGGAACTCTCATCTTTCTAGATTTGTTTGATATTCTCTTTTGGGCTTCTTTTTCCTCCCTAATTTCTAGTTTGGCATGGGAGGAAATCTCATCCAAACTAAGCTAGATAATTTTGAATAGTTAAGGAATAATCATATTCTCTAGCTTACTCTTGAAATAGGAAATGTGGCTAATTGTGTTGATGGTATGAAAGGCTTTGAGCTGAATTTATCTCATAAGTTTACTAATTCTTAGGACAAGGGTGTAGTCAAGTCATTTGTGGGGTCTCCTTTGTGGTCTTCATGGATTATATTACTGCTATTACTAGCCTAATGGAAGATGGTATGACCCTCCCTATACATTCTAAAAGGTATTATAGAATAATTTTAAGAAGTTCTTGCATCTAGGGGAAGAGATCCCTCAACTCTAAAATGTCTTCAATTGGGAAGAACTTTTAGATGAGTAGAAGGACATGGCATTGATTCTGATCAAGAATATTGATTTGGAAGGTAGATTCAAATGCTTTCAGTGTCATATAGTTCCTATGTTAAATAATTTTTTACATAAAACCAAGCTTAATTTTCTATAATGAATTCTCTCTTTTCTTTTTCAATCCATTGAAAAAACCAAAATTCATGGGGGCTTCCTCTACATCAAGGGATTATCCTTAGATTTATAAAATCCATTTAGAACTCTTGTGAGGATTGTGTCGTAAACACTCCTCCATTATGAACCTAAAGTTAATTATTGACCTTTCTAAAGAGAAATATGTTAAAGGGACTTCTTCCTCTACTATTAAAAATCTACCCCTAGTACCTTGACTAGGGTTAACCCTTAAAGAAAGGAGGAAATGTAAACCATGGGTATGGGAAAGAATGTGAATCTTGATGAAGCCCTTGAATTATCTCAGGATTCCTCCTCTTGTTGGTCTACAAAGTGGGACTAGACCCTAATGAACACCCCTTAAAAGAACAAAATCTATGCCATTGTTCCTTATGCCCCTCATAATGAGGCCCCTAAGACCTCATCCCATCAAAACATTTCTCTCCATTATTTTGTTGATCCTCTTCCTGAAGATAAGTTACTTGACTACCCCAAATTTCTAGAAAAAATTGATATTTTGTGTGTTCTGTACAATGAAAAAATACAATCATCAAGTCATTTTTGGCAAAGCCCCATAGTGCCAAGAATAATATAAATAGGCTTGAGGCCCTGGTGGAAGTGGATTCTAGGATAGAGGACTAGTCTCAAGAT
Source organism: Chamaecyparis obtusa (assembly GCA_027943335.1). Classification (NCBI taxonomy): domain Eukaryota; kingdom Viridiplantae; phylum Streptophyta; class Pinopsida; order Cupressales; family Cupressaceae; genus Chamaecyparis; species Chamaecyparis obtusa. The sequence continues at coordinate 371,082 of BSBK01010664.1, read as the reverse complement.
GTCAAGAATGCTAGAACTTGGGAATTGGTAGATGATCTTTAATTAGGTTGGATAATTGAACCTTTATTGAGTAGGTTAAAGAAATACATGAGTTTATTCCATCAAAATAAGGAAAGAAATAAATATTGTATGACATTGCCAATTTTAAAAATAATCACAATAAAGTTAACAATAAGTTGGAAGAGATTGCCAATTTTAGCAAAGAGATAATGGATAAGACTTCGAGATTTCTCCATATTTTGCACAATGAACTTGAACATAGAATGGGCTAAAAGTAAGAGGAAGCATATGATAGCTATGAGAGATGAAATGTTGTGTTACTTCAACTTAAAAGTAACTAACATAGAAAAAAGGATATTTATTGAACATTTTGAAGAAATAAATTCAAGATTGAAAGAAGGTTAAGGATCCTTCTCTTTAGTCTTCTAGCATCTACATTTTTTTGGGTTTTGGTTGGTATCTCTAATGTTCTTATGTCTTTATTGTTCTTTCATTATTTTAGTTATTGAGTCTTTTGCTGGTTGAATTTAACCCTTTTGAATTCACTTTATGCCTGTCATTTAGATCAATGTAAGGGTTCAAATCCCCTTTTGATCAATACTTAATTAGAACTAAAAGCACTTTTAGGAAGGCTCTACAAAGATTACACCAATGATTTCTTCGACAAATGATCTAAAAATATAAATAAAACTTACAAAACCTATATCCAAAATATTTCCAAAAACTTTTTTTTTATTACACGAGTTATCGCTAGATGAGAGCAATCTTTGGTAACCCATGACGCTTGTCCTTAGATCACTTTGAAATCTTAAAAATCTTATCCAATAGTCTTTTTCTATACTTTTTGACAACCACTAAACAAAATGCATAAGATTTTTTATAAATTACAAAAGAGTAGGACTAAAATGTTGTATCAAACATTGTGAAAAAGAAGAGAAATTTCAAAAATAATTTGGGTGCCCATATCCAATGTATAAGAACAAGGATAGTATTTTATGTGAAAGGGATGTTTTCTCTATATGACAAATATCATAATTCTCTATCATAATCAGCTAATGAGTTATCACATCCTTCATAATTGTCAAATGTCATAAGATGCTATTAATAAACCATTTGAAACTCCCCAAACCCATGTACAAGAGAGGGGAATGTCAATTTAATATCTTTTTATGAAGAAACTAGATTTACATCCAAATTAATAGATTTTTTTTCCTTTGACTATCTTATTATCCTAGTTTTATATTTTTGGGAAGTTGTTCTTTCTATATTTGATAAGTTTATATTTTCTTAAAGGAGACATGACAATTACCCCTCTCCAAAATTCTTTTTCTTCATGAAATGAAGTTTAGAGTTTTCAAGTATCTCTCAATCTTCTCAATTTGCATCCTCTATTGGAAAACTCTTCAATAAGATCAAGTACTTTGTAACACTTTTATTTATCAACTTATTTCCCTTCTTTTATAACATCTCCTTGAAGATCAGTTTCAGTTCCCTTCATCGTCTAATGGTGCTAGATTGGGTGAAGATACTACACGCTATCCAATAACCATTTTTAAACATGTTGCATGGAACTAATTATTTAATTAACTATATTTGGTGGGAGCTCCAAGTCATAGGACGCTTTATCTAATTTTTTTAAATTTTTGAAATGTACATAATATTTGTGCTTGAGTTTACAAACCACATTTCTCTTTAGATCACTTTTTTATATGGATGTAATCTAACAAAAAAAAATCTTGAACTTCAAAAATTCCATTTGTTCTATTCTTGTATAGATACATATTTTGATGATTTTGAGCATGATGCAATTTTTTATTAATTGATCTCAATATCTCTTAACTTTTCTTAAAAAAGTCACTTTATATAGGACCTCCACAATATAGGAACAATATGACAATGGTGTCACATCTCAAGATCTCCTAACTTTTCTTTAAAACCCAAATTTAAATACGAATTAGTTCTTTACTTAATCATAATAGAAAGAACAAGAAACGTAAATTAAATTAACATATACATTAAAACTAAATAATAAGATACAATCATTACATCTTGATGTAATCAAATATACTATCTATAGAGTATAATTGATACATAATCATAAAAATTCCACTGCACATGTCGTAGGGATACAATAATACAATACAAGTACATATAAATCTCCTAAATCAATTTTAGTAACCAATACATGAGAGAATAAAAAATATACATCTCATTAAGATAATAAGAAAGTCTCCAAGGAATGAACAAGAAGATAGAAGCAGTCTCAAGAATCATCCAAGCACAAGAAACATGAGTGCCAGATCTCAATGGTAATAAGAATCACTACCACCTAACCACATGTAACCCAGAGGTCCAATCCCACTGTGTTGAGGAGATAATACCAAGTCTCACTAAAAGAAATAGCCAAATAAGCGCTTCATATAAAATAGTAATAAATGGTTATAAGTTTATCAAGTATAAATGATCAAGACACAAATCAAGTGTAGAAAATGCAACGTAGGAACCTAGGACACATATAAGGAAGTGTAATCACATAAGTTAACTCTAGATTTATCATGGTAGTCTCTCTAGACCATATCCCCCTAGTGGCTCTATACGATATCAATAATCCCCCCATGAAAATAAGGAAAACCAACTATGCCTGACCTCAATGTCTCTCTGGACATGTAATAATATTCTCCCAGTCCCATCCTAGCATGTAGAAGCACTCAAGGCATGAGTGGGGAACATAATTATATTATTAATATTTCCATCCTAATAAATTAATTAAGTTTTGACTTATTCCACTTAAAAAGGATACCCAGGTAGCCACTTTAGGCATATGGTGAGTCCAAAGTAACCCACTTCCCATATATGCTCTTAGATAACCTACCTGAATGCTCCCAACAAAATAACCAAATAGAAGGAAAAACCAAAACCATAAAAGAGTTCTTGTAAACTATTAAATCATGAAAGTCATCAAAGACAAGTGTTGGAGCATTTAAATAAGAACATGAAACCCTAAAACAAGTATCCAAACTATCCATCCCATAATGGAAATCTAAGTCAACAATCACCAAATTCACATAATCTCATATCACAAAATCAATGATCATCAATAACATCAAAAGAGTCTCTCAAAAATGGAGTAATCATAATAAAAAAATACCATCACTCACAACATCAAACAATCATAGAAGAAGAAACAAGTTGACCAAGTGAAACAAATCTAAAATCAACACAATATTGGTTGCCACCTCTTATGGTCAAATAACATAAAGATCAAGGACTGATCAGGGAACACATGACATCGATCATAGATGTACACATGACAATACATCAACCAATCATGACATAAATAGGTTATGGACATCCACATTACGAAACCCAAAGAGCAAAAGGTTAAAAAAAACATAAGACAATAAAAGTCCCAAGACAAAACCCACCTAGGGTATCATCCTACCCAAAATGACACTTAACAACACCAAGATCACATAAGAGAATGAATGCATGCAATTGAGATCTTATTTAAATCCAATTATATAACACCATTATATACTAATTAATTTAAAATACTCCTAAGTCATAAATAACTTAGCTAGTAACATAAAGTATGCACATGGAACATGTATATGGTGTTTGAGCGAATCCCCATGGTCTTAATTAATTAGAATTTTAAAATAAAATAAAAAATTGATTATATCAATTATATTAATTATTTAATAATTATTAAAATTATTAATTTTAAATTAATAATATTTAATAATAATTTTAAACTTTATAATAGTGAGTTTTTTTGTGTATTTCCTCTATGTAAATCAATTGGAAATTTCAAGGGTGTAATATCACATGGAAAGATATAGATCTACAACTTATGTCGATGGAAATATAATTTAATTTCATATATTTTTCATTATTACCGGTCCTAAAGATAAGATCATTTAAATGGTGTAAAAAGAAAATCTCCCTAATAGCCTTGTTCGGGAATGAAGGTTACCAATTTGGTAAAAAGAACATAATTTTTTTTTGAACCATTGGACCCCCCTAAAAATTAGGAAAAACATCCATAATAGACTTATTTACAATCTCACCAAAGTGAGTTTCCTACTTATGTTTTTTGCAAAAGTTATGGATGATTGTTTTCCTAGCACAGATTTAAAAATCAAGCTCAAATTAGCTCAGTCTCACTATATTAGTCAATATTTGACCCTTTCCATACAAAGGAACCCTATCTATTTTTGACATATTTCAAGTATAACCTAGATGTGTATCAGAAAGAGTCTTTATATTTTTAAGGAGACATCTGCAAAGGAAGTTATAGAAAAACCCTATGTTTTCACAAACCTATTGCATGCAATTGCTCACAAAGAATTCTATGGATTTCTAGACTATATATCAACATGAATTTCTACACAATAACACCTTAATACTCCATCCTCTTTAATTATCAAAACAATAAAGAAAACTTTAATATGACCACACCAAAACTCATCAAACAATCTAGCAAATGCAAAGAAGACAATCTTTCAAAATAGAAGAATTTATTCTCAAAGTTTACTTGCCAAAAAGAGGAAAAATAAGACCAATATCCCAACTTCAATTCCAATCTTTCAATAAATCTTTAACTCCTAAAATCTAGACAAAAGATGTAACCTCATAAACCTGTTTCGTTGATAAAAACCCCATCTCATCATAAACTTGTCTCGTAAAAATCTTGTGCTCTAAAAAACCTCTTTCTATCTAAAATTAAAAAAATAATCTCTAATAAGGAAAAACTAATAAAACTAGGGTTTCTAGGACAACTTTCCTTAAAAAAAGAACTTAACCCTGAAGAAAGATAAAATAATTGCTTTCTTTATTTTTTAACAAATAAAATCAATTTAATTATTTATTTCTTTTTAAAAAGAAATAAATATATAATTTCCTTTTTCTTTCTTCTTTTAATATTAAAATTTAATTTCTTTTCCATATATATAATAATAATAAAATAAATAAATAAATAAATATCCTTTTTTTCTTTTCTTTTCTTTTTAAATTTTCTTTAATTTTTAATTTAATAACTATCTCCACAAAACTCAATTTTTAATTAGAATTAAATTTTAATTTATTATTATGATTTTAAATGCAATTACATTGCATATTATTATTTTGAATTAGGAAATATTTGTAACATATTAATAATTTATTTATATCTTAAATATGCCTTTTAATTTCCATTTAGAGTTAAGATTTAATTAAATCCTCAATCTTTATCGTTACACTTTTAATTAAATCCCTTTACTAAATACATGTATTTAATTAATTCATATTAGTTAAATATCTATACATTTAATATTCTAATATTTTTAGAAGGTTTAATTATTTAATCTTTATAATTAACCTTTAATTACTCTTTTACTAACATCATGAAAAAGTACCACATTCACCTTCATGCATGCATATTGAAATCTGACCAAATCAAAATGCAAAAAAGATGCAACAATGTAAGCATGCTCAAACAAGGGTTCACAAATTCACGTCACCTCGATGAATTTATAGAAGCTAGTCAATTGGGTACTTGTCCACACTTTCAGGACAATGATGGCTAATGATAGGATTTATATGAATTCTATGTCCCTTGTCTTACCATTGAGACAATGCAATAAGGCACACTCATCCTGACAATTCAGGGAAGTTGATATCTGGTACTTACAAATCTACATCACAAAGGTGAGCATATATATAGGCAATGATGGGGATCGATACATCACGTGGAAAACAAGTAACCATGCCTTCATCACTCAACCATATCAGACACATCAAACAAAAATATAAATCATATACATCAACCATACACATACAAGTATGGGGTTAGTGGAAACCATAAATCTAATAAAAATTGTATCATAGTATTAAATCATCAACAATTATTATTGTAAACTCAAAATATCATCAAATCTATGTAATGATCTAACATACACATGAAAAGTAGTGTAAAAGAGGTTGACATCGCACATTGAAAAAGGGTAATAGATGGGTGGCTATTACATACATAATTTTTAAAGTAAAATAAAAATTCATAGATCTATAAACCCTATAAAGAAGCTAAAGTTAAATGTGGGATACAAGATAAGTTGACCAAACGTTTAAAGTAAAGTTAAGTTTCCTTAAGGCTCACCTAAGCTAATCTAATAAGATGCATACACATAAGCATAAATTAGCATAAATTTATTGATGAGAATTGAGAAGTATAATAATTTGTAATATTAGCTATTTAAAATAATTAAAATTACAATAGTAGGTTGTCACTTATCTTTTTTTACCAAAGAATGGTTATCTTTAGAGAATAAATATGGAGTTAGATAAAGGTATAATCTCTAAAAATTTGATATGTTTGTCAGTTAATATATTTAAAAATTAAAATTAATATATGTATTCTCTCTACTTTTTGTTAAGTTACAAGTCTAGATCTAGTCTATAGCTTTGAATATTTCCTCTAAGTATATGAACTTAATATATGTGATTCTCACTACAACATTTGGGGTTGAATTTCGATGCCAATTTGTGATGCCACTACCATTTGTATTTTTTTTTGCAAGTGCTCCCCACGGTGTCATAATAGAAACATTGATGTCATAATTGTGACATTTGCTTGGTTAAACAAAAAAAGAAAAAGAAAGTGTCATTTGTAATTTTTGTGAATTCGAAGAGCTATCGTGAAGACGTCACTACACTTTTGCATGGCGGGAAGAGGGCATTCGAGTTTGGCATGCACGAAGAGGGCAACACCATGTGGGAAGAGGGCACTGGCACTTGAGGTAGGCATTCGAGCTTTGTCTTCTCATTAACTCAATTTCATTTTGATGGCATTTGTTGATTTAATGGCATAATATGAATGTTAATAGTGGCATTGTTTACATCTTAGCATTTGGAATGCTCGATGACCCGCAAAATTTGAGAGATAGGACATTGTTGCTATTACCTTCAAGGCATTGTGTGAAGTGTTTGATCTCTCTTTATTTATTCTTCTGTTGATATTCACTATGTGGTACTCCCCGTTTATGATCATTTCATGAGGAAATGTCTTGATGACTCATGGGTTGCAAGCTAGGGCATCATACATTGTTTATGAGCTCACTATTGAATACTAACATTGTTTACATCTTTTCATTTGGAATGCTTGATGACCCGCGAGGTTTGAGAGCTAGGGCATCATTGCTATTACCTTCAAGGCATTGTGTGAAGTGTTTGATCTCTCTTTATTTATTTTGCTATTGATATTCACTATGTGGTACTCCCCGTTTATGATCATTTCATGAGGAAATGTCTTAACGGCTCATGGGTTGCAAGCTAGGGCATCATACATTGTGCATGAGCTCATTGTTTAATAATGACATTACTTACATATTTTCATTTGGAATGCTAGATAACCTACAAGCTTTGAGAGCTAGGGCATCGTTTCTATTACCTTCAAAGCATTGTGTGGAGTGTTTGATCTCTCTTTATTTATTTATTTTTTCGTTGATATTCACTATGTGGTACTCCTCGTTTATGATTATTTCATTAGGAAATGTCTTGATGGCTCGCAGACTGCAAGCTAGGGCATCATACATTGTTCACAAGCTCACTATTTAATACTCACATTGTGTACATCTTTTTATTTCGAATGCTTGGTGACCCGTGAGCTTTGAGAGCTAGTGCATCATTTCTATTACCTTCAAGGCATTGTGTGAAGTGTTTGATCTCTCTTTATTTGTTTTTCTATTGATATTCACTATGTGGTACTCCCCTTTTATGATCATTTCATGAGGAAACATTTTGATGGCTTGCGGAATGCAAGCTAGGGCATCATGCATTGTTTATGAGCTTACTATTTGAGCACCTCATGTCCCTATTTGATTGGCTGGTGATCTATTTGTTATATTGATGCTATTAGATCAAATAGAGACATTAGTAATAAAATAATACACTTACTATTTTGAATTTGAGCTCAAGCATCATGCAATGTTATTGCTGTCAAAACAGTAAGTGTATTAATGTATGATCTAATAGCAGCACCCTCATTGATCATTACCTTTGACTCCATTATTATAGAAGAGATAACTACCTACAACTATATTTCATAAGTCCTCCTTTGAAGTCATATGTTAGTTTAAAATGGAGAAACTATACAAAATCACCAATTTAATCTCAAAACATCATATAACTAGAATTAATCACATCTCACAAATGTATAGATTATTCTACATACCATTGTATTATATGTATCAAGTATAATTATGATTTTACATCATATAAATATATGTATATGTATATATATATATATATATATATATATATATATATATATATATATATATATATATATATATATATATATATATATATATATATATATATATATATATATATATATATATATATATATATGATGTAAAATCATAATTATACTTGATACATATAATACAATGGTATGTAGTATAATCTATAGATTTGTGAGATGTGATTAATTCTAGTTATATGATATTTTGAGATTAAATTGGCGAGTTTGTATAGTTTCTTAATTTTAAACTAACCTATGACTTCAAAGGATTAATTATGAAATATAGTTGTAGGTAGTTATCTCTTCTATAATGATGGAGGAGTGAAAGGTAATGATTAATGATGTTGCTACTATTAGATCATACATTAATACACTTATTATTTTGAATTTGAGCTCAGACATTATGCAATATTATTGTTATCATCGCATGCTTGCTGCTGTTGTGCACCATATATTATTTTATACACTGTTTATTTCATTGAGACCGTGAGCTTGGCATTTGTAATGTATTTTCTATTATTGGATCGATGTCACCATGTTGTTGAGGCTGTAGATACATTGAATCACCACTGCCATTCTATTTTGATAGCAGCAATATAACAAATAGAACACCATCCAATCAAATAGGGACATTAGTAAGACATTTAATGCATTATTCCTTCATCATGATAACAAAAATTCATTGGCTCAAAGCACATAGAATGTGGGTAGCTTTATTACTTCATTAGATCTGTACACTTGTTAATTTCACTAGCATCATGCAACTTTCTTACTCATCCTTTAAAATGCAGATTCAAACATACTCCATGCCATAGCATTAATGTATAGATGATGTAGATTTGTGTACCTCTTTGTTTTGATGTAGCTTACTCACTGCATGCAATGGGGCCTCCTTGGGGATGCCAACCATGTTATGATGTTATGATCTTTACTGGAAATCCATGATGTGCTCCTCCTTTAATATGTAGATTTGATTCTTTTTTCCTCTGATTTGATGATGACGTATGCCCCTTCCATTGCTTACTCATGCTTGCTCATGACTGCCTTGTGTTGATGAGCATGGTGTGTGACTGTTGTGGGTGCATCATTTGGAAATGATGTCATAGAAACACTAGATGAAACAACAACATATGGTGTTGCTGTTGCACTGTTTGAATGATGTAGTCACAATAGTGACTCACCAGGTGTTCATGCAGACATAAATGAAGCCATTTACTTTCCACAATATTCTTTTGAGTGCACATGTCCTGTAGCATGATTTTTCTTTCAAAAGTGTATGGATTGACTATGAACATGCATAATTGTAGATGAGGATCAGTAATAGGATGTCATTCATTGCTTAGATATTTTTTTATCTAACCCCCATCTCTCTTTTCTTTGTAGGTTCTAGATCACACAGGGGCACACTAGATCCATACCCGGGTAAAAAATTCATCACTTCAGGCAATGTCTAGCACCTTTATTATTTATGTTCATCCTTTTATGTATGCTTATACTCTTGTATTTTTTTTCTGAAAGTTATTTTCCTTGCATAGTATATATAAGTTATTTTTCATATATATATACATGTAATCTTTAGATGCAAAAATTTAAATTTTTCTTTACATGTATCTTTGCATGAAATGAACACAAATTAAACAAGATCATCTAATAATGCAAACTAGGGTACTGTAGTCACTCATCTAGAAATTAGTTCCCCAAACCATTACTAAGGATTTAACATAAGTCTAAGTCCCCAAACCTATTTTTCTATGTGTCCTTATTGCCTTCGTAATTTTAGTTCAACCCCTATAGGATGCCCAAGCCTAGAGGCCAAGGAAAGTACCCAAGAGTACTTGAAAGAAAGATGAATGAAACCATTGTCCTTATGTGGGTAAACCCATATAAGTGTTCTTCCTTTGCATCACAACTCCTACTTGAGGATCCACAATCATGCATTTATGTTCAAGAGTTATTATTACCTTGGTCCTTTTGAATCTTTGGATGACATCTTAATTGGGAAGGGCAAACAAAAACCTTTCATAGACCAATAACAACTAAGGCATGTGGGTGCTCTTCTGTTGTATAGTTATACTCATAAAATATATGTATAGTTATAAAATTTCCTGCCTTGAAATTTTATAACATAGTTCCTGTTCATCAAAATACAATGGAAGTGGTGATTCAATGCATCTACCCACATTCTATGTGCTTTGAGCCAATAAAATTTTTATCATCATGATGAAGTAATAATGCATTAAATGTCTTACTGATGTTCCTATTTTATTGGTTGGTGCTTTGTTTGTTATATTGCTGCTATCAAAATATAATGGTAGTGGTGATACAATTCATCTATAGCTTCAACAACATGGTAGCATTGATCCAATAACAGAAAATACATTACAAATGCCAAGCTCACGGTCTCAATGAAATAAAATGTGTATAAAATAATATATGGTGCACAACAGTAGCAAGCATGCAATGACATCAATAACATTGCATGATGCCTGAGCTCAAACTCAAAACAGTAAGTGTATTAATGTATGATCTAATAATAGCAACCTCATTGATGATTACCTTTCACTCCTCTATCATTATAGAAGAGATAACTACCTAAAACTCTATTTCATAATTCCTCCTTTGAAGTCATAGGTTAGTTTAAAATGGAGAAAGTATACAAATTAAACTGACCAATTTAATCTTATAAAATAACATATATTGTGTGAAGTATTTGATGTTTCTTTATTTGTTTTATTGTTGATATTCACTATGTGGTACTCCCCAATTATGATCATTTCATGAGGAAATGTCTTGATGGTTCGCAGGATGCAAGCTAGGGCATCATCCTTTGTTTATGAGCTCACTATTTGAGCACCTCATGTCCCTATTTGATTGGCCGGTGCTCAAATAGTGAGCTCATAAATTATGCATGATGCCCTAGCTTGCAGCCCGTGATCCATCAAGATATTTCCTCATGAAATGATCATAAACGGGGAGTACCACATAGTGAATATTAACAACAAAACAAATAAAGAGAGAACAAAATTAAAATTTTGGTCGAAGTAAGTGTATAAATGAAGGATGAAACACATAGGAAGCTATGAGAAGCTATGAGAAGGTGACATGAAGCTAATAAAAGGACGCATCTCTAATTTTTTTTTGCAGATATACACATTAACGATCGTGTCAGATAATACAAGGGAATTCGATCAAAATAGGGAAACAATCACTAGATTGTTGTCTAACTTTCAAAAAGAAGGTGATGAAAAATGTTAATGTCCATGCAATAGTTGTAATGCCTTAAAGACAAGAAGAATCAAAATCAAAATAGAAAAGAGACATTATAGGGAGAATGGTCACATTGAAGGGGGGTTTGATTATCATTCAGTGGTAAGTTGTTTGTTATATTTGTTTTCACAATTAATATACATATGAACCATGGAAGGAGGTTTGATTATCACATTGAAGGGGGGTTTGATTATAATAATTTTTATATAGGTTGATCTCCCAGTGTGAATATAGAGGAACATGGAAGTGTGAGTATTGAAGTTGAAGATCATGATCCCATGGAAGATGACGATCATGTGCCAGAAAACACATTTGAAGATGATGGTATGAATGCATTGATGATTGACACATTTGATACTAGTGCTAGTGCTGATGATGATGATTATGATGAGGATGACATTGATGTCATCCATGATATACCTCTACTTGAGAAGGCAGACATGACCCTTTACGAAGACTCCCAATCTACTCTTTTCTCTATTGTATTATTGTTGGTGAATTTGAAGGTTATGAATGGTTTATCCAACATAGTAATGTCACGTATGCTAAGGTTTTTCATATATGTCATTATAGTCTATAAAAGGTGAAACATGTACCATTAAAATTGTCTATAGTAACGACTTATATTATTTGTTGTAGATTGATAGGTGACTTTCTGTTACCACCATCAAATGTCCTCCCTTGCTCGTACTAAGAATTATGTGCCACTATGAAACATATTGGAATGGAGTATCAAACAATAGATACTTGTCCCGAAGATCATATTATTTATTATAAAGAATGTAGAAATGCAACATAATGTCCTGAATGCCATATGAGTAGATATCAAGATGATTAAATGACAAAAAATGTGCCTCACAAAGTTCTTCGTCACATCCCCATTATTCCATGTCTGAAATGATTATTCAGGTGCACTAGCTTGGCATAATTTATGGATTACCATACATGTGGCAGGAGTCGAGATGGCATTATTCAAATGCTTTTAGATGGTTCATCATTTATGGACATAGAGGAAAAGTAGCCACACTTTCAAGAACCTTGAAATCTCAAGCTTTCTCTGGCAGCAGACGGTGTCAATCCACATGGAGAGATGAGATCCTTTTACTTGGTGTGGCCTATTTTTGTTATAAACAATAACCTTCCTCCATGGCTGTCAATAAAGAGGGAGCACATTATGTTGGCAATGATTGTTCTAGGTATCTTATTATTTTATAGTTATCTACATGTAATTATAAGTCTTGGAGTGAAATGGCCACAATAATTATCTGATGTTGTTAATTCAACTAGGTAAGTACCAAGTGAAAGATATGAATGTATATATTGTGCCTCTTATCGATGAGTTGTTGGTGTTATGGAATGGTTTCACTATGTATGACATCTCTAGACCAATTGGATAAAGACAATTTTAATTCCATACAATGCTTGTGTGGACAATTCATGATGCTCCAGGGTTGACACATTTCTATGGCATGTTATGGTGAATTCTAGTTGTACGCAATAATTCAAATTCTAAAAATATACATATTTAATCAAATTGTATTGTTATCTTGTAGGTCTTCAAACAAAGAGAAAATTTGCATGTCCAATGTGTGGTCCAAAGATGAAATCTCATCATTCCAAAAGTTTAAGAAAGTAGGTGTTTGATGAGTATAGGCAGTTCCTCCCTAGAAATCATACGTATCGAAGTGTGGAAAGACATCTTTTCAATAGGAAAGAAGAGACTACATCAAAGCCTCAAAGAATGACACCTCACCTATGGCAGTTGGAATATAATAGAATTTAAGGTAATATTGTTCCACCTAATGGTCAATGTTTGAAAATTATATCTTTTGATTGTGTTTTGTTAGCTAATTATGTAGTTGATGATCTTGAAGGTCATGAAGGCATCACTGACTAGCTTCCAAAGGGACTAAAATATTATCCTAGAGAATTTAGCAGGCTTCCCTACTATGAGCAGCTACAAATTGTGCATTTGTTTGATACTATGCATATTGAAAATAATGTAACAGAGACACTGTGGAAAATATTGGATGGAAGGCATGACAAAGAAAAACTTGGGAAAATTTGTAGTGACATTCATGATTCCAATCATGCAATGAAAAATATCATTGAATCAAACAGAAATGGAGACCATATTAATGCAAGTGCTCTTCCTTGGTTATTAACAGAGCAACAAAGTAATGCCATAAAAGAAGTCATCCAAAAAATTTGATTTCTTATAGGATTTGTTGCGGATATAAGCAATCTCATATCAAAGAAAAATGATTTTGGGTCAGGGATGAAAACGCATAATTGACATACCTTCATCAAGGTAAGTCATAGTCTTTTTTATTTACAATATATTTGTGTAACTACATTCAATTTTCATTGTATGAAATGATTAGTTGACAATTGTTGTAGTATTTGCTACCCCTATCTCTCCCAGAGAACTTTGACAATAATATCAAACAAGTGATATATGATCTTGGAAAATACATGAGATAAGAAGTGATATTTTTTCAATATATCAAACAATAATATCAAACAAGTAATATATTGTAAAGTCTCGTATTTATATATTTATGTGTCTTGTATCCCTTGTAGGTGGTTGTCATCTAAAGAAATCCATAAAGAAGATATTGAATATTGGAAGAAAAAAAATTGTCGACTAATGTGTGAAATGCAAAAGTGTTTACCTCCATCTTTTTTCAATGCACAAGAACACTACCTCATACACCAAGTTGAGGAGATTGAATTGTGTGAACCTGTACATGCTAGGTCAATGTGGATGGTTGAGAGACACTTGCAATTTTTGAAGGGTTTGGTATGACAAAGAGCATGTCCTGAGGGTTCTATGGTTGAGGGATATATGGTATACCAGATGATGGTGTACGTTACTCAATATCTTCCTAATCTTGCAACAAAGACCCATATAGATTGCATTTGGGATCTTGACTCCATTAAAAAATTTGAAGGGGAGTACTTGGTGGGCAACGGTAGATTCAGGAAACTAAAAGGTAATAAATTATGAGATGTTATTGTAGTTAATTAATTCTTAATCTTCAAAATAAATCTGTTGTAAGTCATCTATTTACTTTTTTACAACTGCTAAAGAGTGGGATGCAATACATTTGTTTATTGCAAACAATCAAGATTGGATGACGGTATGGATTGAACAATGTCAACATGATGGTCATAGATTAACATGGGAATCCATGTCTTCATTGGTTATACAAGCTCTTCGTAATGGAGATTCCAATGTTACACAAAAGGAACTAGATTTAGCATATGGTTTAAGAGATCACTAGGTACTTACAAATTTGTTAATTAATCAACCATATGTTTTTCAACTCGTGATGCAATAATTTATACATGTTTGACATTATTTCAGGTGGAACACCACAAGGCTATGTTATGCAATGGTTATAAATTTTGCATCAAAAATTTGGATGACATAAAAAGAACTTGTGATTCTGGGATAAGTGTAGTGTTCTAGGTGACTAATATTTCATCTAGAAATGACTTACATCCTCGAGAGTCGCAAAATTGATACTATGGTATTTTGGTTGATATACTTGACTATGACTTTAATTCCTTCAAATTAGCTCTCTTTGTTGTGAAATGGTACAGACTACGACTCAATAAAAATGATCGTGATAGAACTGTTATTGAACATGACAATAGATTTCCAATGATTAATACAAGGTCATTTGAGCCTATTGGAGAAGAGCCCTATGTTCTTCCAAGACAATGTGAGCAGGTATTTTACTCAGAGGTTCCACATAAACCAAGTTGGTCATTTGTTATTAGACATGATCCAAGATGAAGGTCGATAAAGTATAATGCGATGGAAGAAGATACCGAGGAAGATAAAGAAGTGGAAGATGATGATCATGATCGAGAGCTAGTTGAAGAAGAACATGAAGAAGAAGATGACGACGATGATGTTATTGATGACGATGATGTTGCTACTGATGACGACGATGATGAGAATGATGATGAGGATGATGATGATGTTGATGGTGATGATGATGATGATGATGATGACGATGATGACAATGACGAAGATGATAGTGGTGGTGATGATGTCGTCGACAACGATGATCTTGATGATGAGATGGATGAAGAAGAATATCAATGACATGAATGAAATATAAAATTATGCCAGATGTTTGGCATGTTCTAACAATTGTTTTATATGTACTACTCTTATTCACCTTGTTTTATATGTCCTACTTATATCTTTGATCTTTTGTTAAGAGAAATTTCATTCTAAAAGAGTATATTTAATCTCTATATGCTTAAACAACCTCACTAGTTAAGACTGTTCTCATTTGTAGTCGGCATGACAAGAATTAAATCACTTGAAAGACACCTATATTTAGACATGCACAAATTATGACGTGATTAAGAAAATTACCTTTCTTTATAATTTTATGGGGTATTTTTTATATCAATGCATTTAATCTAAATACTATCTTATGAGAGTTGCTTCTGCTAATTTTCTATTTCCTTGCACATCAATGATGTTAAATCATAGGGGATTCTCTTTGTTCCTTGCAATGGAGTGAGCTAATTCTGAAAGTATGAATAGATAATTTTAACAATGTATAAAGTCCTTCACAAGATGTAATAAAAACACTAGCAAGGCACGAGAACTAGTGATTATAATTAGTATGTTCCTCTACATTAGTATGTTACTTTTTATTGAGATTATAATTAGTTCCTTGGTTCCTTAGTAATTTCTTTTTATTGCATGGTTGTCTTTGGTTTGTCATTTTGTTTTGAATGTCTAGTGATTTAAACCAAAGACTTCGACTTAGCCAAAGAAATGTGCAAGTCTACATTAGTATGTTTCTTTTTATTGTAATTATAATTAGTATGAATGAAAAAAATAATGACAATGCAATATTTGTGATAATACAATATTTGTCAAAATAGCGTTGATGAATTTGGTCAATGTGCCTATGTGTCAATGTGGTGTTGGCCCATGCATGTTGAAGACATCACGCACAACAAGTAATCTTGGGCATCAATTTTGGGTTTGCCCAAATAGGAAAAAGGTCTGGATACATAATTATATTTTATGTTTAAAAATAATGTGACAACTAATCATTTTATGAAGAACTGATGTACATTTGGTATTGCAGGGAAATAGTGGATGCCAATACTTTCGGTGGGTCGATGAAGCCACATTTACATCTACCCCATCTACATCTATACTTGATGTAGGGAATGAGTGCAACTTGTGCAAGGCTCGAGAGGCAGCTAGTGCCGCCAAGATTGCTTCAATGGAGAAAGTAGAAATCATATTTTTGCGATGCCTTCTTTGTGTAGTTTGTGCACTACTTTGTTGGCACCATATGCATAAATGTGGTTAATAGAGGGCTATTGTAGATACTAATTTTTTTTTAGAATTTCTAGTAGATACACATAAAGAACATGCACATAAACATGATAGCTGAGAAAATAAATGTAGATATCACAACAACTAAGAAACATAAATGTAGGCATTATGGTCATAATTTTTTGGAGACACAACATAATTGAATGGTATACTCAGACGATGCAACAAAACTATCACTCTTCCGGTTCCAAGTTGACACTACGGGATCCAAAAACCATAGATAAGGAATAAATTTAGAGAGTGGAGGAGGGCCGTAATGACCAAAATAATACAGGGTCCCTATATTATTTTGGTAGTTAGGGCCCTCTTCCTTTGCTCTCTAAATTTATTCTTTATCTATGGGTTTTGTTTCCTACAGTGTCGAATTGGAACTAGAGGAGTAGTGGTTGCGTTGCATCATCTATGTATACCACTCAATTATGTTGTGTTTCCAAAAAATCATGACCAAGATGCCTACATTTATGTTTCTCAGCTGTTGTGTCCCAGGACCCCTTATGACCCTTTACAACCCTTTACGATCCCTAAGAATACATCTTAGAGGTCTTAAAATGTTGTAAAGGGTCATAAGAGGCTCCTAGGAGGGGTTAGATGAGCTTCCACCTTCACGTGATTGGCCCTATTAAGTAGAGAATGTTAAACTATTCTTGAAACAAAGAGAAGCTCAATAATTTAAGATCTCAATCCACGTACGACAAATCAATGCAAAGAGTTGCTTGATTCTATCTTCAAGCTGATCAATGCACGGTCTAATCAAACTCCAAGTCAAAGTCACTGCTACACTCCATAGGAACAAAGCACATCCAATTCAAACCAAAGAAGTCAAGAAGTCACTCAAATCAGATTCGATTGCAATCAGGTCCACATATATTCCATGAAAACATCAGGAAGAATGCATCTCTGATTGCCACACTAGCTTCTTGTGCTGGAGCAGTCGCTGTCACAAATCTTGATTCGGTCAGATCCATTCCAAATCCAAGTTTCTAGACTCGACTCAATAATCCACGAGCCACTACTGAATCTACTGCAAAGTCATCTCTGAATGACATAACCAAATCACGAGCAGGAATAAAAGACCTTGACTCACCAAACCACCTTGCAAGTTGATCAACATCTAAAGTAATGCAACAAGCTGGAACCAAATTTGCAACCAGATCAAACCAAATCTGCAAGAACAACATTCTGAATCAATACCAACTCGATCGACAAATATATATATTTTAAAAAAATACTGATTTTCATCGCAACTACGACGACAAACAAAAGCGATGGGTATCTGTCAAAATCATCTGATAACCATCCGTCGCATGTACAACATCACTGTTGGAAAAAAAATTTACAAATGATAGATATTCATTGTAAACTTCCGACAGGTATCCGTCGCATGTACAACATCGTTGTCATTAAAAAACTAAAAATGACGGTATCCATCATAAAATTTCGACGGGTATCCATCACATGAACAACATCTCCATCGGAAAACAATCTACAAATGACGGCTACCCGCCAAAAGATTCTGACGGGCAGTCATCGTTTGTAATTGCTTGCAACGATTGGGAGTTGCAATTGCGACAACCACAAATAGGCCTGATGGTATGTTCGCCATGTTGGTACCCCCTTTTTGTGATGACCATAGTCATCGTAATTATGACGCCCAATGTAGCTGTCATTTTTTTCGACTGCTAAACTGTGACAACAGGTGGTGTCACTTAATTGACGGTATACTGTCAGAATTCTGACGATCTTCTATTAGAAAAAGGTCTCAAATGTACTAGTGTCTCTACTATTCTTCAAATTTCTTGTGTGATAGAAATACTTTTTTTTGTTATTAAATTAACATTTGATGGTTCCATATGAGTTTATAAATTCCTTTTTAAGAGTATTTATTTCTACTAGTTCAATCTTAGAGAAATGTATAAATGTTTGGAGGCAAAGTAAAGGGTGGACTAGAATGATTTTTTGCACATATTAACTATTGTCCATGTAAGTTTACTTTGTATCAAATATCAATATTATTCTATATTTATTTATCCATTAATGATTCCCTACATTAATATAGGGATAGTCAAATCTATGAGAGATATGAAATGAATGCAATTAATGCATGTCTAATGTGTGTAAATACTAATGAGAAAATTATTAAGTTTTACAAACTATGTGCTTAGTTGGCTTGGGGTGAAGGGATGAAGAGGTCCAAAGTTGGTCAAATTTTATTTCTACATTTGAAAAGGAAATGGTCGAGCCTATGATTGTTGGCTCAATTCTAGGATCTTGAAAAGGACCTTGGGTGGGATAATGATTTAATCAATACATTACAACTAAGGAAGTGTAGGTGTATGTATAGATGTGGTACAAGTTTGTGGATATGAAAATATAGAAAAGTAAATTCCTATAAGGATAAGATTAAGATTGACTGTATGCATGGGTATGTACATAGTGAATGGGTAAAGGTTATGAGAATAAACCAACTTTGGATGCAATATCATGTCATTGTGCTATTATTTTAGTCTAACACTAAGACCTCTAGTTCAAACTAGAATAAGTGAAAAAAAAAATATTAGTGTGGTCTAAGGACACATTATA
This sequence comes from Chamaecyparis obtusa, assembly GCA_027943335.1. Lineage (NCBI taxonomy): Eukaryota > Viridiplantae > Streptophyta > Pinopsida > Cupressales > Cupressaceae > Chamaecyparis > Chamaecyparis obtusa. The sequence goes on along the minus strand of BSBK01010664.1, from coordinate 351,568 downwards.
GGTGAAAATAATTTTCTTTTAAGTTCGACAAGTGATAAATAAAGAAACACTTGTCTCCCAAATTTGATAGCAAGGATGTATCTAGGGCCAAACACTAATAAAATTTTATTTTACAAGAGATAAGTGGTATTGTAAAAACATTCATGAGAATGTTTCAACTTGACATCTTGTTGGATTCCCCTGAAGAAAGGATATGAGGATATAATCAAAATCATGTATTATTTCTTTTGGTCTAATTAGAATAAAAAAGTCAGTTTCAAAAATTCATCACGGTTGCAATGAATTCAACCAAAATTAAAATGTGGTTAGGTGATTTTAGATCCAATGATATAAGTAATTTTTTATTTCTACTAATTGGATTTTCAAGGTTGTTTCTAGAGAGGAACCTTCAAAATATTTGGTTTGACATCGAATTAATCAAGGTTTTTTACAAAAAGGAAATGACATGATGCTAGATGGGTTGAGAAAATATTTTTTGCTCCTTTCTTTTGTATGAGAGTTGCAATCCATTTGCATAGCCTAACAATTAGAATGTAAATTTTCAAATTGGAAAAATGTCTCACAAAATGGGCTCAGCTTTTCTTCCTCATCGTATCATGATTAGTCTCTTAGAGTTGCATTTCCTTGACAATAATTTGTTACAAGTAGTAGTTGTCGTTGCACCAAAAGATTGACTTGTTAATGCCCGATACAACCACTAGACTTATAGAAAATACAGAAGGCGGTTAAGCCATGTCACGAATCCTGAGGGGAGCGCTGACCATTTTGCCAACAATCTCCCCCTCAGTGTTACCTGAGGGGATTCGAATCTATGACCAAGCTCTGATACCACTTGTTACAAGTAGTAGTTGTTGTTGCACCAAAAGATTGACTTGTTAATGCCCGATACAACCATTAGACTTATAGAAAACACAGGAGGCGGTTAAGCCATGTCACGAACCCTGAGGGGAGCGCTAACCATATTGCCAACATAATTCTATTTGTTTAAAAAAAGATTTCAAAAGTTTAATGAATATGAAATTTGATACCTTAGATCAAGGGTTTCATGGAAGAATGTTCTTATTACATTTTAGTTTAAAAGTAGGTGTAAAGGTTTCTAATTTTTAGTCAAATATTTGGTGCCAATAGATTTGGCAATGAAGCTTTTCACCCTCTTACAATCCATTTTTAGCAAAGACTAGTTTTGTCTTTCTAAGTTCTTCTTCTCTCATTTTCCTCTTAAAAAAAATTTAAATTTATTTTTTGAGATGCGATTAAATCCAAGATTGAATGAGAAATGGAACTTTGGGTAAGGTCAAATATGGAGGTATAAGCTAAGGCTAATGCACAAATGTTAGTTTGGAAAATCTTACATTCAAGCTCCCTACAAGGAAGAGGCTGAAATATATGTTGGTTCAACCAATCAAATGCCCTTTTGTCACCATAATGGTAGCCTTAAACACTTTTTTTTTTGGGACTGTTCCTTTGCTAAGAAAATTGAAGGCTCTTGTTAATCATTTTCCTATTATCTTTTAGAATGGCTCACATTAGAAAATTGTCATTTTGGAATGGACTTAATAATAATGTGGTGGCAGACACTTTTTAAGGCATATTGTTTTACTTAATATTTGGAAGAGTAGGTGTTTCCAAATCATACAATTAATCAAGAAGCATAAAATTTAAAGTTTGACACTATCATTTTGTTTGAATTTGTCTCGCTTTATTTTCTATTACACAACGTCTACAAAGATCTTGCTAAGCACAACCTCCTATCGAACAAGACTAAATTTCAAATCCTCTAGCTTCATAAAGAGAATGTCATATGTCTTATATAATTGCGAAGTTTTTTAAATTTATATTGTAATTTGTCCTTTTCTATAATCTTCAACAACTCTTAGTGAAAACCTTTGACTAGTTGTAATCTTACTTTCAATTTGAAAAGTTGCCATGTTATTCAACACGCATAGATACTTTGCTGACACTTCTTTTTTGATATATATATATCTATATCCTTCCATTAATATTTTTTTTGATAGCCAAACACGTACAAACAACAATGATACTTGTTTACCAAGATACGTTGGTATAGGAAATGGTAATTTTACTAAGTTGTAAATGCAGGGATCTTATTTGGACGTCTTGTTAATACCACCAACAAAACTATATTATAGTCCACGTATACGTTAATTTCTATGGTACATTATTGCCTTGAATATTAATGCATAGACCTTAAATTTGAAGAGCCATGCTTTGATTTCTACAGCTGGCATGCATTAACATCCTTTGTCAGTACACACTATTACAATGACTAAATTCAGCTGGCATACATTACCACCATCCTTGGCCAGTACGCACTAAATTCATGTCAGAATACAGTGACTAAATTTATCTTGTATACTTTTTTCACTAACTATTTGCTTTATTCTAATGATGAATGGTGTAGTATAATCTCTTCATAATGTAAAATTACACACAATTTAAATCAAACATATGAGTATTACACACAGTTTGGTTGCTGGAAGATGGGGCCCGAATGGGCAATCCTAGCTCATATCCTGGATTTGCTCCCATCTTCCTTGTTTGGTTCTTCATTTTTGTCAAGTAGAATTAGAAGATGAAATGTCCATTTCGCAGAAATGCAAGCATTTCATCTTTCAGGTAAATAGGTGGAATTTGATTTTAAATCTTGCATTTGCCCAAATTAAAACGCATTGTATAAACTCGTCGGGTCTGGCAAATGATTGTTTGCAAATAATAAACCCCATTTTATTCCTTGTCGGGTCTACAGTGCATGCACGAAGATGGGATTAAACCCCAATTTATACCCATGTCGGGTCCGCAGTGCCAACTGCAAATGCACGAAGATGGGATTAAACCCTAGTTTATTCCGTGTCGGGTCCGCAGTTCAGCGGTGCTATTTATTCTGTGTCGGGTCCGCCAATGCAGATGCAGATAAGGGTTTGACTGTGGTTCTTCACTTGCGATAACGACATCTTCGCTCGCGATAACAGGTTTTTCATTTGTTTATTACTCTTTGTTGTATTCGTTGTGAAAGGGTTTCTGTTTGTTGGCATATTGAAAGGGTTATTATTTTTGTTCATTTGAAAGTTATTTTTAAAGGGTTTATATTCAAAGGGTTTTTGTTTGAATATAAAGGGTTTTTGTTTGAATATAAATAATCTCTGTTTGAACCCACTATACAGTCCGCCATGCTTTGAAAGGATATCATTGAATTTTTTGTGTATTGCGCATGCATAAATGTTCTCTCTTCAACTAGATTGTCTAAATTTCAGTCTACTTCCTACGTATCAAAAGGCTTCATAGAAACATATGATTTTCATCAGTGAAACATATTTGTTCTGAATGTCTGTTTAGTCATAATTTTAAGCATGAAATATATATCAAAAATTTAATTGCCCCTAGTTTTGCTCGAATTTTGTCAAAACTGGAATGTTTCTAATCTGAATCGTGAATGCAAATCAGATACTTTGTTAGCATCATTATGCAAAAATTGTCCACAAAGATTTAGAAAGACGCTTTTCTTTTGTCTCGAGATTAAAAAATGGTGCATGCACTTTTTATTGAGACCTTAACATATTACAAACTAAGTCTACCCATATCATGAGTAGAAAACTTGAACCACTTCTGATACAACAAAATTAGAGCTTTTATATCATTATGCATCTCGCACTTGGCACGTCTTGTGGTGTTTGTGATAGGATTTGTAGGTTATAGTTTTATACTTGTCAATTATGTTTCTATTTTCACAAGATCCCATCACTCATTCCAATAAAATTAATACACATTGCCTTGGTTCCATATTGGGATCTTCTCTTGGATTTTGCAATTAGGAATTGAAGGTCACCATTTTTAGATCTTGGGTCATCTTCAGGCCACTTTGATTTTGGATGTTTCATTCATTGCGTGTCATGGGTGATTTTTGTTTCTTCTTAATTTTATTACAACTTATAGTAAATTGTGATACAATTTCAATGTATAGATGCCATAGTTTCATCCTTCTGTGAAGCCCAATGATTGAGCACTGAGTATAGATGCGGCTTATGCAAAGCATTAATTACATATCTCATGTGACATAGACTACCAATTCAGTGTTTTCCTATCAATGCCATTCCATGGCCTTCTCTTGTGCATTCACAGCATTGGAAATCCTTATCTTGAATAAGTTGTACAGTGATCATATAGACTAACATAGAGTTCCAAATGAATTCATGCAATCATATCTTGTGGAATTATTTTATAGGTCCCTACTATTTCCATGGTTTAGTTATAATGCTTCAAATTTGGGTGATCCCATTATATTCTCCAGCCTAGTCATATCTTATCATTACACATCACTCCTTATCATTCTATGAGCTGTATCCTTGTCAGTACAATCTCCTCATTTCCCCTTCATTATTCTCTCTCACAACACCATCACAAGAGATTTGGTGATCAGTATCTACAACTTAGAAAAGACAAGATGAACTATTATATTCTGATTATACATGGAAATTGTATCACAGAAGGATGAAATTGTATTTTGGAGATGCATAATCATAATGGTGAATAGGTTGACATCCATCGAATGTGAATAGGTTGTATTGGAATCATAGAAAGAAAAACTACCTTAACATGCCAAGAGGGAAGGAATTGTTTCATGACACTTTTAGAATGTCAGTATTATTTTTGCACACATGCAACACAAATAAATTTGCATCTACATTCATGTTTGAAATGTTTTTAAGGGGCTTCATTAAGGCAAGCTCCTTAATGAATCTTACTGAAAACTAACAAGATATAGTACTACGATGTGTACCTCTACTTAAGATTTGCATCTACATTCATGTTTGAAATGTTTTTAAGGGGCTTCATTAAGGCAAGCTCCTTAATGAATCTTACTGAAAACTAACAAGATATAGTACTACGATGTGTACCTCTACTTAAGATTTGCATCTACATTCATGTTTGAAATGTTTTTAAGGGGCTTCATTAAGGCAAGCTCCTTAATGAATCTTACTGAAAACTAACAAGATATAGTACTACGATGTGTACCTCTACTTAAGATTTGCAATTACAATATTAAAGTAGCTAGGAAAATCATATATAATAATATATTGACCAGTTTAAGATAAATATAAATATGCATAAGTATCTTGATAATGCATCTAATTCCTAGGTGAAATGTGTGTGTGTGACCCGATCAATCCAAAACCGACACTGACAGGAGTTAGATCCCCTTCCTCAAGCACACCCCCGTCCTCCAACCTGTTCAACATCTTAGAAACTCAAATAAAAAAAAGTATCAATATCTATCATAACACATCTCAAATAAACTAATTCAATATAATATCTCTTACATTATTTTGGAGAAACCTTCCAAAATTTCAATTTCAAATAATTCAATTCAATAATCATCATTTAAATATCATAAATTTTGAAATCATATCTAGATCACATTTTGATAACATAGTTAAACACCAGCGATGAATATTCAACATAATAATGATATTTAAACATCAATTTAAGGAAAAATCAACATGTTGTATCGACTTTCGAGTAACTAGTCAGAGGATCATAGTAGTCGATCACTACATGCTCTGCTTAACTGAATGATTTTACCCAGCCCACAATGTCCTTTCCCTCTGCAACGCTTGAATCCAGTTCCTTTTTCTTCGATGTCAGTTCCAACAACACCACAACATAGCTGTAAATGTCCATCTTCTCTTTCACTCTGGTTGTATGCCCACATTCTACATCAAAAGCCCATAAAATTTCAAGTGCAAAAAATGTAATAAGAAGAAAAAATAGATCACATCAAAATTAATATGGCAATGCTCTTACCAGGTGCAATGTATCCCAGAGTACCCATAATAGAGTACACATCGTAGTACTATATCTTGTTAGTTTTAAGTGGGTCATTTTAATTAATATCTGATTGTTTTTGAGGCTGCTGATAGTCCAAAAACATATAGAACTGTAAGAAAATGATCCACCAAACATGAGAAAAGGTCTGGGGGCATTTTACATCAAGAAAGCTGAAAAATAGCTTTAAAATTTCCTCCAAACAGCAAAAATGTAAATTCAGATTTTCAACATAGCTTTATAAATATTAATGAAAATAAATTAAGAGTCCATCAACCTAGATATGAAAATGTATAACAAATGTGGTCCTCCTTAGATTTTCAAATGAATAATCAAGCACTAACTAAAGATGAAAAACTAGGATAGTATTATGAGTTAAAAATAAAGCGTAACTATAATATTTGAAAATTTGGGATGTTTGGAAATATAAAAATATTTAATTCTTTAAGATGGGCAAATAATATGATAAAAATCAAAAGTTAAAGAATATTATAAATAAAATTTCAAATACATAAAATAATATAAAATTTCAAACTAATGCAAAATTATAATATTAATGGTATAGTAAGATTTTTATTTTGATTAAATATCATGATGTCTTTGTGCATTTGGAGATGGAATTTGTGGACCCGACACGGTATAAACTGTGACTATTATGGTATGTATGTATGTACGTACGTACATGTGTATGTATACACAATATGTGTGTATGTATGTATGTACATACGTACATATGTACGTACGTATGTATGTATACACAATATGTGTGTGTATGTATGTATACATACGCAATATGTGTGTGTGTGTGTATGTATGTATGTATGTACATACATATGTATGTGTGTGTATGTATGTATGTACGTATCATTGTATGGATGTATGTTTGTATACTGATATTGTATCATGTCCCCATTTCAGGCCACATATGGATCCTACTGATAATCTAGAAGTCCAGGGATGCATAGTCCTGAAGACATTGCATGCACGTCTTCTCACTATTGTTTGTGCTTTCCTTGCCGTGGCCAAAGTAGCCTTAGCCCATGAAGGTAGTCAAATGGGTAGACAAATAAGAAGAGGAAATACGTATTGGCATGACATTGTTCATTCCAGCAATGTGGATTGTTGCGATCAGATTCGGATGAGTAGGGCTGCCTTCTTTGAGCTAGCTAAAATTCTAAGGTGGAATGGAGGGGTTAAAGATACGATGCACATTACGGTAGAGGAACAACTAGTGATGTTCCTCCACACACTTGGGCACAATCTCAGGAACCGCAAGATTGCCCATAATTTTGGGCACTCGGGAGAGACAGTCAGTCGATACTTCCAAAAGATTTTGCCAGCTATCTTGAGACTTCACTGGGATTATTTCAAACTACCTAGTATGGCAACTCCTCCTGAGATTGTTGGGAGGGATCATTTTGATCCGTACTTCAAGGTATATTGTGTATTTGTACATATTTTTTGGTTTGGGTTTCCATCCTTTCTCGTATTCTACCTTGAGCATACATTTTCCTGGTGCATCATATTGTATTGCAGGATTGTGTTGGAGCTATTGATGGTACCCACATTCCAATCACCGTTGATATCGATTTGCAGAGTAAATATCATGACAGAAAAGGGAACCTGTCGCAAAATGTTATGGGTGTATGTTCCTTAGACTGTAGGTTTCAATATTGCCTTGCAGGTTGGGAAGGGTCTACTGCAGATAGCCGTGTGTTGGCATCAGCTCTGTCTAGAGCAGATCCACTTGTGGTTCCCCCAGGTGAGCCCAATGACACTTAACATACCTCTAGCTAGTCTTCATGCTTCGAGATTTAACATATGCTTTGTTTATGTAGGGAAATACTACTTAGTGGATGCTGGATATCCAAATGCACCTGGGTTCTTTGCTCCTTATCGATGTACGTGCTATCACCGTAAAGAGTTCTCAAGACACAACCCACCAACATGTGCTAAAGAGTTGTTTAACAACCGACACTCCTCTATTAGGAATGTAATAGAGCATGCATTTGGCATTGTCAAGATGCATTTTCTAATTTTGAAATGTGCAACAACTTATGGTATCATGACACAAGCCCATATTGTTTTAGCTTGTTGCATACTCCATAATTTCATTATGGTGATGGGCGGTCTTCCAGATGTAGACCCTATCGAAGAAGAAGATGACCATGATGGGATTGATGTCCCAATGCTTGAGACATATGGGATGTCCTAGCAGGATCGAAATGAGTGGGCACAATTTTGAGATGACCTAGCAAATAAGATGTGGGAAGATTATAGAGCTAGAGAATAAACTTCTAGAACATTGACTGTAGATTGAACTGATGTAATGCACAATTTATCTGTTATGTTCCATCGTGTCCGGTGTTCGAATATTAAAATCATCATGTACGGCAAGACATATTGTCACTATATAGTTTTGTATGGATTATGTTGCTTGAACTTGATTATAGTTTTTTAGATATCTTGCTGCTGTAAGTTGTGATGTAGTTAGTGTATTGACTATAGATTTTTGAAAGGATTAGAAGATAAAGTTAATAGGATTTAGATATCTTGCCACTGTAAGTTGTGATGTAGATAGTGTAATCACTGTAGATTATATCGTATGACATTGATTATGGTTTAACGAATCAGTTTCAGTTAAGTGCACATTTATAGATATCTTGCTGCTGTAAGTTGTGATGTATGATTTCTGTGTGAACTTATCAAATGCATATAAACCATGCATTGTAATGGAGTTAGTGTAATGACTATGTAATTGCTCCCTATGTTGGAACATCATATGAATATGAAATGGTGGAACATCATATGAACATGAAATGTGAAACATATTTGATCAACATTTCCTATGTTTGTTTTTAAAATGACTATGTTGGAACTGCTGAGAAGCCACAGTCAAACCCTATCATTCCCAAGGTATAAATGGGCATTTGACAGACCTGACATGGGTATAAAATGGGGTTTAATCCCATCTTCATGCATTTAGTAGCTGGCACTGTGGACCCGACAAGGAATAAAATGGGGTTAATTATTTGCAAACGATCATTTGCCAGACCCGACTAGTTTATACAATGCATTTTAATTTGGGCAAATGTAGGATTTAAAATCAAATTCCACCTATTTACCTGGAAGATGGAATGACTGCAGCATTTCATATGTATTGGACCTCATATAAATATAAATTGCTTCAATGTCATATGAATATGAGCTCTTTGTAAGCCTGAGCATTTGCCGGACCTAACCAGTTTATAGAATGTGTTTTAATTTGGGCAAATGCAACATTTCATATGTATTGGACCTCATATGAATATAAATTGCTTCAATGTCATATGAACATGAATTGGTGTTCATATTTTGTTCCACATTTCATACTCACGTGGCGTTACGTCATATGAATATGAGATGTTCAAATATGTTTCACATTTCTTGTTCACATGATGTTCTAGCATTTCGTATTCATATGAGGCTCCAACATCAGATGGACCTCATATCAGTATAAAATGCCTCATTGTCATATGAAAATTGTTGTTACAGCTATCTATATTTATTTCCAAATTGTATTTCCCATTATTTATATCCATATGGGGCTATTTATGCTGTTGCAACTATTTATATTCATATGAGCCTTAAGGCATTTTACAAATGATATGCTGATACTTTTCATTTTATCCATCTTGTTTATATCCATAGTATGGCCTCATATATTGATCTCATGTGAAGCATGGAGGAATCGGTACAGCCTAGCCAAATACCCGCTTCTACTCCAAAGAAGCAAACGTGGACAAAGGAAATGGAAAGAAATTTGATAGACTTGCTGTTGGAGCAAGTCCAGCTGGGTCGCAAGGCTGAAGGGGGCTTCAAAAAAGAAGCTTGGACTTCCATTGAATGTCAGTTCAATGCTGAAATGAATTTGATTCTCTCCAAGGACCACTTTAAGAATAAATTGAAAACCTGGAAGGCATCTTTCAGGATGATGAGGGAACTACGAAACTCAAGTGGTTTTGCTTGGAATGAGAGCACTCAATCAGTTGACACTGATGATAGTGTGTGGAAAACCATTTTGGAGGTAGGATTCTCTTTCTAGTTCACACTCTTTTCATTGAAGCAACATTGTATGCATATTCTAAATGATTAATATGAGCTTAACCCATCGAGTAATACACATATGCAGAGAAAGGAGATGAAGAGTGCTAGAATGTACAAGAGGATGACCTTCCTTTATTATAACGAGTTGGCCATCATTGTTGGCAATGATATTGCTGACGGGAATGCCACCACAACTCCCTCTGAGGTTGAAGAGGGACACCCGTTGAATGACTCTAATCAGCAGCTTGATGCTGATGAAGAGTGTTTTGAGATTCCCGATGTTGTTAGTCCCATGGTGGATGAAAGTCCTATCAATGCCAACAACTCCACTAAGAGTGGTAAAGAAACTCCTACCTCATCATCAGGAAGGAAGGGAAAGTGGAAGAAGGTGATTTTGTCTTCTTCGCTTGATGTAATTTGTGAAACAATGATGCAAATAAGAGATGGGTTTGAAAGGACCCACTTGCTGAAAATTGATAAAAATGAGGAGGACGGTGTTTTGAAGAGTGTGTATAGTGCTCTCAAATCCATATCGGGAGTCAGCCGAATTGTCTTCGTGAAGGCGTACGACACTTTTTTGGGCGAGCGTGAAAGGGCCAAAGGTTTCTTGCTAATGGATGAGCAAGAGAGAATGGACTGGCTAGAAGAGACGTATGGACGCCTCTAGTCAGATTACTATTATTTTATTCTGCTCTTTATATACCCATAATGGGTTTGTTTCTCAAAACATTATAACATTTATAACAACAGTTGACAGTATGTTCAGTCCACATCGACTGTTTCAGATATGTTTCACATGTCTTGTTCACATGACATTCTATCATTTCCTGTTCATGATGTTCATGATGTTCTATCATTTTCATAGTTCCTGATCCTTGTTGTTTTTACTCTAGTCATTCTGTGACGTTGTAACTTGGAAAAACACTGCTCTCTATGTCATATCTGTTGCATTAGAAACATATATTAGTGTAAGTCTAGGCATTTGAAACATACATTAAATAGAGTATTCTGCATTTGAGTGTGACCTTGTTACATACATATTCATTTTCTATTTAAAATATTATATACATACTTTCTGTCTTTCTGCATTTGAGTCTTCCAAATTTCACTCCCAGCTTATTGTAGACCAGGTGCCCTTTTTTTTGTTTTCAAATAGGTGGTTTAGTTTCTATGTATTGGTTGAATATTACATTGTGGATTTAACCTGCTTTGGCATTAAGTTGTGTAATCATACTTTGTATGCTTGTAAATTTTGAATTCTACTCTGTGTTTGGGAGGGGGGGTGAATAATGAGACTAGTTAAGGCATTGTTCTCTTGGAGTGCATTCGATTTCCTTTCTTATTTATAGCTATTATCTTTATAGCAAACGGATATATAGGCAGTTTTAGTTGAGGGACTTGGGCCAATGTTGACAATATGCTTACATTGGTTACAAGATTTAAGTTATCCTCTGCATTTCTGCTTCCATTCTATTGACTTAGACTTGATTCAAGTTCTAGTTGGGTTGATATGGTTGGACTCAAGTCAAAATCAATACTGGCATTGATATTTAGATATCAGGTTTTCATAGATTTTACCATTGATATTTAGGTGTTTTCAAGTTCTTATCAGGTATTTCAAATTTCTTGGAATTAGCATGGTGCTATTGGCACATTGGCATTGATTTGGTATCACTGCAATCTACAACTTTGATATATGTTCATGATGTTCTGATAACATAGATCTAGAGAAATCCATTGGCTTTATTTACTTCCACTTTCACCAAGTCTGCAGAGGTATATGTTTTGATAACATGTTTGAAACTACAGGACTTAACATCAACGGGTATGAGTCTTCATATTACTTCTAAAATTAGCTAAGATTTGAAGTAAAAAATTGTAGTGTCAACTGGTATGAGTCTTCATGCTACTAAGCTAGCATGTTTTTGATGTATAGGTTTTGCATTGTTCTTCACAATCGAGGTTCTAGACTTCACTTTGTTTTTTATCTTATTCATTTTGATTTTGATTTGTGAAGTCTGCTTCATCCACTTTTTTTTGGAATAGTAGGTCATCTTTTTCCAACTTGATAATGTCATGATTTAATTCATTTTTCTGTGTGCAGTTCTGGATATACTATTCACTAATTATACAATGAGCTCTATTTTGATTTATTGTCTGTGGTTGTAAAACAAATCAAAATTCTGATGTCACTACCTGATGCATTCCACTTCAATATGTTATTGTATCATATTTACATCAAGTATACAGGATTCACTGCTGGCTGTCAGATGTGGGGCACATGCACATACATCATCTAGATCTCTCCAGTTACATCAAAATTGAATGGTGTGTATTCACACCACCATTTAGCTCATGGATATTGTTAACCTCAATTTTTCTCAAATTTTTGTTTAAGACGCATAAGATATCAATGAATCCTTTTTGCTTTTCAGTTGTGACTTACATAATATGTTTGTTATAGTGGTGATGGCTATCGTAACTGCCCCTTTTTGTGATTGTGGCAACGGAGTGCATGCTGTGATGAGAATGTCGCACACGGACGAAAATCCAAGCTGTAGATTTTGGACATGCATAAATAAAAAAAAGGTGGTTTTATTAGTATATAGCTAATTTGAAAGACAAATGATTAGTCTTGACAAACATACATAATTTTTTGAGCAGAACGGTGGGGGATGTGACTACTTCCTATGGTTCGATGACGGTGCATCTACATTGGCGGCAACCCATGCGTCTACATCCTCTGCACCTTGTGCACATCTACCTCCTCTACATGAAGAGTGCAAGACATGCAGAGCTTTGCAATCAACTATTGTGTTTCAACAACGTCTTATATGGGTCATAATTGCAATAGTTGTAGCTTATTATTTTCTGTCTTTTTTTGTTTAACGAGCAAATCAATGTACATAATATGAAGAATGTAAATTCAATGTAAAAACAATCTTGCTCTTATTATGTTGTGAATTTGAGAATATAATACATTTTTTATTTCTTAATAATTAGTTTGTTTAACTGCCAAATCATAAAACATTGTGAAAAAATGTGTGTATAAATAATATCAAAGAAATTAAACATGATAAAAGTCACTTAGAAGTTTAGATTAACTGGGGTTGGTTAAATAGTTGTAATGTAATCTAAATTTTTCTGATTGTCCAATGTGATTCTAAGGGTAAAGAATTTCACTTGTAAAAATCAAAGTTATTTGAGAATAACTTTAGATTGTTCAATGTGTTTTTTCAACATTTATAAAATGAGTTGGCTTCTAATACAAAGTACAAACTAGATGCATGTATAATCATTATGTTGAAATTAAGTTTACATTAAGTAAGTTTTGTTAAATAGCTTTAATCTAATCCAAATCAAACAACATGTCATTTTCTTTTCCTCATCATTGAGTGCGATTTCATATGTCATATAAAAACATATATGCAATTGTTTCTAAAATAATTTCACTTGCAAAAATGTCGGATGCCTATCCAAATAGTATGTTGTTAAAAAAGTCTTTTTAAATTAATTATACATACAATGGGGTTGGTTAAATAGTTTCAAAATAGTCAATTTTCTTCTTAGGATCGTTCAATATGATTTCAAAATAGTCAGTTCAAATACATACACAGTTGATTCTAGAAAAATTTCACTTGCCAAATAGTTGGACACTTTTATCTAATCAGTCTATTGAACCAAAAGTTGATCAAGTGTGCATACGATAGGTGTTGGTTAAATGGTTCTAATTCAATTCAACTTACCCAACACATTTGTTTTCTTTTTGACTGTTGAATGTGACAACAAATGTCTCTACAAAAACAAATAAATTGATTCTAGAATAATTTCACATGCAGAACTATCAAATGCTTATCTAATCCATCAGTCAAGATTAATTTTACATATAGTAGGATTAGTTAAAGATAATTCTAATACAATCTAAATTAGTCGACACATAAGTTTTGTTCTCATAATGGTTACATGTGATTTCAAACATGATACAAAATTATTTATAATTAATCTCAAACATAATTACATAGCTCTAATCCAATTGAGTTTGACCAACACATTAGTTCTCTTCTTATGATTCTTATCCAATCAGTATGTTGCAATGATATTAGACAGAAAGCTTGCATAATGAAATTGTTTAAATAATTCTAACTCAATCCAAATTAATCACCAATCAGGTTTTTTATTTTTGATCATAAACATGAATTCAAAATGATACAAACACATATATAACTAAGTTTAAACACAATCTTTAGCCAATTATTTACATAAAATCAAACAATGTCTCCCATTTGCTTTGTCTCACACTAAACAATACAAATTTCACAATTTCTAACAGTCTAATTGGAAATATAATAATAACCTAGAAACAATAATATCGTAAAATATTGAGAAACAATGATTTAATATTCCTTATCAAAGAGAAAAACAATTTGTTTAAATCGCAAAATATTGCGAAGAAATGATTTAATAAATAATTTCAAAGGAATAAAACATATAAAATAAAGAGAAAAATACAACATCAATATGACAACAATAATTTTAAATAACAAAAATTTGTCATCAAAATCCAATGAAGAAATAATAATAATAATAATAATATCGCAAGAAAAATAAAATAATAATCCCTTAAAATAAAATAATTAAAAAAAATTTGTTGTCAAATTCCAATTCCAATTGTCAAATGTAGAACCAAATGCAGAAGATGGTTGTCAAATACCAATTCCGCTATGAAAATGTTGAACCAAACAAGGAATTAGCATATTGTCACTTCCAATTCCATTTTTGAAAATTGGAACCAAACGTGGAAGATGGATTTGACAAATCATCTTCCAGGTCAACCAAATGGGTCAAAAAAACATTTCCAAGATTTCAAATCATCTTCCGGGTCAACCAAACGGGTCCAAAAAAGCATTTCCAAAATTTCAAATCCATCATTTGACATATGATGAATTTCACTCAAATCCATCTTTTGACAAATGCACCAACCAAACGGGGGCCTAAATTACTAAATTCTCTTCTGCAATCAAATTCAACATACGGCACAAGTTACTGTCAAAAATATTATATTATACTTGCTGTTGAAAATTTCAGCCACCTTAATGAAAAAGTTGACAGAAGAAAAAATGAGAGAATTATGATTGGAAATGACTTGGAACTGTGAAATTAAATTATTAGCGCAAGTGCAGGCTTATAGTGAATAATCATTGACCTGTTGACGAGCACGCAAGTTAATAATAGCCCGCCCAAAGAACAACTATTTTTTTTCACTTCCACTTTCTTTAGTTTCGCTGTACCTATCGGTAAACTATTACCAGTCCATTTCAGAAACTCTCTTTGGCAACCTTGCAATCCTAAATCATTTAGATTTGTCTGATTGTGTGCTAGATATTAACACAACTTGAATTCCGCCGTCTCAGTTAATTTGGCTTATCTGTGGTGTGATGTATGATTGATGGTGATTTTTCACCTTGGATCTCAACCCAATACTCACTTTATACATTGAAATTAACTAACACCAATCTCGTGGGTGTATTCTCCTCTTGCTTTTGGGAAACCAATCCTAAGCTTGAAAATCAAAATCTTCGAAGAACTCATTTGGAAGGAAGACTATCCTCAAGTACTTCAACATTGATGCAATTAGATATATTTAGAAACACATTGAGTACGTGGACACACCCTTTCAATGTGGTCTTCTAGTATGGAAACATTATTACTCAAAGAAAATTTGTTAAGTGGTAATATTCTCTCTGAGCTTTGGTAAATCACCACCAAATCTTTAATTGTTTAATCTTGCAAACAACATAACTGAATCAATCTCTACGAGCTTGTGCAATTGCTCTGACCTTGTGGTCCTAAATTTAGGAAATAATCATTTGGAAGGAAGCTTATCACATGAGTTCAGTGAGTTAAGTCAGTTATATTCATTAGTTGATCATTTATATCATTCCCTATTTCAATAGTGAATTGTGGAGAGCAGTAGGTTTTTGATATTAGGAACTAGTCATTTGAAGTCGAAATGCCAACATTTATAGGATATGTTTTAAAGATAAGAGTATTGGTAGTAAAAGAGAACAATTTTAGATGCAGTATTCCTTTACAGATAGGTTATCCGATGAACTTCCAAACGTCGCTCGACGTCTCTTCCAGTAATATCTTAAGCTCGATTCCACACTCAGTTATATTTCTGGAAGAAATGGCAAATGAAAGTCAAACTGGTTTTGTATTGTTCCCTTTTGCTAACAGCCAACTTTATCCAGATAGATTGGATATGAATTAAAAGAAAGAAACATTAAATATATATGATATGAGATATCATTGCGATTGTCATATGATATGGATTTTGGTGATATGAGATATCATTGCGATTGTCATATGATATGGATTTTGGAGGGATACGCCATTGATCTTCATAGAAATAAGTTGGAGAAGGAAACATTTTAACTAAGCTGATATAATTGTAAAGTTTGTATTTCTAAGGATGAAAAATTTCGCACAATGAAAAGATATTTCTATTGTGCATTGAAACGTGAGTTCCTTTTCTTTTCAATTCTAAATACTAGCACTTGCATCCTAATGAAGTGCAATCTGTAAAAGAAAAAATAAGGAAGGAAACATGTTAAACCATTAAGCAGATTCTTTATTCAGCA
>BSBK01010664.1:0-330000 GCA_027943335.1 Chamaecyparis obtusa | reverse complement strand
TAATAATTTTTGACTTGCACCTCAAGAAGGGTTATAATTAGTTTATAATTTTAACCTTATGACTACTATTAATTCTGGATATGCACCTCTCACATTAAATGTAAAGATTAAGATAAGGGGTTAGGGTTAGAATTATAGCTAGGGTTAGGATAAATTAATTTGATTAATTATCATTAGTATCACATATAACATTACAATTTATCAAGCATGTCAATGGTATATACATGGTAACAACTAACTTGAACATATACCATATTAGCGTAATCATTGTTGTTAATTTAATGTCATGGTATGCGGTTAAGACACTAATACATTTGGGGTGAAATTACGACGGCAATTTGCGACGACAGGGAAATGTTAAGCGGTTTTTGGCTTTTTTTTTTTCAAATATAGCCCGACACCGTCGCAATTGCGACGTTGTCGGGATATAAGTGCAAAAAAAAAAAGGAAACGTTGTCATTTGTGTTTTCAACAGCGCCGAGAGAGATTCCCTCCGTGAAATCAAGCGGGTTATCATTTGTGTTTTGAACAAAGCGGGTTGTCATTTGTGGTTTGAACAGCACCGAGAGAGATTCCCTCTGCGAAATCAAGCGAGGTTGTCATTTGTGTTTTTCAACAGCGCCGAGAGAGATTCCCTTCGCAAAATCAAAGCTACAATTTCTGAGTACGTTGGGGTTTATTTTTTCTTTTGTCATTATTATTTAATCTGGTATTCAGGCGGTTAGAGAGCTAAAATACCCAGAAATGAGGACATATCTGTGTTGAATTTATTGTTAGCGGCTTTGGTTATTTAGAATGCTTCCCCACAATACTTAATAGGATGCATTTGATTTTCAAAGCTTTCACTGACTTGGATTCAAGATTCTGAGACTTTCACGTGCCTTGCTTCAGTTGTTTCCGCAAACAAATTGCGTGCCTTTTGTATGCTTCCACATTTTTATATACATGTCCATCAGGGTAGTCACCACCACTATATTTGACAAAAACCCATCTTCAATTACTTTTTGGTGAATTTCCCTACCCTGTTCTATGACTGTACCTCTAGTTTTTAATGTATAAAAATGACCCAAATTTCAAAGGAAGTATATGATAAAATTCCACCTAACACTTCCTAATCCCTGGACAGTGTCTTCTTACACTTTGAAACAAACAATTCCAAAGGGAATTAGCCTCTAGGGCTCTGCAACACCCAAACCCACAATTCTTGGCTCTAAACCCTTCTTAACTAGGCATTCTCAATCACCCGATTCTACACCCTTCAAATCCAAATTTGTGGATGATTCACCATCTCACAAAACATTATACAATGTTCCACATTATAACAATCCACCCTTGCTTGGATAGATCACTCACTGCTATACATTAGCATTCAACTCAAGGTAATTTCCCACAGTTTATCCTGTGATCACACTGTTTTCCACAAAACTTTGCCTATGCAATGTCAGTACTTCATAATACAAGTTAGTTATTGTCATCCCATGAATATTAGGCCTTCTATGTTACAGCAAAATCAAAGTAAACTCATTCAAAACGGTTTAGAATGGATGAAAGAAATCCTTCTAACTCATGTATGTGTTAGTTCAAACAAATGAGGATAGTCACTCTAAAGACAACATGATAATGTACACTCACAGTAAGTGTACATTATCATGTTGTCTTTAGAGTGACTATGCTCATTTGTTGAAGAAGAAAAGCATTAATGTGGCTGAATAGCAATACATTCAAGTGGCAATTACACAAGGGACAGTCACTGTGAGATGTCCTCATTTGTGACTGTCCTTACAGTGAGTGTACATTATCATGTTGTCTTTAGAGTGACTGTCCTCATTCTGTAAGTGTACATTATCATGTTGTCTTTACAGTGACTGTCCTCCTTCAAGTGGCAATTACACAAGGGACAGTCACTGTAAAGACAACATGATAATGTAGAGGAACGTTGTCATTTGTGTTTTCAACAGCACCGAGAGAGATTCCCTCCGCGAAATCAAGCGGGTTATCATTTGTGTTTTGAACAAAGCGGGTTGTCATTTGTGTTGTTTGAACAGCACCGAGAGAGATTCCCTCCGCGAAATCAAGCGGGTTGTCATTTGTGTTTTCAACAGTGCCGAGAGAGATTCCCTCCGCAAAATCACAGCTACAATTTCTAAGTACGGTTGGGTTTATTTTTCGTTTGTCATTATTATTTAATCTGGTATTCAGCTATTAGAGAGCTAAAATACCCAGAAATGAGGACATATCTGTGTTGAATTTATTGTTAACGGCTTTGGTTATTTAGAATGCTTCCCCACAATACTTAATAGGATGCATTTGGTTTTCAAAGCTTTCACTGACTTGGATTCAAGATTCTGAGACTTTCACGTGCCTTGCTTCAGTTGTTTCCGCAAACCAAATCGCGTGCCTTTTGTATGCTTCCGCATTTTATATACATGTCCATCAGGGTAGTCACCACCACTATATTTGACAAAAAACCCATCTTCAATTACCTTTTTGGTGAATTTCCCTACCCTGTTCTAAAGATCCCATTTTGGCATATGCTTGAAGAATGCTAGCAAAAGTGGTTGAGTTTGGTTTTTATACCTCCCAATTGCATTTGTTTAAAAACCTCCAATGATTTTTAAACAAATGCAATTGGGGAGGTATAAAACCAAACTATAACAATCCACCCTTGCTTGGATAGATCACTCACTACTATACATTAGCATTCAAACTCACGGTAATTTCCCACAGTTTATCCTGTGATCACACTGTTTTCCACAAAACTTTGCATATGCAATGTCAGTACTTCATAATACAAGTTAGTTATTGTCATCCCATGAATATTAGGCCTTCTATGTTCATGGGATGATCTTCATTATCTCTAAAACTCTACTGCAATGACAAGTCTAGACAAAAGAATGACTGTTTCAGTAGTGACTGGCGGACTTAAAAGATCAAGGAACTTGCAGAAATTAAAGTTTATTGCTCGCTGTTTCCTTCACCAGTCCATACACCCGCGCAACAGCAAATTCAAAGTAAACTCATTCAAAACGGTTTAGAATGGATGAAAGAAATCCTTCTAACTCATGTATGTGTTAGTTCAAACAAACTAAGACTTCCAAGATAAATGGAGTTGCAAAAACTAAGAGTTTTATATTTCTTACTGTTGCAGTCCGTATATATCTCCCTTCTTTGTCGTAACAGAGATATATATAAGATTCTTTATAACTTCTCAAAAACTAATCCAACCAATTTTCATCGGTTGGAGCTTAGTTTGAGCCTAACTAAATCCTAAATACTAACTCCCTCCATTGTTAGCTAACCGTTGGATTTTGGAAATTCAAAAATTCCAACTTATAATTAATTGAATTATTTTAATCCAAAGACCACTAAACTCACTAACTTTGATCTCTTATGATTATTAAACTTTCCAAAAGACTTAAACTTCCGCACTAGCCTATTCTAGATTCTTAGAACATTATTGAACTTTGGACAATCTCAGTCCATTGTAAACAAGCTTTTAGTCCTAATAAGGACATCATTACAAACTCATTGAAGTATTGCATTATTTTAATAACATTAAAGGTGCTAAGATCCTCCAATTGACCTGTTGACCCTGTTTATGTATTCCATCCCTCTGATTTGTCCTGAAAGTCTGTATAATCTCCTTCTCCAAATTGGTTGTGTGAGGTGCTCCGGCACCAGTTCACCAATGGAATACAAGTTGTTCTTCCTATATCAATGGAAATCCTAGCTCTACAACTTCTAACATTAATTGAAGTAGAGGAAGATGGTGCGATGAATGTCATATTAGTAAAATTGTTGAATCTACAAGAAGCTTATGAGAATGCTTATAATGCCTTGACACATCACCAAAGAATAGTATAATGTGGGTTTGACAAGAGGTATGCAATCCCCCTCTTAAGAAAAATGATATGATTTTGAAGTACAATGAAAGAGCAGCCAATCCAAGTCAACATACAAAGTTTGATGCCTTATGGGAGGGTCCTTTTTATATTTCTCGCTACAAAGAAAATTATATTTTTGAGTTGGAAAACATGGAAGGTAATCCTTTTGAGATATTGATAAATAGGATCCATCTTAAACATTTCTATTAATAGTTTATCCTTCCTTCTTGTACATAGTAGGTTATTTATGCTTTAAGCTCAATAAGTATCATGAGGTACATTTTCTTTGTTGTTAGTCTCTAGTTTTCTTAAGGTTTGAGCCCATGTTTTACCCCGTGCATAGCATTTTTTGTTGTCCAACAAATTTTAAAATGATCACCCCCCTATTATTGTATCACTTCCTCCTTGTTCCTCATTCAAGTGGCAATTACACAAGGGACAGTCACTGTGAGATGTCCTCATTTGTGACAAGGACAGTCACACATGAGGACATCTCACAGTGACTGTCCCTTGTGTAATTGCCACTTGAATGTATTGCTATTCAACCACATTTATGGGCCCATTTGGACCATGAAACACAGTAGCATCTACAGAGAAGAATATCCCAGGTGTAACAAGTTGTAAGAATATACCAATAGTTCTAAGAAGTTCCCTAGCACGTAGTAGCATCTACAGAGAAGAATATACAACATGAGGGCAGCCACTGTAAAGACAACATGATAATGTACACTCATTGTATGTGTACATTATCATGTTGTCTTTACAGTGACTGACCTCATTCAAGTGGCAATTACACAAGGGACAGTCACTGTGAGATGTCCTCATTTGTGACAAGGACAGTCACACATGAGGATATCTCACAGTGACTGTCCCTTGTGTAATTTCCACTTGAATGTATTGCTATTCAACCACATTTATGGGCCCGTTTGGACCACGGCACACAGTAGCAACTACAGAGAAGAATATCCCAGGTGTAAAAAGTTGTAAGAATATACCAACAGTTCTAAGAAGTTCCCTAGCACATAGTAGCATCTTCTAATTGTCTATACCACTTCACAAGGTATTGTTTGCACACATTGTTTTTGGTTCTTTTGATGACCCTTGTTTTGAAATTGCTATTAGGCCTTGTAGCTTATATGTTTTGATTGCTGGAGAGCTTCTAAAGCTAAACAAGAAGACCATTGCACGAGTTATAGCCGCGCACTCAGGTTTGAAAATTGTATATTTTTTAATCTAATGTATATTTTAACTAGACTTTTAGCTTATTTTTGCTGTATATTTTAATCTAAAGGGAATCATGGATGTGAACTTGAAAGAATTTTGTACTTAGTTCTTATGGAGAGAATAGTAGTAGTTTACGGTCTAATATCAAATAGAGTTTTCCAATTACAGAAAGTTAATGAATTCTAATAGCTTATATGTTTTGATTGCTAGAGAGCTTCTAGAGCTAAGCAAGAAGACCATTGCACGAGTTATAGCTGCGCGCTCAGGTTTGAAAATTGTATATATTTTAATCCTTTTGCCATGTCATGTAATATGTCTTGCCTTGTAGCTTATATGTTTTGAAATTGCTGTTAGGCCTTGTAGCTTATATGTTTTGATTGCTAGAGAGCTTCTAGAGCTAAGCAAGAAGACCATTGCACTAGTCGTAGCCACGCGCTTAGGTATGAAAATTATATATTTTTTAATCTAATGTATATTTTAACTAGACTTTTAAAATATTAAAGGATTTAACTAGGTCTAAGAAGATTTGTGTACTTTTGACAATTTTGCTTAGTCACTGAAAGTTGTAGACTGAAGTTTTCATAGCCCAATTTTTGCTTCCTGCGAAGAACGATCATGTCAGATAATATAAGTGAAGAACAAAATAGGGAGACAATTGCTAGATTGTGGTCTAACTTGAAAAGAAAAGGTGATGGAAAATGTTATTGTCCCTGCAAAATTTGTAAGGGCTTAAACCGTAGAAGACTGCTAATCAAAACAGTTAAGAGACATTGTAGGGAGAATGGTCAAATTGAAGGGGGGCATGACTATCATCCACTGGTAAGTTGTTCATTATATCATTTTAACAATTTATATACATATGAAATCACTTGATGATGAGTTGAAGATCATGGTTTATTTATGTTAATCAATTTTATATAGGTTGATCTCCCTAGGGAAGTACATGATATGGAGGAACATGGGGGTGCGAATATCCAAGGTGAAGATAATGATCCCATGGAAGATGATGATCATGTGCTAGAAAACACAATTGAAGATGATGGTATAAATACATTGATCCATGACACATTTAGTCCAAGCGGATCTGATCATGATGATGATGATAGCCTCGATGTACCTCTACTTGAGAAGGCATACGAGCCCCTATACAAAGACTCCCAAACAACTCTTCTCTCTGCTGTATTGTTGTTGTTGAACTTGAAGGTTATGAATGGTTTATCCAACATAACAATGTCACGTATGTTAAGGTATGTCATATATGTCTTTATAGTTAACAAAGGGTGAATAATGTACCACTAATATTGTTTATATTAACAACTTATATTTTTTGCTGTAGATTGATAGGCGAGTTTTTTTTACCACCATCAAATATTCTACCTCGCTCATATCAAGAATTATCTGCTATTATGAAAGATATTGGAATGGAGTATCAAGCAATACATGCTTGTCCCAATGATCATATTATATATTATAAAGAACATGAATTTGCAACACAATGCCCTGTATGTCATACGAGTAGATATTGAACAGATCGAATAACAAAAAAGGTGCCTCACAAGGTTCTTCGTTACATCCCCATTATTCCACGGATGCGACAATTATTCAGGTGTACTAGCTTGGCACAATTTATGGATTACCATGCACGCAATAGAAGTCGAGATGACATTATTCGAATCCCTGCAGATGGTTCGGCATTTATGCACATAGAGGAAAAGTGGCAACACTTCAAAGAAGAACCTCATAATCTCAGGCTTTCATTGGTAGTGGATGGTGTCAATCCATTTGGAGAGATGAGATCTGTTTGCTTGGTGTGGCCTATTTTTGTTATCAACAATAACATTCCTCCGTGGATGTCAATAAAGAGGGAGCACATTATGTTGGCAATGATTGTTCCAGGTATTTTATCATTTGATAGTTATTAATTTACATGTACTTACAAATCTTACAATAAAATGGTCACAATAATTATGTAATGTTACTGTTCATTCAAGTAGGTAAATATCAAGTTAAAGATATGAATGTATATATTGAGCCTCTTATTGATGAGTTGGTGGAGTTATGGAACGGTGTCACTATGTATGACGTGTCTAGACCAATAGGACAGAGACAATTTCAATTCCATGCAATACTTGTATGGACAATACATGATGCCCCAGGGCTAACACATTTTTGTGGTATGTTATAGTAAATTCAAGTTGCGCATGATAATTCTAATTATAAAAATCAACATATTTAATAATCCAATTATATCATTATCTTGTAGGTCTTCAAACAAAGGGAAAATTTGCATGTCCAGTTTGTGGTCCAAAGATGAAATCTCGTCATTCAAAAAGTTTAGGAAAGTAGGTGTTTGATGAGTACAGACACTTCCTCCACAGGAATCATAAGTATCGAAGTATGGAAAAACATCTTTTCAATGGGAAAGAAGAGACAACATCAAAGCCACGAAGAATGACACCTCGCCTATGGAAGTTGGAATATAATAGAATTAATCGTCGAGGTAATGTCGTTCCACCTAATGGTTTATGTTTGTAATTTATATATTTCTATTGTGATTTTTGTTTACTAATTATGTAATTGATGATCGTGAAGGTCGTCAAGGCACTACTGACAACCTTCCAAAGGGACTAAAAAGCTATCCCAGACAATTTAGTAGGTTTCCCTACTACGAGGACCTACAAATTGTGCATTTGTTTGATCCTATGCATATTGGAAAGAATATAACAGAGACATTGTGGAAAATACTAGATGGAAGGTGTGACAAAGAAAAAATTGTCAAAATTTGTAATGACATTCATGAATCCAATCATGCACTGAAGAATTTCATTCACTCAAATAGCAATAGAGATCAGATTAATATAAGTGCCCTTCCTTGGTTATTAATGGAGCAGCAAAGTGATGCCATAAAAGAAGTCATACGAAAAATTTGATTTCCCACAGGATTTGCTGTGAACATAAGCAATCTCATATCAAAGAAAAGTGAATTTGGGCCAGGGCTCAAAACGCATGATTGGCATACTTTCATCAAGGTAAGTTATGTTCTTCTGTATTTACAATATATTCATAAACTACGTGTACTATTCATTATGTTATGTTAGAAAATAATGAAATGATTGGTTTATAATTACTGCAGTACGTGCTACCTCTATCTCTCCCAGAGCACTTCAACAATAACATCAAACAAGTGATATATGATCTTGGAAAATATATGAGGTAAGCAGTAATATCTGTTCAATTTGTTGTATATATTTATTATATTCGCGATTTGTTTTTCTTGCTATGTAATCTATTGTATATTATTTTGTAAAGTCTCGTATTTATATATTTTTTGTGACTTGAATCTCTTAATGTAGGTGGTTGTCATCTAAAGAAATCCATAAAGAAGATATAAACTATTGGAAGAGAAGAATTCCTCATTTATTGTGTGAAATGCAAAAGTGTCTACCTCCAACTTTTTTCAATGCACAAGAACACTACCTCATACACCAAGTTGAGGAGATTGAATTGTGTGGACCTGCACACACTAGGTCAATGTGGATGGTTGAGAGGCACTTGAAATCTTTGAAGGCTTTGGTTCGACAAAGAGCACATCCTGAGGGTTCTATGGTAGAGGGATACATGGTATACCAGACTATGGTGTACATTACTGAATATCTTCCTAAGTTTGCTTCAAATATCCATGTAGATCGCATTTGGGATCTCGACCCTTTTAAAAAATTCAAAGGGGAGTACTTGATGGGGAAAGGTAGATTGAGGAAAGTGATAGGTAATAAATTATAAGATGTTATTGTAATAAATTATTTCTTAATCTTCAAAATAAATCGGTTGTAAGTCGTCTATTTTTTTTTTGTACAGTTGCTCGAGAGTGGGATGCACTACATTTGTATATTGCAAACAAT
This sequence comes from Chamaecyparis obtusa, assembly GCA_027943335.1. NCBI lineage: Eukaryota > Viridiplantae > Streptophyta > Pinopsida > Cupressales > Cupressaceae > Chamaecyparis > Chamaecyparis obtusa. Next base: position 320,993 of record BSBK01010664.1, on the reverse strand, counting down.
CTTGATTGGATGATGGTATGGATTGAACGATGTCAACATTCTGGTCACACATTAACATGGGAAGGTGTATCTTCATTGGTTAAAGAATCTCATCGTAATGGAGATTCTAATGTTACGCAAAGGGAAATAGATTTAGCATATGGTTTAAGAGATTTCCAGGTACGTACAAAATTATTAATCACCCGTATGTTTATCAACTCATGATATAATAATTTTGACATGTTTCAAATATTATTGCAGGTTAAACACCACAAGGGTATGTTCTGTAATGGTCAAAATTTTTGCGTCAAAGTGTTGGATGACATGAAGAAAACTTGTGATTCTGGAATAACTGCAGTCTTTCAAGTGACTAATATTTCATCTAGAAATGACTTAGATCCTCAAGAGTCTAAAAATGAATACTATGGCATTTTGGATGGTATACTTGAGTGCGACTTTAGTTCCTTCAAATTAGTACTCTTCGTTGTCAAATGGTACAGGCTACGACTTAATCCAAATGATCCTAATAGAACTGTTATTGAACATGATAATGGATTTACAATGGTTAATACAAGGTCGTTTGAGCCAGTTGGGGATGAGCCCTATGTTCTTCCAAGCCAATGTGAGCAGGTATTTTACTCAGAGGTTTCACATAAACCGGGTTGGTCATTTGTTGTTAGACATGAACCGAGAGGAAGGCCGATAAAGTATAATGTGATGGAAGAAGAAGATAGCGAAGAAGTAGAAGATGATGTAGATGATGATCACGATCGACAATTATTGGATGATGTTCCTGAGACAAATTTTCATGAAGAAGAAGAAGATGATGATGATGATGATGCTGCTACTGATGATGATGATGAAGATGATGTTGATGTTGATGATGATGATGTTGATGATGACGACAACGACGACAACGACGACGACGACGATGATGATGACGACGACGATGACGAGGATGATGATGATGATGATGATGATGATGATGAGGATGATGATGATGAAATTTAAAGGCATGCCATCAATCCTTAATGTATTTAATATTCATTTCTTGATACAAATATATTTGTCTTAAATGGTTACATAGTTTATTCATTATCTATTTAAAAGCTACAAGTTTCAACTACAAATAGAATACTGCTAATCTAAATTAACTATTAATCTAAATTAATTAAATAAAACTATTTAAAACACATATTGATGCATGAATGTATTGAGCCTTATTTTCTTTCAGGTCAAAAGCATTTGTAAGTGTTCTCACAACACCAACCAAGCATCTTCATAAGATCACTCTCCTTGATCCAAGCCAACTCCATAACCTATCAGAGTGCACACCAAATCCTTATGCCACCTTAGCATTCTACATCTTTGGAATAATCCCAATGTCCCTCAATCCATCCAATGGATTCATCCAAGCAATCTAATCAACAAACTATCAAATGCTCACAATGCCTCAATAGGCTCCAAACTTGACTTCACCTTAACTAGGTGTTTCCTCCACCTCCACCACACACATCAAACAACTTCAAATAGCATGTCCCCAAGGTTACTAAGCCCTCAACTCATCAGCTGATACAAAAACCCAGTTTTAGCCCTTCAGTAGGCCTACTTCCCTAGCAGGTTTATAATGTGAGCCTGATTTAAGTGTTATAATGTGTACGTTTTAATGTTTTTAATTTTTATGTGATGCTTTTGATGGATGTGATTATGATTATGATGTGATTATGCTCACGATAATTGAATTACATTTGCAGGAAATTGAACCCCTTTCAAGAGCATCCCGCACAGTCTCATGGATCGACAGGTATAAGTCAATACACCTTATAGAAAGTCTATTTAATACACTTATCAATAGTAAGATTGATGTCTTCTAAGATCTCTCCCATTTGCAGGTACCAGCAAATAGGTATTTGTCAGAAGTGTCTTCCTCGAGTGAGGGAAATATAGGAATAGAAGAGGAAAGTGAGACATGCAGTTTATCTAGAATAGGGAGATTAACTAGAGGTCAAAGGACTAGAAGGAAATTCAATAAACACATGAAATTTTTCCTTGCTCAAGGGGGGTCATGTTCTTATGATGATGAGATGAAAGGCGACATCGAGGTGCCCTTGAGGTACCAACATCTACAGAAACATTGGGTACCCAAGGAACTTCCTCCAATAAACATTGATTTTTGTGTTAATGAGAGGATATATCGCATAGCACCATCATCATTACATGGTTTGGGCGTATTTTCTATGGATGGCATAAAGGTGTCTTACAACAAAGTTTCTGAATTGATGGAGTATGTTGGACCATGTTACGATTACAAAAGTTGGATGCATATTGTTCAATATAAAAAATGTATGCATAGGTATGCACTCTCGGCAAATTATATACAACAGCAAGACAATAATCAAAGTAAAAGTGTGGCTATATACATTGATGGAAGGCCAAAAGCAATAGGGAATATTGCGGGTTTTATAAATAGTACACGACCTGGGTCAACTATAAAGCAACCCAATTGCATATTTGAGGCGCGCGAGGGAAATCGTGTATTCATCTGTGCGATAAAATCAATACGTGCAGGGGAAGAGCTGCTTATTGATTACAATTTGAACCGCATAGATACAAACGAGGCTACTATCATGGGGGTGGTACATACTATTAAACCAACTTCTAATCAATGACTCCAACATACCATTTAGTTATTAAATTTTTGGCTAACATTTTTATACTTGATCTTTGACACAGGGGCACAATACGAGCAACCGCCCGAAGGTGATGGTGACGATATTCCTAGCTCATCTACACATGAGCAGGTAAAACTCATTGTAATTGTGCAAACTAGATAGAAGCAAAATGTTATTTTTTTTAATGTTATTTTCTTCATTATTTTGGAGTAATTTTGATAATACTAATACTATTGTTGTCACAGAGGGCCGGTGGTCGGAGAGAGGGAAAGCAACCTATAGTCCCTCAGGAGTCCCCCCTTGTGGACCCTTTTTTTATTGATTTAGCAGAGACCGATGACCTGATTGGTTCCATTAAAAAGCTGCTAAAGAAAATTGGGAAAGAACTTCTACGTTTGGTATCCATACATCCTCAAACTTAGGAAATAAAAGACAGGGCAGCTGAGTTGTTGCGCACTTTTGAAAACTTTAAAGTAAGTATTAATGAAATTTTTAATTATTACAAGAGTTCAATAATGGTTTTTATGTTATGCTCTTTTATGACATTAATTAAAATATGGATGCATTGTCTTTACAGAGTTATTTGCGTAATTTTGAACCCCATTCCCATGATGAGGCCGGTACTGCAAGTGGTTCAGGTAGATCACATGTTCCATTCCCCACTTGTGTTTTCCATTGAATATATATAGGAATGATCATAATCATTGACAATACATGCTTGAACAATCTTTTTTTAAATGCTCTAACAATCTTGTCCATGCTAGTCCACGCGTTCTATATTTATGCATGCTCTAACAATTTTATTCTTCAGCTCCTTTCCATGATGATATGACAACACCGCCTCCATCTAGGACAGCCACAAATGTCTTGCCGACTGCCATGTCAACAACACACAGCCTAAATGCACCAACTGTTGCACCATCTATTGGTACACAAATCCCTCTTTTTCTCTCTTTTGTTATGTGTTTAAGTGTTATGTGTTTACGATGTAGATCCCTTGATTGTGTTTATGCCATGGGTGCTCTGCACCAATTTATTTCCCTTGAAGTATTATTTCTTGGAGGCATTTGATAATGGTTTTCATTTTTTGCAATAGGAGATGCAACAAGTCCCGATGCAGCATCATTTCCTAGATGTTCCCGTGTTCCTAGTACGGGAACGGTGAAGGATTGCGTATTGATCATCAGCGATGATGAAGGCATTCCCTTAAAAGTAGCCAAAGTTCCAGGTACTTTAAAGTTATTATTATTTTATAGTGATATAATAGTAATTTAGTTTTTGATCACTCTTCATCGACTAATGATCCCATGATTATTTTGTAGGGAATGATATTTTTTGGCGAAAACTTGGTGATGAGTGTTTGCGGATATTCAAGCCCACCCTACGTACATGGTGGAACATCATATCCTAACTAAAACCCCAAACCACTATTTTGATTTCATATCATTGCTAGAATAGTTTTCCTTTTCATCAATTTCTTGAACTATATTAAAGGTAGCTTCTCATCATTTATGAGTCTAACATGTTTTTTTTTACTTAAAAGGTGGAATAACCAAGATAAAAAGTTAAAGGATGATCTTGTACATAGTATGACCCAGCTTTTTGGACCTCGTGCATTCGAGAGAAACAAGCTCCTTGAAAGAGCTGGTTTATGTTTGAAGTATATTAGGGACCAGTACAGGAAATATTTAGAGGTTAACCCTAGGCACGAGCGTCCGCCCTGTGTTCTTGAGGCTAAGTGGTAGGCTTTGATTTTGGATGGAAATTATAAAGCCGACATGAAAAAAGGAATTACGCCAGTAGAGAGTAGAGCAAGGTATGTGATACCTTTGAGAATGTAATTATTTACTAATTAACCTCTAAATTTTTCCTGTACTGGTCTCTAACATATTTCAAAATTTTCATAGATTGCCTGACACATCAAAGGCAACAAAGGCAAGATTAGAAAAGCACGGGACACACAAGCTCAGCTCTGGTGGTTTTTCCAAACTTCAAGCACGAGTTGTAAGTATTAGTAAATGAAAACTTGTATCAATTTTTTTATATATTGCAAGGAAATTTTTTTTGATCAAACAATGCAAGTAAAATTCACCATACCAAGAAAAAATGTAGGGGTCAGAGTTCAATAGATGCCTCACAGAAGAGGACAAGAGAATTGGCTTCCAACAAGGCTATAGAGCTGTGGCTGAACGGCTACGAGCTGAAATCAGTGTGCAAGGTTCAAATAATGATGCATCTGAGCCACAGGTAAATAAGCTAAATGAAATTTATTTCAAATTGAATACTTTACCAATTAGTCTATTTGATGTTAAGTTCTAATATAAAGTGAGTATATCTATTTTAAGAAAGCAATGATAACAATGTGTAGGATATTGGAATGCAGCCAGACAATCCTTCTACACAATCTATGCATAATGAAGGTTCGCATGATGTGCATCCTAGTGGTGGAGGTATACATTTGCTATTAAAATTTTTATATGTAATTACAATTGGTGTTTGGATTAATGTAACATTTTGTATAGCAACTGTAGAGGATCGAGGGGTCGGTGCTCATGAGCATGTTGAGGTTGAGTCTAGACAAAATGATGTGGCCAGATCAGGTAATTAAAGAGCGCCACAGTTATGTTCTTTAAAATAATTAAATACTTGTAACAATTATAATTAAATATTTTAAATTTAACTCTTTTATTTGTTATTGTAGAGGACCCCCCTTTGCAGCAGCATAGGAATTTGAGATCATCAAGAACAGAGAGCAAAACAACTGATGAGGGGGGTATTGATGATAACACTAATGCTCCTCTTAGAGCTTACATAGAAAAAAAAATTAGAAAGAGAAAAAAGAAATGATTGTCATCTAAATACCTTAATTGATAATGACTGAATTTTATGTCTCAATGAATTTAATTATGTGCTAATGAATGTTCATGAATTATGTGTTTATTTTCATATTGATGAATGTTGCGTGTTAACGAATCTAATGTGTTAATGAATGTTATCATGTGATATTGATTGAATGTTACATTTTATTAATAATTGAAAGAATGAATGAATGTTAGATGTTAACAGGGAATGTAGAGTGATGTTAGGGGGAGGGGGGTGGGGCCAAATGAGCTTCCACCTTCACGTGGTTGGCCCTGTTTAGTAGAGAATATTAAACTATATTCTCGAAACAAAGTGAAGCTCAATAAGATACTAAATGAGTCAAAATGGTTATCAAGGTCCTCTATCCATAAGATACTTGTAGTCAAAATGGTTATTAATAACATACTTGTAGTCAAAATGGTTATCTAGGTCCTCTATCCATTCCATAAGTTCTTCACCATTCAAACTTCCTCCATAACAAGGAATGTGCTCTAGGTTAGTCATGAAGCCTAGCATGGACTCTCTGTCAGATAGAGCCACTATTTCAGAGCCTTTTCTGTGCATTTCCTTCAAGCACTGTACAGTGTACGGATGTGAAAGGGAGGGCAGACCAGTGTGGAAGTTAGAGTATTTATATCTTATGCTTTGAGAGTTTATTTGGTAGATTCAAGACACCTTATATCAAAGTTATTCCTTTTTCTTATCTGTTGTTCTGTCAAACCCTCATTTTTTTGGGTTATTGCATTCAAATGGCCTTAACTTGCAAATAAACCATAGGATATCCTCTGTTCTTTGTAAAATGCAAGTTAAGGGGGTTTATTTTCATATTTTAAAAGCTTTGGAACAGGATACTAAGCCAGAGAATTTCGAGAGCAAGCCCTAGGTCAAGAATCTCAATGTTCTTGACTAGGAGTTGATGGATTATGCAAGATCAGAGGGTAGCGGCAAGTAAAGGACCTCAAACCTTGTTTAATCTAGATCTTTAGAGCATGGTGGACATCTTCAAACTTTGATCTTGGTTTCATGCACCCATTTTCAATGCCTTGTTTTGGAACCCACACCCAAAGGCATGCATTAGGTCTGCGGACTCAATAAGGACATTGATATGCTGGAGTGGAGTCAGGGTCTAGGAGTTGGAGGATTGTTAGAAAATCAAAAAGGGTACTCAAAAAACATATAAGTTCATAAGGTCCTTTGTCAAATTGAAGAGTTATTGCTGCAAAACAGGTTTTGGAGACCTACTAGAGTCACTAGGTCTATTTGTGATTTTGATGTCTTGGGTTGTTTGGAACACAACCAATGCATGATTTTTCATGTTTTAGGGAATCTTAAGAGTTTTCAAATGTTTGATTGGGTTGGCAAAGCCTAGGATCAATAAAGTCTCTTTTGGTAGAAAATCAGGGAACTTGTCCCTAAAAGGAAATTTGGTCTTGGTTGGGATTGAGTCAATAAGGTGTTAGAAGTATCTTGAAACCTTTGAAGTCCCTCTAGTATAGAGATTTTAAACTGGTCTGATAGAATCAGAGGCTAAATTGCTTAGGTGTAACATTTTGGTGTCTTGAAGTGGGTTGGGGCTTAAGACCAAGTTTCTTGCTGACCACTCTGCATCACATTGTCTTGCATGAAATTAGTCATTCTGTATACACTGGTCTAGTGTTGTTAATAGACCCAAATAGTTCAAAGATACTTGAACCAATCAGATGTTTTATGGGGTGCATTTTTGTGTTAGGTAGAAAGGATTCTTCATACAGGTGAAAGTCTCGAACCTTTCCCCACTCCCAAAAAAATATCACTTGTACTGTTATGAGCAGTCATGAGGACTAGATAGATACATTATAATATATGTAATTGCAACTTGAATGTATTGCTATTCAACCACATTTATGGGCCTGTTTGGACCATGGCACACAGTAGCATCTACAGAGAAGAATATCCCAGGTGTAACAAGCTCTAAGAATATACCAATAGTTCTAAGAAGTTCCCTAGCACACAGTAGCATCTACAGAGAAGAATATACAACATGAGGGCAGTCACTGTAAAGACAACATGATAATGTACACTCATTGTATGTGTACATTATCATGTTGTCTTTACAGTGACTGTCCTCATTCAAGTGGCAATTACACAAGGGACAGTCACTGTGAGATGTCCTCATTTGTGACAAGGACAGTCACACATGAGGACATCTCACAGTCACTGTCCCTTATGTAATTTCCACTTGAATGTATTGTTATTCAACCACATTTATGGGCCCATTTGGACCATGAAACACAGCAGCATCTACAGAGAAGAAGTTTGGTATGCAATGGTCTTGAAACCTCCTGAGAAATTCTTGGTATGCATTTGTGTGGTGCAAAAGCTTCGTTGAAAGAGAAAAAGAAGAAAAGAATAGAAATGATTTTTTTTCTTTTTATGTCATATACTGTAACCAGCTACTTATAACTTGCAAAAATTATTATAACCATTTGAAATTGAAACTTAGTTTAATGTGAAACTGAGAACTGCTTTATTAGAGCTTTCTGTGATTTAGATTCAGACATCAAGAACATTGTTTGCCTAATATTGTGATTAATGTTTATTTATTAATATCTCATACTGACAAACAATTGATAATTGTAGGGAAAATGTCATTGGGGGTCTTTGAGGATCCACCAGAAGCCAAGGAGAAAATGTATTCAAATGCTAAAGATGGTGTAACAGTCCTTACAGCTGTTGAACCTTGCTGTGTAGATCATCTCCGATTCTCCAAGTTCAACAGTACTGTGGTATTCCTTTGGATACTTCTAATGGTAAATTTCAGACATCAAGTTCTTTTCGTATGAAACTACTACATTTGTAATCTGTAGTTTTAAACTTTTAGTTTATAAATGTTCATCAGCTTTAGTTTGTATGCTGCCATTTCAAGTATGATTAATGAAGTTACCTTTATCACAGGATGAAAGTGAGCAGTCAGCATACTGGTACAGAGCTGGTAGCATTGATACGGTGACTAGGGCATCATTTAATGGTGGTATTGTGTTTTCCCATGTTTAGGGCATCGGCATTTTGAAGCATTGCCTTCATCTTTCTTAAGTCTGAGTTTTAAGTTTGTTTATTTCCATCCTAACTTGCTTTTCCCTCTTCGGTTTTGCAGTACTATGAAGGTAGTCGCAAGTTAGGGCTGTTTCATTGCATACCCGAAACAATGAAGACGTTACGGTCCACAAAACATTTGTGCTTGAAAGATGAACAAATAAAATTAAACTTCTAAATAACCAAAGCCGCTAACAATAAATTCAACACAGATATGTCCTCATTTCTGGGTATTTTAGCTCTCTAACAGTTGAATACCAGATTACATAATAATGACAAAAGAAAAATAAACCCAACGTACTCAGAAATTGTAGTTGTGATTTCACGGAGGGAATCTCTCTCGGCGCTGTTGAAAATACAAATGACAACGTTTCTCTACATTATCATGTTGTCTTTACAGTGACTGTCCCTTGTGTAATTGCCACTTGAAGGAGGATAGTCACTGTAAAGACAACATGATAATGTACACTTACAGAATGAGGACAGTCACTCTAAAGACAACATGATAATTTACACTCACTGTAAGGATAGTCACAAATGAGGACATCTCACAGTGACTGTCCCTTGTGTAATTTCCACTTGAATGTATTGCTATTCAGCCACATTAATGCTTTTCTTCTTCAACAAATGAGCATAGTCACTCTAAAGACAACATGATAATGTACACTTACTGTGAGTGTACATTATCATGTTGTCTTTAGAGTGACTATCCTCATTTGTTTGAACTAACACATACATGAGTTAGAAGGATTTCTTTCATCCATTCTAAACCGTTTTGAATGAGTTTACTTTGATTTTGCTGTAACATAGAAGGCCTAATATTCATGGGATGACAATAACTAACTTGTATTATGAAGTACTGACATTGCATAGGCAAAGTTTTGTGGAAAACAGTGTGATCATAGGATAAACTGTGGGAAATTACCTTGAGTTGAATGCTAATGTATAGCAGTGAGTGATCTATCCAAGCAAGGGTGGATTGTTATAATGTGGAACATTGTATAATGTTTGTGAGATGGTGAATCATCCACTAATTTGGATTTGAAGGGTGTAGAATTGGGTGATTGAGAATGCCCTAGTTAAGAAGGGTTTAGAGCCAAGAATTGTGGGTTTGGGTGTTGCAGAGCCCTAGAGGCTAATTCCCTTTGGAATTGTTTGTTTCAAAGTGTAAGAAGACACTGTCCAGGGATTAGGAAGTGTTAGGTGGAATTTATCATATACTTCCTTTAAAATTTGGGTCATTTTTATACATTAAAACCAGAGGTACAGTCATAGAACAGGGTAGGGAAATTCACCAAAAAGTAATTGAAGATGGGTTTTTGTCAAATATAGTGGTGGTGACTACCCTGATGGACATGTATATAAAATGTGGAAGCATACAAAAGGCACGCGATTTGTTTGCGGAAACAACTGAAGCAAGGCACGTGAAAGTCTCAGAATCTTGAATCCAAGTCAGTGAAAGCTTTGAAAACCAAATGCATCCTATTAAGTATTGTGGGGAAGCATTCTAAATAACCAAAGCCGCTAACAATAAATTTCAACACAGATATGTCCTCATTTCTGGGTATTTTAGCTCTCTAACAGCTGAATACCAGATTACATAATAATGACAAAAGAAAAATAAACCCAACGTACTCAGAAATTGTAGCTGTGATTTCGTAGAGGGAACCTCTCTCAGTGCTGTTGAAAATACAAATGACAATGTTTCTCTACATTATCATGTTGTCTTTATAGTGACTGTCCCTTGTGTAATTGCCACTTGAAGGAGGATAGTCACTGTAAAGACAACATGATAATGTACACTTACAGAATGAGGACAGTCACTCTAAAGACAACATGATAATGTACACTCACTGTAAGGACAGTCACAAATGAGGACATCTCATTGTGACTGTCCCTTGTGTGATTGCCACTTGAATGTATTGCTATTCAGCCACATTAATGCTTTTCTTCTTCAACAAATGAGGATAGTCACTCTAAAGACAACATGATAATGTACACTCACTGTGAGTGTACATTATCATGTTGTCTTTAGAGTGACTATCCTCATTTGTTGAAGAAGAAAAGCATTAATGTGGCTGAATAGCAATACATTCAAGTGGCAATCACACAAGGGATAGTCACTGTGAGATGTCCTCATTTGTGACTATCCTTACAGTGAGTGTACATTATCATGTTGTCTTTAGAGTGACTGTCCTCATTTGTTGAAGGAAAAAAACATTAATGTGGCTGAATAGCAATACATTCAAGTGGCAATCACACAAGGGACAGTCACTATGAGATGTCCTCATTTGTGACTGTCCTTACAGTGAGTGTACATTATCATGTTGTCTTTAGAGTGACTGTCCTCATTTGTTGAAGGAAAAAAGCATTAATGTGGCTGAATAGCAATACATTCAAGTGGCAATCACACAAGGGACAGTCACTGTGAGATGTCCTCATTTGTGACTGTCCTTACAGTGAGTGTACATTATCATGTTGTCTTTAGAGTGACTGTCCTCATTTGTTGAAGAAGAAAAGCATTAATGTGGCTGAATAGCAATACATTCAAGTGGCAATCACACAAGGGACAGTCATTGTGAGATGTCCTCATTTGTGACTGTCCTTACAGTGAGTGTACATTATCATGTTGTCTTTAGAGTGACTGTCCTCATTTGTTGAAGGAAAAAAGCATTAATGTGGTTCATTAGCAATGTATTAAATAATTTTTTTTTTTAATTCTATCCACGACCATCTTAGAATATCTACTATTTGCGCATTTAGATATTAACCTAATCAACTTGATTCAAAAGATAGATGGTCATTAACCAGAGAGAGATCACCATGCATTAAGAAACCTAATTTTTCCAAATCCAATTGTTTCCCTTACCTGAATGCCCTACTATTCTAGGCAAGGTATACTGCTCACCTTGGATGAGAGACTAATTATGGGAATTTCTTTTTTCACCCAGATCGAAAAACCACTGACAAAAATGGAAATGACCAATCAAATAGTAGTCTTATTTTAGTCACTTTGTTTGCATAATAAATTGCTTGCATGGATTATTGTAACTAAAACATAGATTCATGCTCTAATAGCTTCCTTTAGCTCGTTAGACTTAATTCGAATAAAGAAAATTAACGGTACAATCAGTAAAATGTAGTTTTCACCATCGTCAATCTCTAGGCACCAAGGTTTTAATATTGAGATTATTTCTTTGTGGTATGCAAGTTGTAAAGGAAATAGAGCCTTCAATAATAAATAGAGCACTCTATTCTTTCTGATCATTTGATTTCTTTATAAGTTTATGATTTGATAATTGCTATTTTCTGATTTTTGTGTATTGTTGATTGGTTAATTGCTATTACCTTTTTCTTTCCTATTATAAAGAGCTTCTATCAGACTTCACACATGAAACTCTAGATATTTCACACATTCAGATGTAAGCTCTCTTGTTCAGTTTAGTCATGAGACCCCTATTACTAGAGTGTTTGGTGCAGAAATAGCCACTTTTATTGTAGAGCATTATTTCTTAAGAATATGTTATCATGTTCCTAATGGAATTGTGCTTAGTATTCAATTCCAAATTAATTTGATTTTCATAAATGTTAAATATAATTGGGTCATTGGTGTATCTGATAGTTGATATGTAGTCACGATGAAGTTAGAAGTTCCAGTGGCTAGAGTTTGTGGCTTTGATACTTCATCCTTGTTGGTTTTTTAGCCTTTCTATATGCCAATAAAAATAAGGTGCATACCTGAAACAAACAAGCAATAATGCAAAGGCAGGTGTGTGAAAATGGAAGTATTCTAGTGATATTAATTTTAAAAATTTCTTTTATTTTTTAAGGTCTTGGATGCCATTGGAGCTACTATAAATTACTAACACTAAAGAAATATTGCATCTGATTATTTTATTGGAAGTTTGGAACATATTGAACTTTCTCCACTATAACATATATAGCCTGGAGCTTTCATAAAACCATTTTGATAAATAGTCTTGCACATTGCCTGTAAGACACAAACTTTCAGTGCCATAAAAATACACATTGTCCTCAATTAGTAATGTCTCAAATTTTGTACAAAACTTGTTATTTGAGTCTTATTTTAAGAACTGAAGCAAAAATTTCTCCAAAAAAGTCAAGATGATCGATCTAGCATAGATTTCAAAAACTGTAGGTAGTTTAACTAATGTGGATGCAATCATATTTTACCACTCTGAATGAACTAGTTTTCATGAAAATTTATATACAACCATCATTGCATTGTGGCTCTTTGTTAGAGACATAGAATTTTGAAGTTTAAATTATTTTCACAATTTTATCATAACTTGGAGCATTTTTCATACTTAGCTGTGTCACTGGCTTAATGCATATTAATTATTTTGTCTTGTTTTTCTTGCATGGCAGGGAAGCAACAACAACATATAGGGCAAAAGCTTTAGAATTTCAAAAACAATTGAGGCATTTGCAGAATCGGTGTATTTGCTTAGTGGTCAAGCTTCATCTTTGATTCAAGGAAGATGAGCACGGGAGGTAGCAACATCTTCAACAAATGGACGAAATTGCTAGCAGGAATATGGAGGTATGAAGTAGAGAGATGCTTTGTAATAGAAGGAATCTGTCTTAAGCTAAGTTTGTGTTGGCTAAGAAAATCTCATTTCATAAAAACTTGAATGCCTCTTATGTATACAGTCCTATTTAGTGACACAATATTAGATTCGTAAAAGGTAAGTGTGTTATGAACATTTCTATATGTAACCTTGCAATATTTTCTACTAAGATTTTCACTCTTTAAGGATATTTTGTAAAGTTTATAAGGTCTAAAATTTATAGGCAGGTGTCTCACAACCAAATTATATTACCTTGGATTTTGGACCTATTTTTAGTTGCTTGAGTTGTTGTAGGGTTATAGCACATTATTTTATAGCAATATAAGTAGATGTGTGAAAATTTAATTTCGTTTGTCCTAGCTTGACAACTATTGCACTCAAATCCTAGATTGTGGATGAGTGGAGATGGGCGGATGTCTGGATCGTGGATAACTGGAGATGGGTGAATAGATGTAGATGGGTTGTCATCGACCCATCTAAAGTACCCACAATCATGATAGCCCTGCGATGCCCAATCTACATTAGTATTGAATACTATTTACATTACAAACATTAAATATAATAAATAGTAGTTACATTACAAACATTAAATATATACACATTAGCAAACTTTTTTTTGTTTGGACAACACCAATATTGTCATCCAGGGTTCTCTACTGACCGTGAAATCTTCAACTGGCACTGCCCACCACCACATCGACAACTTGGCACATTGATCAGAGCCATCAAACCGATTTCAATAATGCACCTATATCAACAATCCCAAAATTAAACAATAGCAATAGCAATAAGACACTCAATATTCAGACACTCTGACATCGCATGCTTATAATCCACACACATGAAGTAGGCTCACACACATGAACCAGACACTTTACAAACTATTTCTAGAATTAAACTAGAAACTTCTATGCTAAATATGTGTGGAGAAACTATACAAAATAGGAATGGCTTTTGTGTTATATTTGGTTTTGAATTAAATAGGGACTTTGTGGTAGAAGATGAATTTGCCTCACATACCATACATCTTTTCACTTTGTCTCCCATGGCAAACCAAAATGTCAACACCTTGTTATCTATCACTAGTGTATCCATTTCATCTTTTTCCTTGCTCCAAGCATTCAATATTGTATGTATTCCTAAACACCCTTGTTATATAGCTCTTCGAAAGAGATATATAATGGTTTAGTTGAAGCCACAATTTGTGTTCCTTATCTAGTGGGCTATGCAAATGAGAATAATTATGCTCTTTCTTCTGGGTCAGACATTGTAAAACTAGTGATCCTTTCTCCAAAAGTGGATAGGGTTTGTGAATGCTTCAGAAGTGGATTGGTGGAAAAGTTATCTCATGGAGGAAGGGTGTGTTCCTTTTCAAATGGAGTTTGTAGGAAATGAAGAAAAAGATGAACATGACAAGCCTGATACTTCTAATTTGTAATAAAACAAATCATATTTGAAATGGTATTATAAAATCTTATATTTGTTGTTTTACCCTTTAAAGGCATCTCTGTTGTCCTCCTCATTGTACTAAATTCACTCTTTTTCATATTATTCCCATCCCCTTGTGCTGCATACTGCTCCCCTTGATTTGGGTGTTGTTTTGGACAGTATCCAAAAAATGGCAGTAGGTCTCTTGAGCATATCCTAAACAACAGTGAAGGAAGTGGCCAATAATGAGCACTTTCATTATATAGTGCGGTGACCCAAAAGAAGAGCAGGTGGGACCTCATTCAAAGAGGATTGAGTTCCATCACTCTCTTTTTTTATGGTCAAGATTCTGTAAAAAGATCAGTTTATGGGCCTCAAAACAGAGAGTTTTCATTAGTTAGCACAGTGCTCAAATGCTTTTTCAAAAGTAAGAGAGAGTGCAATTTTCCTAGAGACCAAATTGATGCTTTACAGGCAAACACCCAATTCATGATTGAGAAACACATATGTACATGTCAAGATATATATATATATATATATATATATATATATATATATATATATATATATATATATATATATATATATATATATATATATATATATATATATATATATATATATATATATATATATATATATATATATATATATATATATATATGCAACATGTATTTCAATGAGGACAAAGGTAATTTTGCTCTGATTCATTAACACAAGCAGTTCTAGTAAAAGCATGTTCAATACTGATACTAGTTACAGTTCCCTATCTTCACCCAAAGGCAACGTAAAATGCATCAAGTCATGAAGCCTAGCATGGACTCTCTGTCAGATAGAGCCATTGTCTTGCATGAAATTAGTCATTCTGTAGACACTGGTCTAGTGTTGTCAACAAACCCAAATAGTTCAAAGATACTCGAACCAATCAGATGTTTTATGGGGTGCATTTTTGTATTAGGTAGAAAGGATTCTTCATACAGCTGAAAGTCTCGAACCTTTCCCCACCCCCCAAAAAATATCACTTGTACTGTCATGAGCAGTCATGAGGACTAGATAGATACATTATAATATTTGTAATTTCCACTTGAATGTATTGCTATTCAACCACATTTATGGGCCTGTTTGGACCATGGCACACAGTAGCATCTACAGAGAAGAATATCCCAGGTGTAACAAGTTCTAAGAATATACCAACAATTCTAAGAATTTCCCTAGCACACAGTAGCATCTACAGAGAAGAATATACAACATGAGGGCAGTCACTGTAAAGACAACATGATAATGTACACTCATTGTATGTGTACATTATCATGTTGTCTTTACAGTGACTGACCTCATTCAAGTGGCAATTACACAAGGGACAGTCATTGTGAGATGTCCTCATTTGTGTCATGGATAAATCTGCAAATCAGATACATAAAGAGTACATAAAATGAACAGTTGTAGAGTAATTTTACTGTTTACATGATTATCCTAGCATGATCTTGGCTCTAATACCGATAATAATGCAAAGGAAGGAGTGCTTCAACCTAACATACAAGATCCTAATCAATTTTCAACTGTGGAAACTCTGGTTATGAATTTATTACTCTCGCTGGAAATCCTAGTTAGGGTCAGGACAGTCAACATGAAAAATACCATAACTTAATCAAAATCCAATGAAATTTCATGAAACCAACTGTCTTTGAAAGGTAAAAGACAATATCAACATTATCAATCATGTGTAGGTTTGTACCAGACTGTACAGAGCCATACCATGCCTATTTTCAAATTGTAACTTTTAGAAAAAACAAACTTTCAGGGCAGCCAATGGTATTTTTATCATATCTTGCTCAAAACTTAACAAAATTACATGAAACCAATTGCATTTGAAATCTAAAAGACAACATCAAATTTTCCAAGCACAACCCTTCAACACAACTCTCAACACTTGAAAATGGATTAGTAGTTCAACTTAAACCAATGACATTCCATTCATTCTATCAAATATCTTCATACTGCATTACATAGTCTTAATGGAGAGAAACGTTAGTTAGTTTTGATTTTAAACATTAGTTTTGATTTTAAATAGAAGACCTAATAAACATCGATCAACTAAAGTCCAAACTTCAATTTCATATATTGGATTCTCTCCCCTTCATCCATTGTCAAGAACAATGCGGCTGATTGTGGATCATGCATTAACTTTTTGTATGCTTCAATTATAGTAGAGTCGCGAAGGCCAGGGATTGCTTTAAGTGCTTTATGCAACTCCGCTGCCTCATTTCTCAAACTAGATGATTTATCCACTTTCAGAGGCTGTGCAAGGCCTGATGTAATGCCTGCAGACAAATCTTTGATCACTTCACAAATCGAATCCAACGAACCTGCCAATGTTCCCCTCCTCCTCTTTTGCCTCCTTGACAATGTTGAAGGGTTATCTTTGCCGCTTGCAGTAGATTGGTTTGATGTAGGTGTATCAATAGATTCGTTATCATCATTAGACAAATCAGCAGTAGTCTCAAAACATGCATTATCCATACCATGATAACTGAAATCTTCATCATCAATGAAATCCTCCTCCGTCTCTTGAGCTGTTGCAGCTACAGTGCCCTCAGCTATGTCATTCCCAACAATACAGGATAATTCATTGTAGTATTGAAATGGCTGCCTCTTATACATTCTAGCATTTTTAAATTCCTTTCTTTGTATCATGGCATAACAATTGAATTCATTATTGGTCCTTCATTACTTAAAAAGATATATTCAACTGAAAAGGAGATTTGAAGACCATGTTACCTTCAACAACTCATCCCAAACACTATCATCAGCATCCATAGTTTGGGTAGTCTCATTCCAAGCTAAGCCACTTGTATTCCTCAAGTCTTTCATAACTCTATACCCTTGTTTCCAAGTTTTCGGCTTGTTCTTGAAGTTTTCCTTCGATAGCTTCATTTTCATCTCATTATTGAACCTCCTTTTGATGGCTGTCCAAGCCTCTTTCTTGAAACCCCCTTCAGCTTTCTTTCCAAGCTGCACTTGCTCCTGTAGCAAGTCTAGCAACTTGCGTTCCATCTCTTTTGTCCAGAACACCTTCTTGGAAGAAGAAGTTGCTTGGATAACTTGAACGTCACCATCCATAGACATATCTGATGCACACACAACATGATAATGTACACTCACTGTAAGGATAGTCACAAATGAGGAGAGTCACTCTAAAGACAACATGATAATGTACACTCACTGTAAGGACAGTCACAAATGAGGAGAGTCACTCTAAAGACAACATGATAATGTACACTCACTGTAAGGACAGTCACAAATGAGGATAGTCACTCTCAAGACAACATGATACTGTACACTCACTGTAAGGACAGTCACTCTAAAGACAACATGATAATGTGTACTCACTGTAAGGACAGTCACAAATGAGGACATCTTACAGTGAGTGCACATTATCATGTTGTCTTTACAGTGACTGTCCTCATGTGTGACTGTCCTTGTCATATAATATAGCAACATTAAACATAACATGACAATATTAAATATAACATGACTTAACATTAAATATAAAATATAGCAACATTAAACATAACATGAGAATATTAAATATAATATGACAACATTAAATATAACAACATTGAATATAACATGACAACACTAAATATGGCATAACGGCTTTTATTAATGTATAGTATTAGTTTGTGAAATTTATGAAATCTGACATTAGTTTAAACATTGCCATAATAGTTATTCAACCGACTAAGATCAAGATCTATAGTCTTCCCACATCCTTCTTGCTATTTCATCTCAAAAATTGGCCCAATCATCTCTTTCACGCAGGCTCAACCCATATGTCTCAAGCACTGGTACATCTATCCCATCATGACCATCTTCCTCTTCAAATTCTACCTCAGATGGAAGGCCGTCCTCTATCGTAATGAAGTTGTGAAGTATGCAACATGCCAAAACAATATGTGTTTGTGTCTTGATTTGATAAGATGTCGCATGCTTCAATATAGGAAAACGCTGCTTCAATATCCCAAATGTACGCTTTATTACATTCCTAAGTGAGGAGTGTCAATGATTAAACAACTCGTGTGAGGTGTTTATTGGGTTTGCTCTTGAAAACTCCTTTAGGTGGTAGTGTGTGCACCGATAAGGCGCGAGAAATCCTGGTACGTTAGGATATCCAGCATCGACCAAATAATATTTACCTAAACAAAACAAAATGTCATTGTCATAACGTTGTCTTATTTTTCGTATGCTTCAATAATATAATCATATTTTACAAACCTGGGGGAACTACCAATGGATCAGCTCTAGATAGAGCTGAAGCTAGAACACAGCTATCTGCAGCAGACCCTTCCCAACCAGCAAGGATGTATTGAAACTTATAATCAAATGAACACACTCCCATAACATTTTGCGACAAGTTGCCTTTTCTATCGTGATATTTAGCTTGCAAGTTGATATCCACAGTGATTGGTATATGGGATCCATCCATTGCTCCCACACAATCCTGTACTCAAATAAATCATAGGTCTAATCAAACAATAATAGGATTAAAACTCTAAACAAACTTAAACCACTGAGAGATATACCTTGAAGTATGGATCAAAACGGGCCTTCCCAGTAATTTCCCGAGGAGTGTTTGGACTAGGGGGTATAAAATAATCCGAATGGAGCACCAAGATAGCCCTCAAGACCTTATGGAAGTATCGGCTTACTGTCTCTCCAGAGTGCCCAAAGTTATGGGCAATCTTACGATTCCTCAGATTGTGGCCAAGAGTATGGAGGAACATGACTAATTGTTCTTCTAACGTGAGGAATTTTGTATCTTTGATGCTTCCTTTTTGCCTTAGAATATTGGCTAGTTTAAAGAAAGATCGTCTAGTCATGCGTATTTGGTCATGGCAATCCATCTCATTGGAGTTGATAACACGCTTATAAAAAGGAATTGCATCTCTTGTGCGCTTACGCATTTTTTGACTACCTTCTTTTATACACTCCCCTATGGCCGCGACAAGGGTGGCAAGAACAACTACAATAACAGGCAGGAGTCTTCTCCTCCTCATAATCTCTCCTTCAATTTCAATATCATCATCATCATCATCAATATCATTAATGAGATCCATTGAATTACCTAAAAATACCAACAAAACAATCACGAAACAACATAAGAAAACACCCAACTATAATGCATAATTAGAGAATAGAGTTGCAAGTTCAGTATACAACATATGTTGACAAGAAAGTACCTTGTGTAATTTCACAAAATGAGAAGTTCTCACAGTGACTGTCCCTTGTGTAATTGCCACTTGAATGAGGACAGTCACTATAAAGACAACATGATAATGTACAGTTGCAGTGAGTGTACATTATCATGTTGTCTTTAGAGTGATTGTCCTCATTTGTTGAAGAAGAAAAGCATTAATGTGGTTGAATAGAAATACATTCAAGTGGCAATCACACAAGGGACAGTCACTGTGAGATGTCCTCATTTGTGACTGTCCTTACAGTGAGTGTACATTATCATGTTGTCTTTAGAGTGACTATCCTCATTTGTTGAAGAAGAAAAGCATTAATGTGGTTGAATAGCAATACATTCAAGTGGCAATTACACAAGGGACAGTGGTGCAGGAGCACCTCCAACATTTAATCCATGGTCGAAGATAAAGGAGACTTCAAAGAACATCAAGGCTAAACAGGAGGATGGAATGCTTAATCAAGGACAACAGATCACTTGGTGGATCTTAGCACCTATAATGTTAGTAAAATATCGCAATTCTTCAATTAAATTGTAATGTCCTTAATAGGACTAAAAGACAAATTATAATGGACTAAGATTGTCCAAGCACTACAATTGGAGTCTAGAAGAGTTTAATGATCATAAAAGATCCAAATTAGTAAGTTAGTGGTCTTTTGTTTTAAAGAATTTAATAAATTGTAAGTTGGAATTTTGAACTTTCAAAATCCAACGGCTAGTTTTAGTTTGGTATGTGTTAAGTTTAAACATTCAACTCAATGAAAGTTGGTTGAAGATTAGTTCTTAGTTAGTTGTGTTTCGAGTTGTAATACTTGGTCGATAGTTGAATCTATTAGAAGAAGTTATATTAGAATCCTTTATATTTAGATAAAGGCTCTGTTACTAAACAGAGAGGAGATTGGTGTATTAATTTGTGCTCGACAAGCAATACAAGATTGCTGTTTCTTGCAATTCAATTTCTATATTGAAACTTTATTGGCTTGGTTTGAAATTGAAATGCTTTGACAGGGTTCTTTAATCATTTCATTTGCTTTTGTTATGTTTCCAAACATTGCAGTGAACCTGTGTGTACCATTTTGGGGAAACAGTGAGCAATAAAGCATCTAGTTTATGTAAACTAATTCATTTTGAATCTCATTTTGAATTGATCGAATTCCATATGCTCTGAGGGAGATTTTTTATCCTTCGAATTGCAGATTGATGAGTGTTACAATCTATTAAGTTTGCTGTCGCACAAGTTGTCTTGAAACAACGTTCTATATCTTAGTTTTCTCTTACAATAGAAGTTTAGGGGCGATTGAGGTCATTCCATGAATTGATAGGCCTAATTCATGGAATGACATTTGCTAACCTGTATTATATGATTCTAATCTAAATATCTACAGAACCACGTGGGAGAACAGTGTGATCACAAACAAGAACAGTGGAAAACGGCATTGGAAGTGTGCTAAGGTGTAGCAGTGGGCGATCTGTCCACATAAGGCATATGTTTAATGCTTGGGAATAGTATACAATGTTCATTTGATGGTGAATCTACCACCAATTCATTGCAGGGTCGTGTGGAGACAGTAGATTGAGGAAGCCCTAGTTGACAGGGTTCGAAGACAACAAATTGGGGTTTTGTAGTTGCAGAGCATTTGTGTCTAATTCCTTTTGGAATTGAGCAATTGGAGACATAACTAGACACTGTCCAGGAGTTGGGAGCCAGGAGATCTTTAACCCATACTTCCTTTGAAAATTTAGTAGATTTTAGTGCATTGAAACAGGGTAGCAGTGCCGAACAAGGGTGTTTGTCCAAAGCAATAGTATAAAAACTTTTGATATGTTGTTGAACTCCAAAGAGGGTATCCATAAATGTTGTTACCTCATCAAATGTTTTGAGAAAAGTTAGAATTATTCCCTTTTTAAGTCTGCTGCAGGGTTTAGACAGCCTGTTAAGCTTTTTGTGACCAGTTTGTGAGAACATTGGTGAAATGGGATATGGGAATTGAGTGAGAGTCTCAGAATCTTGAAACCAAGTAAAGTGAAGCCTTAAAACTCAAATCCATCCTTTAGGATAGCCTTGATAGTCAAGTTCTTGAAGTATTTAAGATTGTTGAATAAGCCCAAGTGTCTAACCTCTAAAATTTCTAAACCTACTTGTGCATTGGATACCACCACCCTTCCCTCTACATCAGACAGTCACTGTGAGATTCATTTGTGACTATCCTTACAATGAGTGTACATTATCATGTTGTCTTTAGAGTGACTGTCCTCATTTGTTGAAGAAGAAAAGCATTAATGTGGTTGAATAGCAATACATTCAAGTGGCAATTACACAAGGGACAGTCACTGTGAGATGTCCTCATGTGTGACTGTCCTTGTCACAAATGAGGACATCTCACAGTGACTGTCCCTTGTGTAATTGCCACTTGAATGAGGACAGTCACTGTAAAGACAACATGATAATGTACAGTTGCAGTAAGTGTACATTATCATGTTGTCTTTAGAGTGACTATCCTCATTTGTTGAAGAAGAAAAGCATTAATGTGGTTGAATACCAATACATTGAAGTGGCAATTACACAAGGGATAGTCACTGTGAGATGTCCTCATTTGTCACTGTCCTTACAGTGAGTGTACATTATCATGTTGTCTTTAGAGTGACTGTCCTCATTTGTTGAAGAAGAAAAGCATTAATGTGGTTGAATAGCAATACATTCAAGTGGCAATTACACAAGGGGCAGTCACTATGAGATGTCCTCATGTGTGACTATCCTTGTCACAAATGAGGACATCTCATAGTGATTGTCCCTTGTGTAATTACCACTTGAATGAGGACAATCACTGTAAAGACAACATGATAATGTACAGTTGCAATGAGTGTACATTATCATGTTGTCTTTAGAGTGACTGTCCTCATTTGTTGAAGAAGAAAAGCATTAATGTGGTTGAATAGAAATACATTCAAGTGGCAATTACAAAAGG
Source organism: Chamaecyparis obtusa (assembly GCA_027943335.1). Classification (NCBI taxonomy): domain Eukaryota; kingdom Viridiplantae; phylum Streptophyta; class Pinopsida; order Cupressales; family Cupressaceae; genus Chamaecyparis; species Chamaecyparis obtusa. Next base: position 298,174 of record BSBK01010664.1, on the reverse strand, counting down.
GGCAGTCACTGTGAGATGTCCTCATGTGTGACTGTCCTTGTCACAAATGAGGACATCTCACAGTGACTATCCCTTGTTGGTGCAGGGGCACCTATCAAGTCAACTAGGAACACCTTGGAACAAGATGGAACTAGAAGATCAAAGGGAACCCTACATGTCAACTAGGATATTTTAAGGCCAATAATGGCATATTGTAATGAACAATGTACTTTGCCAGTCAAGAGTCATAAAAGTCCTAGTAAGTCCTAGCTTTCATTTTAATGTTGTTTCAATGTTTTATTGAATTCTTCATTGTTGAATGATATGTTTATTAACTAGAAAGGTTATTTACTGCATTCTACTCACTGTTGCATCAATTTTAATTCTGTTTTGAAGAAGTACTTACGCCTGCTAACATATAAACTGGCAGTTTCTACTAATTTTCTGTAACAGTCAAAGGTTTTCTTTAAATAAATGAACCTCCCATGAATCCCAAGGGCCCAGACTTCATGGGAGGCTTGTTATTGACATGTAAAATAGAAATCTAACTTATTCTATGCAGCACTAGTGCGAGAAGGCTGATGATTTGCAGGAAACAGTGAAGTGTTCCTTGATGAAATGATGGGAATGGTGTAATAGCAGCATATTGGGCTGAATAAGAGGGTTGTATTATGAGTTGAGATGTCCTAGGGCATCAAAGAGAAGGTGTGTGAACAATTATTTGGTCTCCAAGGTTAGTGGAGATAGGTGTTTGGTGAAACCCTATGCACTCTGCTAACCACTTCTGCAGACCACTCTGCATCACTTGTGTAATTGCCACTTGAATGAGGACATTCACTGTAAAGACAACATGATAATGTATAGTTGTAGTGAGTGTACATCATCATGTTGTCTTTAGAGTGACTATCCTCATTTGTTCAAGAAGAAAAGCATTAATGTGGTTGAATAGCAATACATTCAAGTGGCAATTACACAAGGGACAGTGACTGTGAGATGTCCTCATGTGTGACTGTCCTTGTCACAAATGAGGACATCTCACAGTGATTGTCCCTTGTGTAATTGCCACTTGAATAAGGACAGTCACTGTAAACACAACATGATAATGTACACTTACAGTGAGTGTACATTATCATGTTGTCTTTAGAGTGACTGTCCTCATTTGTTGAAGGAAAAAAGCATTAATGTGGTTCATTAGCAATGTATTAAATAATTTTTTAAAAAAAATTCTACCCAGGACCGTCGCAATTGTGATGGCCCTCCCAAGAGATGCGACGGCGGTGCCGTATTGGCGATGCCCAGGCCTGTCGCAGTTGCTTCGGTGGACCGTCGCAATTGCGACGGTCCTCCCAAGACATGCGACGGCGGTGCCGTATTGGCGACGCCTAGGCCCATCGCAATTGCTTCAGAGGACCGTCGCAATTGTGACGCCCTGCCGTTGCAATGCGATGGAGGCACTGAATGGGTGAAGCAATGACATTGTGACGGCAGGGCGTCGCAATTGCGACGGAAACCCATAGACGTCGTGATTTGCGACTAAAAAATTGTGACGTCTATCACTGTCGCTATAGCGGCACATATCCGTCGCAATGGCGACACATAGCCGTCGCAAAATGGCCCCAAATTTATTAGTGAGATATAGTTTTATTTTAGTTTCCATTGAAGATTAACTTTTAATACTTTATTTAATATAGTTAAAGGTATTGGTATAGTTTTTTAACATTGTTCAGGGTTACGTTAGAAATAGTAATGAATAAGATGTCCTCTATATTTAATTCCTCACATTTAATTGGTGCATTCATTGAACAAATAAATATTATAAATACAGAGTTCAACAAAACATGTTGCAAAATGTTGGAAGTATAGGGGTAACCATGATGGGAATAGGAAAAAATATATATTCACTATCTTGTTCGTGAATGTTACAAACAAAGATGAAAGGAGAAATAGATCCCACTACAACCATTTAGATAATTAAGAAGTTTGAAAGCCAAGATAAGAACGATCTAAATCAATAACATTTCTCCATAATGATGCAGGTACATCACATATTCTTCAACAATAAAGTTGGTATCATGACCTTTATTTGTACAATGATCACGGTATACTTCTTTCATCATTGATGGAAATGCATCCACTTTTGCAAATGTCTCACTCAAAACTTTCGAAACATTTGCCATCTACTTTATATCTAGTTCATCAACATAGTTAACTGATAACATTTCATTCTCCACAACTTTGATTATAGTTGTGCACGACTTTTGAATGATTCATGTACACTTGTCAAATTCACTCATAAAGACATCGTTTGAGGCCACCGAAGCAGAGGGGCTTGTAACCATGATGGTGGAATCTCTGTTAGAGGTAGCCATATGTGGAATGGTATCCTGTAAAGTTTTAAACAAACATCAGTATATATTAATCAAAATAACCATTTTGCATTACCATTTCGAACTTTAGATGCTACCTATAGTGGAATAGTATATATGATTTTGTGGAATTTTTTATATTTAAATTAAGAAGAAGTCAGGTTTGTAAACATGATATAAATTATATTAATGATACATATTTAAACAAAAGAGAATATAATTTTGAAATATGATATACTAATTTATCACATAAGGATAATTCATAACAATAATGACACAAAATGGGATATTAATAAATAATGCAATATTTAATAGCAATACAACATTACAATACATCATTGATTTTCAAGACACTTGAGTCTAATTTCTTCTACTTTTCTATTGGAAAGTTGTTTCCCAGTCTTCAATTTTTCATAGCGGTCAAATGTGAATGGTGGCATGATTCTCAAGCCTTCTAGAGACTTTACACGAGATACATATACAAATGCCAATCCTACTCTTTCTCTTGGGCCTATATCAACTATGGCTCTGGAAAGAGTTAGTCCCTGAGATTTATAAATTGTCAATGCCCATGCTAAACATAATGGTAACTAAAACGTTCTACCCCTTTGGACTGGTGATATTGGAACTATTCTTGGATGATAGTCATCATATGGTATTCTAGAATAATTATCAAATTCAACCACAACATAAGCAGGTGGTTCAAGTGGGGCGGTTCCTAGTTTGTACCCAATATTCCCAATATATCCCAAGGATCCATTGACAAGACCAACTTCAATCCATAGATTTGTAGTTAAGATGTGTAATGCCCACCCTAGCATCTTCTTATGTTAGAATGATAGGACTATTGCTTTGACACTTTGGATTTTATGATGGACTATGATTATTATTTAGTTAGCATTTTATGAGATATTTGAGCATATATATTTGGTTACTATAGTTTATTTGGAAATATTAAATGAGTTATAATTTAATGATGAATGGCTAGAAATGAACTATTAGTAAAATGTTTTAGATTGATTTGTGTTATGATGTTTTATTATGATCTAACCCTACTGATCCTATTATGGTTTAATGTTCACTGGTTGATGTGAGTGTAGGATGAGGAGGGGTAGTCGTAGTTACTCCCACGGGAGATCCACATGATGTCACACTCTCCCTCCTTGGTTGCCACTGGCTGTTTATATTTATATATTTGTATATGCATATCTATTGGTGATGCAGGATGCAGGTACCAGGCATAGTCTCCACCTGGCTACATAGGTCTGAGTGTGCCTTCAAAATCCTTGAACTGTTGATGTGTGGAGATTTAATCAAGTTACTCCCGAGGTTACCCATGGACCTAGAATTCTGTTTAGGAAGTGAACCTAGTTGGGAAGTGGAATGTAGTTTATGTTATGGACTTGATGGATGTTGGTCTGAGTTTATGTTATGAGTTAGAATTAATCTATTTTGTATGTATAATAAATAATTATGTTATAATTGTTTGTATTTTATATAGGTATGTGTATATGTGGGTGCACACGTATATATCCATGGTTATATAAATAATAATAATAATTGTATGTTTTCATTAATTGTGTAAATGGTATGTTATTTATAATAAGTAAATAAAGTGAGTTAAATATAGCATATTTAATGGATGTATTTAATAAAAAGTAAAAATAATAATAATAAAAGGAAAATGGCCTTTGTAGTAAAATTGGCTATCTAGGAGGGAGTTGAACTCGAGACCTCCTAGAAGTTAGGCTACTTGTTTTCCTATTGTGCTATGTGTTTTCTTGAAAGGTATTTTTTTATTATTCTTGTTATGCTTTCGTTTAAAAGATATTTTAATTAAATTTATTAAAAACCTTGATTAAGCCTTTACATGAGATTATTTGTTTGTTCCTCCAACCAACTATGGAAGTTGGAGAAGTTGCTTCCCGTAAAGAAACTCCTCCAACCACATAGTTGGGGAATAAATATTTGAAGATTTTTGTGTGCGGGAGGATGTTAATTTTTGGAAGATTTGTTTTCTTTTGAGTTGTCTGTAATTGATTTCTCCGAAATTTTTTGGTGAAAGCTTATGTGAGTTTGAGATTTTTTGGATTGCTGGGAGTTGATTGCTAGAGGAAGATTTCCAGAAGGATATCTACTCTAGGATTGAAGCTTTGCAGAGATTATCCAGTCAAGGGAAGAGGATTCTCTGCAGGACCCAAGGTAGGGTCTAAACTGGGAAGAACCTCCATTCTTCCCCTTTGTGTGTGAATGTGTTTGTATATGATATGATAATAAAATTTTGTATGATCATATAGTTTTGTTTATGGACATGTGGAAGGATGAGTTATATTTTATTGAATTAAATAGGGAGATTAATAAGAAATAGAAAGGGTCATGAAGGTGCAGGATTGAAATGCAGTCATTTCCTTCCTATTTTCCTCTTGCAGACTTCTCTATGAAATTGATGCTTTTATTTGGGTTAATTTGGTCTGTAGGATCCTTAATATTCTCCTGTTTATCTCCCTTCTTTCCAGAATGTTCATGAGTGCTTCCAGAATTTAGAACTACTATTTCAAACCTTACTGGTTCATGTCGGTTTGTGCACCATCTTTCTTTGTTCAGATCTAGAATAGATTTGTTAGATAGATAGGATGGATTGATGAGCCATTTCTAAAGGGAAACTGGGAGATCTCAAATGGGTCGTGCTTTGATTAGGCAACCATAGTCCCCATAATGCCCAGTTTTACCCCCAAGTTAGAATTGACAACTGTATTCTGTAGTTTCAGGTTGGTTTAGTATTAACTGAGCCAGGTTGGTTTAGTATTAACCGAGCTAGGTTGGTTTAGTGTTAACCAACCAACTCAGTATCAACCAACCAAACTTAGTATCAACTGACCAACTTTGTATCAACCGACCATTGCAGTATTAACTGATCATTGCAGTCTTAACTGACCATTGCAGTATTAACTGACCAATACAGTGACAACCAACCAGTGCAGTGTTAACCGACCTAGATTGTGTTAACCGATCAACCGTACTTTAATTTCTTATACTTTAAGTTATACTTGTATAAAGGGTTTAGGTACCTTCTGAGATGATTGGGATATGTTTCAGATTCATGGGAGTTAAGATACAATTTATAATTTTGAGATTTCTTGAAAAAAATTTAGACTTAGCCAAATTTTAGGCACACAAGACTTTTTCCTAGATTTTTGAAATAAGCTATGGAATGTTGTGTCAATGCATATGGGAAGTTTTATGTTGTGAATTTCTATACATGGTTTTGATTTTAAGCTTTTTTTCATGCTTGGCTTTTGATAGAGTCCATAATATAAGGCCAGAACTTGTTCGGGTGGCCTGAGTGCACTGGAGGGTTCCCTAGACCTATGAGATGGATCATTTTGAGATTACTTGTGGTTTTCATGGTTTTTTCATGCATGGGGTAAGGGGATGGGAACCTTAAGTGAGTGGCTCACCATAGGTGTTGGAACCCTAAAGTGGTTGCCAGATGATCCTATGGGTCGGTTTGTAAAAAGTGATAACCTTAAAAATTTACCTGGCAAGGGGGGATTCAAAAGATAATGAAAGAGAATATAATAATGGTCACACATACCTGATTGGAGTACCAGGACCAAGGGTAACTTCTAGGATGGATCCCTATTCATAAAGGGGGGACCAGGGTTACATGGTTGCCAGGAAGGATCCCAATATACATGTTGTGTGATGACACTCACTTAGGTGGTATCCTAGAACCTTGACCTCTATGTTATAGTATGATGATATTCTATGTTATTTTTGAGTCTTGGATTTCTTTATCTTCTGAGCCATAGATTTCTTAGGGCCTTGTGAGTATCTTGGTTCTATCTCCTAGCACGGGGGGTGGAACCTCATCAGTTCCACATGGTTGGGTGGCAAAAATCTTTTGAGGTCCTGTTCGTGGTTCATGACTTGGATGCATTCAAATTTATGTATTGATGCATATATTTGTATTTTATATTATGTATTTTTGAAAGGAAAGATGAAAAGATATGTTGTAATGCCTTTGGGCCATTCATGTACTTTTTATTATTATGAGATCTATTATCAGAAAGATGTAATTGAAAAGAAAAGCAATGTAATTGGGAGGGATAGTTCTAGGCTTTGTTTCAAGGGTTGCTATTTGAAAGACTAAAGTTGTAAATGTATATTGTAATGTTGAAGGATCTTTTCTATCTCTCCTATGTTGCAATGGAAGAAAATTTTTATTATGTTAAGGTTAAAATAAAATTTGTAATGAATAGCTATTCAATGTGTAGGAAGGAGAAATGAACTTAGTATATAAAGTATGGAATATGATTGTAAATGAAATGTTATTTTCTTACCCTATCTCTTAGGTCTAAAATGTGAAAGTAAAGAAAGGAAATGAAATTTAATCTGGATAAGTAATGTAAAGATGTTAGTGAATGAATTCATTAAGGGAACCTTAAGGAATGTAAATGTGAAGTAGTAATGGTGTAATGTAATGAAAAAAAATTGTTAGTTGCAATTTTTGGTCATAAGACTTGATTCCTTATGGGTTCCTTGGTGGGGACATTACAAGATGACCCTTGAATCCTTACTGAACAATAACTCTAGATCAAGTTCTTCATTTGAGAAATCTTCAATTGTATTACCATTCTTTGACTTAGTTTCAAGGCTACATACAATGGGTTGCCTCAAAAAATACAACATCCTCAAGTTATGGTTACAGACATTGCCATTTGTAGAGAAAAAATGCACTGTCTTGTCAAACTCGTCATTGGTTGTAGCATCTAACCTCACAGGGGTTCTCATCATAAACAAGTTCTAATCATCTAAGTTTGGACTCGCATCTCTCACATTTGTGAGAAGTTGATGAAATATTTTTTGGTGGATGTTTTCTCCATCTTGCCTAAATATTTTATCTAATGTAACCACTGTTTTGAATTCTTTCCACAGTAACTTTGCCCACATGTTGCTAGCATATGCTGGTTTATCATTCACTAGAGGCAACTGACCAAGATCACCAACCCAAATAATAGATATACCTGAAATAAAGTATGAGAAATTATTAGAAGACTATCTATGAATATTACATGAATGCATTTATAGATGAGTTATATTAATAAATATTATAGCACAAAAAATAGCGTCATTAGAAAAAATGAAAGTATACCTACTTTGTGGGAAGGCTTGTCTGAGTCGAGAATCTATATTTTTGATGCAGAAGCATCCTGGGTGTAAGAGCAATCTTGCATCACCCAAAAATATTTCTATTTTTGTATTAAATAAGGGCTATCTTGTGCAGAGTTGCTATTTGTGGAAACTTGCTATTTTTAGTAAGTTGGTCTTACGATCTCAGAATGTCTAATTTTACATATGGAGGTTCATCTCAGTCATATCATCCTGCCAGCAAAGTTTCATGGCTAGATTAGGTGTAGTTTTGAAGATATTGAAAATTTTCGGTATTGGCAGCAGGGTACAAAAACTTTGAACTCAGTTTTGAAGGCTTTAGAGGCCCTGGATGAGGTTGAAAATTTGGGTTACGGGCACTTTGCGTGGGTTAAGCCTATAGATCACTTTGTGGCATTTTTAGAATGGGGTTATAATAGCCAATCGGGTCAACGGGCGATGACTTATGGTCTTCGAAAGTTGGGTCACCTGAAATGGCGGAAAATAATTTTTCTTCAAAATTTCTGTTTGGGTTTCAAAACTCATTTTGAGCCAACTTTGATGTAATAAATTGTAAAATAAAATAATTCTAAGTTTGGTCGGCCCTAAGGGCTAAATTTCTAGAACCTTCTCGGGCGGTGAAAATTGCCTATATAAAGAAGGCCCGTAGTGTTGTCTAGGGCAGTTCTGGGTAGTAGATCTGGATATTGATTCGAGGCTTTGTCCTACAGAATATTGTAAGGGAATGCCCATGTGGCTTTGCATATTGTAATTCTGAAAGTTTGTAATTCCACATTTGTGGAGATAATAAGAAGCCAATTTTCTGTTCTTGCATATTATTGTTGTTGTTTCTCTATTTCTATTATGTGCTTGTGGTATTAAGGGGAGCACCCTTCATCAAGTGGTATCAGAGTAGGAGTTCTTGAGTGTGTAAAAAGATCACCGACTATGAGGTAGTTTGCACCAGGAACGTGGTTAGGGTTTCAGCGCGCATCACGAAAATGCCTCCACGAAGAGAACGTGGCAGAAGAGCTGGTGCTATGACACCTGAGGTTAGAGAGTTGCAGAGACAAGTGCGAGCATTGCAAGAAGAGATTCATAGAAGAATGAATCTTAATGTCAGAGACGAAAGTGAGGATGAAGCCGAAGAAGAATATCAAGAAGGAGAAGCTGAAATTGTGAACCAGGAGGAAGAAAGACTTTTTCGGGCGATTTCCAAGATTGGGAAAAGACCTAAGATTGAGGTTCCTACATTTTTTAGAAATCTTAACCCAGAGAAATTGATCGACTGGATCAATGAATGTGAGGAATATTTTGAGTATGAAGATGTTGAGGATCCTGATAGGGTCAAATTTGCGAAGGCCAGATTGAAAGGTCATGCGAAGATCTGGTGGCAAGAAATTCAATTAGAGTGAAATAGAAGAGGGAAAGATAAAATCACAAGATGGGATCAGATGGTGGATAAATTGAAGCAACAGTTCATTCCTGTTGATTATGAGCTTGACCTACTAAAGAAAATGCAAAGTTTGAAGCAAGCAGGAAGATCTGTTCAGGAGTATACAGAGGAGTTTTATTGACTCCTCATCAGAACAGGCCATGCAGAAGCTGATAAGGAGAAAGTTGCCCGATACCTTAATGGGTTAAGGCCAAGCATTTAGGAGGAGTTGAATCTGGTTCGAATGAACAGTATTGAGGAGGCATACCAGTTTTCCCTAAAAGTAGAAGAAAAATCGAACAAGAAGTTTGAGAGCAGACAAAATGGAAGAGGTCATGGTGGAAGATCTGGTGGACGGTCATATGGTGGCCAAAATGAAGATCCAAAAAAGAAGGATGAGGCCAGTAGTAGTCAGAACCAGAGAGGAAATAATTCCAATCATTTCCAGGATCAGAGTAATAGAGATCAGAGAGGAAGAGGAAGAGGACAAGGATCTGGAAGAGGAGGCTTCTGTGGAACATGTTTTCACTATGGAGAAGAAGGTCATAGGGCATTTGAATGTCCTCAGTGCCAAGGAAGAACAGACAGGAGAAATGAAGGCCAGGCCAGAGTTGCACATGTAGATGAAGATGCTAGATCATCAAATTCTAAAGATGCTAAAAGAGGAGAAACACTAATTAACAGAAGAGTCTTGCTGAGTGGTGATAATGAACCTGAACAAAGGAGGAGCTTGTTTCGCACTAGATGCAAGTGTGAGGGTAAATTTTGTGATGTGATTATCGATAGTGGAAGCACTGACAATTTGGTGTCAGAAGAGATGGTGACAAAGTTGAAGCTCAAGAGATAAAAACACCCACATCCATATCGGATTGCCTGGGTGCAGGATGACCACAAGGTCATGGTTAGTGAACAGTGCCTGGTAAAGTTCAAGATCAGCAGGTACCAAGATGAGGTACTATGTGATATCATCTCTATGGATGCATGTCATATGTTGTTGGGTAGACCGTGGCAGTTTGACAGATGTGCTGTACATGATGGTCGTACGAATACCTATTCCCTGAAAAAGGATGGAGTGCGACATAAGCTAAAGCCATTGAAGGAGACCGAAGAAAAGGTATGTGGTAATGCAAGAATAACATTTGTTGACAGAAAAAAATTCCTAGATGGTATGAGGCATGAGCATGTGTGTTTTGCTTTAATTCTAAAAGTTGGTAAAGAAGAAGTAGAGGATGTACCTGTAGAGGTTGTAGATTTGTTGAATGAGTTTCAGGATATTGTATTTGATAATGTACCTGATGGATTACCACCGGTAAGGAAGATCAGTCATCAGATGGATTTGATTCTAGGAGCTAGTTTGCCAAACAAGGTAGCACACAGAATGACACCAGTAGAAAGTGAAGAGTTGAACAGACAAGTACACGAGTTATTGTAGAAGGGGTTGATAAGAGAGAGTCTGAGTCCCTATGCTATACCAGCAGTATTAGCACCAAAGAAGAATGGAGAGTGGAGGATGTGTATAGATTCCAGAGCAATAAACAAGATCACAATCAAGTATAGGTTTCCATTGCCATGAATGGATGATATTATGGATTGTTTGAGTGGGGTTGTGTATTTCTCAAAGATAGATCTGAAGAGTGGATATCACTAGATTAAGATCAGAGAAGGAGATGAATGGAAGACTGCCTTCAAGACAAAGGAAGGACTATATAAGTGGTTAGTCATGCCTTTTGGGCTAACCAATGCACCGAGCACTTTCATGCGGCTCATGAACGAGGTCCTGAAAGAATTTCTGGGTAAGTTTGTCATTATTTACCTAGATGATATTTTGATTTTTAGCAAGACATTGGAGGAACATATGATGCATATTCGTATGGTGTTTGAGAAGTTGAGAGATGAGAAATTGTTGATTAATTTGAAGAAGTGCAATTTTGTGAAGAAAGAGTTAGTGTATTTGGGATTTGTATTTTCAGCAGAAGGTCTAAAAATGGACCCAGAGAAGGTACAGGCTATCCTTGAATGGCCTACTCCAAGGAGTGCTACTAAGGTAAGATCTTTTCATGGTTTGGCTAGCTTTTATAAAAAGTTTATCAGAAATTTTAGCAGTATTTGTGGACCCTTGACTGAAACAATGAGAGGGGATAGAAAAGAGTTTAAGTGGACTAATGGGGCAGAAAAGAGTTTTCAATTGTTGAAACAAAAAGTTATAGAACAACCTATTTTAGCACTTCTAGATTTTAATAAGGTGTTTCAAGTAGATTGTGATGCTAGTGGTACTGCAATAGGAGCTGTTATGAGCCAAGAAGGTAAACCTGTTGCTTATTTCAGTGAGAAGTTAAATGATGCCAAGAGAAAATATTCTGTTTATGATCAAGAATTTTATGCTATAGTTCAGGCATTGAAGAAGTGGAGACACTATCTACTTCCTAAGGAGTTTGTTTTGTATACTGATCATCAAGCTTTGCAATATTTGAATAGTCAAGGAAAGTTGAATCAGAGGCATTTGAAATGGGTTGAGTTTTTGCAAAGTTATACATTTGTTTTGAAACACAGGAGTGGAAAGTCTAATAGGGTTGCAGATGCTCTTAGTAGAAGGAAACTATTGCTGACAGAGATGCAGATTGAAGTGGTTGGGTTCAAGGAACTCAAGAATTCATATCCAGAGGATCCTGATTTTGGTGAAGCTTGGAAAGCTTGTAAAGAACCTGTTACTCTAGACAGGATGAAATGGTTGGATTTTATCATCCAGGATGATATGCTATTCAGAAGGAGTCAGTTGTGCATTCCACGAAGTTCTATGAGGGAGAATCTCATCAAGGAGAAGCATAGTGGAGGATTGGCTGGACATTTTGGTCGAGATAAAACCCTTGCTTTGGTTAGTGAAAATTATTATTGGCCACAGTTGCAGCAAGATGTCAAAAAGTTTGTATAGAGTTGCAGAGTATGTCAGATGGCGAAAGGAGTAAAGTAGAATACAGGGTTGTATCAGCCATTACCTATACCAGAGAAGCCTTGGGAGGATATCAGTATGGACTTTGTTCTTGGTTTACCAAGGACACAGCGGGGACATGATTCAATTTTTGTAGTAGTTGACAGATTTTTGAAGATGGCACATTTCATTCCCTGCAAGAAGACTAATGATGTTGTTCATGTAGCAGAATTGTTTTTCAGAGAAGTGGTGAGACTACATGGTTTGGCAAAGACCATAGTTTCAGATTGAGATACTAAGTTTGTTGGATATTTCTAGCGGACATTGTGGAAGAAGTTGAAGACAGATTTGAAGTTTAGTTGATCACATCATCCACAGATTGATGGACAAACAGAGGTGGTGAATAGAAGTTTGAAAAATTTGTTGAGATGTTTGGTTGGAGATAAGCCAACAGGATGAGATTTGATTTTACCATAGGCAGAATTTGCATACAATAATTCTATCAATAGGAGCACTGGTAAATCACCATTCTAGATTGTATATGGAAGTAGTCCAAGAAATGCATCTGAGTTGAGAAAGATGGATAAAGGAGAAATAAGTAGTGCTGAAGCTGAGGATTTTGCAGAACATTTGAAGAACATCCATGAGGAGGTGAGGAAGCATATTACCAAGATGAATGTGTAGTATAAGACTAAGGCAGATGAGAAAAGGAGGCATAAGGAATTTCAGGTTGGGGATGAAGTCATGGTTCATTTGTGGAAGGAGCGGTTTCTAGTTGGTACATATAACAAGTTGAAAATGAAGAAGTTTGGACCATGTAAGATACTGAAGAAGCATAATTCAGGAAATGCATATGAGGTAGGATTGTCGACTGAGCTGAATATTTCACCAGTGTTTAACATTTCAGATTTGACAGAGTATCATGAAGGAGGTGTTGAAGATGAGGTTGCAGCAGCACAGTGGAGTATTCCAGCAACTAGTTTAGATATCAAGGAGATTGAAGACATACTGGACAGTCATGTTGGCAGAAGCACAAGGAACATGACATATGAAGAGTATTTGGTCAAATGGAAAGGATGACCTATGGAAGATTCATCATGGCTAACAAAGGATGAGGTTAACCATCTTGGTTTTCCTTTGCACACCTGAGTCATGACAGGGTCACTTCTCAAATTACCCTGGGTGTCTGATGCAGGAGCATCCTGGGTGTAAGAGCAATCTTGCATCACCCAAAAATATTTCTATTTTTGTATTAAATAAGGGCTATCTTGTGCAGAGTTGCTATTTGTGGAAACTTGCTATATTTAGTAAGTTGGTCTTACGATCTCAGAATGTCTGATTTTACATATGGAGGTTCATCTCAGTCATATCAGCCTGCCAGCAAAGTTTCATGGCTAGATCAGGTGTAGTTTTGAAGATATTGAAGATTTTTGGTCTTGGCAGCAGGGTACAGAAACTTCGAACTCAGTTTTGAGTTAGAGGCCCCGGATGAGGTTGAAAATTTGGGTGACAGGCACTTTACATGGGTCAAGCCTGTAGAGCACTTCATGGCATTTCCAGAATGGGGTTATAATAGCTAATCGGGTCAACGGGCGATGACTTATGGTCTTCAGAAGTTGGGTCACCTGAAATGGCAGAAAATAATTTTTCTTCAAAATTTTTGTTTGGGTTTCAAAACTCATTTTGAGCTGAATTTTATGTAATAAATTGTAAAATAAAATAATTCTAAGTTTGGTCGGCCCTAAGGGCTAAATTTCTAGAACCTTCTCGGGTGGTGGAAATTGCCTATATAAAGAAGGCCCGTAGTGTTGTCTAGGGTAGTTTTGGGTAGTAGATCTGGGTATTGATTTGAGGCTTTGTCCTATAGAATATTGTAAGGGAATGCCCATGTGGCTTTGCATATTGTAATTCTGAAAGTTTGTAATTCCACATTTGTGGAGATAATAAGAAGCCAATTTTCTGTTCTTGCATATTATTGTTGTTGTTTCTCTATTTCTGTTATGTGCTTGTGGTATTAAGGGGAGCACCCTTCATCAATTTTCTAGCAATTTTTGACCAATGAAGCTCATTTCATCAATCAAAATATACTTGACATGAGCCATTTCTTCTTACAAACTTGTAAGTCGCATCCCTTTTAGATGAGAAAAATCTCTAATTGGTATTCTCAACTTTGAATGAATTTTAGAAGCTCCTATATTGAAAGCCACAACTTCGGTTGGTGCAAGTAATAGAAGTAGAGAAGGACTTGGAAAAGCTTCATTCTGAAGAATTTGACTGATGGCACCAATCAGATAAGACTTTCCTATTCTTGTTGTTCCTTGAATTATCATAAACAAAGGCATCCCGACTTGATTGCCATGGTAGTGTGTCATAATAATATCAATTTCCTTTTGTTGCTTCTCACTGAGGCTTGTAAAGTTGATGCATTGTGGGATGTCATCATACATGAGACATCCATGTTTCTTCATTTCTCTTATGAAGTTGATTGCTACAGTAGTATGCTCTTCACCTTGATATTCACTACACCAGTTTGCATTTCTATCAATATCTCTTCTTCCTATAACATATCTATGTCAAAAACCTATATATGTTGACCACGATGTTGTCTAGAGATGATTTCCCATTCATGCTTTGTGGTATTTTCTTGAATAGCTTCATTATCTTCCACTTTAGAAGTACTGCTAGGATCATCATTTTTTGTAGGTGCTACTCTTTCAACATGCCAAGGATTATAATTGAGTGATTCCTAGTTTCCTACTATAGTATCATTATCATGACCAATGTCTCTTTCAATTTTACAAAAAGGTTTGTATAGAAACAACTCAAATAAACAAAAGTCCACCCATTTACTCAAATCATGTGGAGGAATAGATAGAAACCTAGGGAAAACTTTGACAATAGTCATATTTTGCCATGGTCCCCATTTTTTGTCTCCTCTTTTTCTAGGATTGTATATCCAAGATTTGGCTGCATCAATTAAGGTGATACCTTCCATATCGATTGGCCTCATTTTATAGCCATCTATAAAAGATTTGGAATGTTCTTCATCAATTTCCTCATTGTTTACTGCTACATGTTTGAAAACTTCATGTGAGACATTTAGATTAACAAACCTTCTGCTACTGTCAACCAATGGAAGCTCTAACAACATATGACATGTTTCCTAGGCACCAATATCCCTCTCTATAACTATTTATGTGAGTAGCTTTCTGTATGCTCTCACAGCTAAATCATCAGGATTTTCTAGGTTTGACAAATGCATCAACATTTTAGAATAGGTTTCTAAACTTCTCTCAGCTTTTGCTACACACTTTGCAATGTACTTAATAACTACATGTTTTGAAAGAATGGGTTGCCAATCTATATTTTCCCTCCACAGTTGTAGTATGTACCGATTATGTGAATTCACTCTATCATCATTTCTAGTAGGCTTAAATTTTCTTTCACATGATTTTATATCCTCACATAACTTGGATCCCTCCAAATTCAATGGCCAAGGTGCATTGTACCTAAGAGAAAGACAAGTGAGCATCTATTTTGATTAATTTATGGGAATGTTTAATATATAATATTAATGTATTCTATATTAATTGATGAAAGAATTACCTACAAACCATTCTTCCCCTTTTTTTATGCAAACATGGACCCTCCTTATAGACTGTGTGTCATTTGACATAGTTGACTATCTCTTCATAGTCATGATCAATATCCATCTGAGCTAGTTATCCACTATTTTTGAGACATGGATGTTGACCAAAATGTTAGAAAACCTACAAATGGTTGCAAATAATATATCATATTAAAATTTTATAATAGTTTCTTATTTCTCATACATATGAACATATAGTGTAAGCATCATGTTATGTAGATATATATGATCAAATGTCTTAAAACAAACCTATATATTTCTTTGATGAGGATCATGTCTAGGATTCCATACATGAATAATGGAATGAAAATATCTCTTAGCATTTTTACGTTCCTCCTCATTTGACTAGTCTATAGTGTCCATGTTTGGTGCTCCTTCAAGCCATAAAAATCCATGCACATGAGGCGAACCCCTATGTTGCCACTCATACCTACACCAAAAATCATTGACTTTTATACCTTTTTCAAGTATCTCTTTCTTGAACATTGTATGCTTTGAATGCATGTAATGTGCAACTATATGATGATAATCAATGACATTCTATCTTCTCCACTTTTGAGCCTCTCATGGATTAGTTGGTGGTGTTCCTGACATCATCACATGCAAATCAAGCCATTGCATATCCGCTGCACTTAAGGTGAAGAAAATTGTAGGAGTCCCAATTTGTTGAAGCATGTCTGTTAATTCTGCTCTACATTTACACCAATATGATCTTATTCCTCTTAGAGTTGTTCCAAATCTCATCAACCTATTTGCCAAATTATTATGTGGCATATTTTCCATATGTTCTCTTAGCTCATTGATGGTAATTGGCATGTCTTGTAAAATCCTTTTTACAAATACATCAGATGAATTTTGTGCACGATCTCTCATTATCATATTCATAATGAAATACCTAAACCTTGGATGTTTACCAAATTGATGATCCCTATACCTTAACAAATGCTTCACATATTCATGTAGATGAATTCACCTCATTCTTGGCTCTAACCAATCACATCTTCCATCATGAAACAATGTTGGAAATGCCATATCTAACAATCCTGATGTGACATATTCATTGATGGGTGATGCACCTATAGCTAGCCATTAAATTAATGCAAATAGAACTCTCTCAGGATTGTTAACCCATGCTTGGATTAATTCTATTTCTCTTTGAGCATTAGGTGGTCGTGAAGCCATAGACATTGTGTGCTGAATTACATTACCTTCATCTGTCTCCATCAGTGGACCCACAAAAATCACTCTATTTACATTAGAATCAAATTTCATGTGGACTGTCCTCAATCTTAAAAATATTTTGATCAGTATTTCTAGGCAAGTCATTGAGAGCAAGTTCATTAATTCTAACATCTAAATAAAACTTGTCATGGTCTATTTTGTATTTCAATGCTCTATACACATGATTCATGTTTATAGTAAAGTTATAACATGCATCACGTTGATCCCTTTTGCGAACAATAATAAATGGCAAATGCTCAATTGTATGTGGCAAAACTTTGGTTACTTGTTCTACATGTTGAGGAAAACTTATAGTGTGTCCTTTATACTTATATTGACCACCAGTTGCATGTGTAACTTGCAGTATAGGATTGACACATGCAATCAACATCTCTTCAACCTGAGTCAAATTTGTAAGCTCTTTTGGTTGAGATCCAAGGTCCATATTATTTGAAGATGAAAGCCTGTGAGTTCCTCTTTCTTGTCTACACCTATTGCATATTGGGCCTTCACAAGTTTGATATAATTTCATTGTAAGATATGATTCTTGACAAACATGACAAATTTGAGGAGTCTTTAAACTATCTATCTGATGCCTAAACTGCATTGGAATCTTCTAAATTCAGTTTCAAGCATATGATTTGGGTTTGGCATGTTTTCCATAGTACCTTCGACATCAAAATTTATTTCTATTTGATTTTCATGTTGTGGTATTTGTAGAACACGCTCTATAGACACAAAGTCTTCATTTTCAATATCTAACTGAATGTTTATATTAGGCAGATTGTTATATCTATGACTTGGTTCAGGATCATCTTGAATCACTTGATGCCCTTCATTTTGAAGGCTTTGAATAGAAGTTCGTTAATGGTTGTTTATTGGAACATTTATTTCATCTCTATTTTCAGTTTATAATTGTTCCATTGTTACTTCTACCCTTCTTCTATGAATTATTTATCTATCAGCTTCATTACGCTTTACCCTATGTTGTTCTCTTTGACTTTCTGTGAATTGTTCTTGTTGACGTCTATGGAACTCTCTTCTATATTGTCTTTGATATTCTCTTCTTACTTCCTTTGACTCAAAGTTCAACCTCGGTCTCACCATATCTAGTATGGAATAACGTAAAATTAGTGACCTAATCAAACTTAATATTATATATACGTAAAAACATTGTAATATTTAGAAACAAAGAATGTTACTTGTCAATTAATATGTTTTTTAATATATAGAATTGAAAGGAAAATGCCAATTTATAATATATAGAAATTTAGTTTTGATAAGTTATGTATCATGTTTAAATACATATTTAAACATATAGAATACAAATTATGAAAAAAAAAGGCAATAATAACACTTTGAGTGTAGAAACCATAAAAATAAGAGATACATGGAGTAAATTAGAGCCAAGATATATAAGAATACCAAAATGATTTTTTTTTAACAATAATTGATATACAATGACGATTGTAATGGTCTAAGGCCATTTTGTGAAAACATGAGAATAAATGATCTCTTATTTGTAATAGTAAGCAATGAAACCAAAAAAATATGTGATCCCATTTGGATCTCAATACAAACATTAATTGTGAAGATTTCAATTCCAGTATGTTTGCCTCCATCTTCCTCTAAGCCATTCTTGCTCTAGTCATATGTGGGCACGTGAATATGGCTCCAGAGTGTGAGAGTCAGGAAAGTAGACCTCAAAGAACTCTACTTGACTAAGTGGTGAAACAAATCTATCGACAGTCACACCTGATCACCAACAATCATTGTCTAGTACTTCTACTACAAAGCGAGGAGGTACAAATCGAGGCAAACTAATGGGAGGTGGAATAGGTCTCATATAATCTACATATACCTCCTCAATGAGGGGCTCTCAAACCCCTTCGTCACTTATGAAGTGGTGATATTTGACACAATATTTTGGCATGTCAACACACAATGCTCACTTATTCTCACTTGAAGCGAAGCTTGTGATCTAATGGCTAACTCCAATTGACCCATAAGGGGAATCATGGCACGCGCTAGCATGCCAACATCCCTTATGCATTGATTGACATTTGACAATGGGAGGTTACTAACTAGGTTTGACTTAATTTAGTCTATTGTTTAATCTAGGATCAATCAAAAAAATTTAGTCTTAAAGATTCTAGAATCACCATAGCATTTTCTTATAAGGGTCAAAAGCTGAGTTACAGAGGTTACTTAATCATCAAAATAAAGCAATTAATAAGGCCAAGTTAAAGTATCACCTAGGGACCCCCTAGGATTAAAGTTAGAAGGGTTAATCTCTAAAAGATTATTTAATAAAAACATTACTAAAGTTATCTCATTAATAACATTTAAAATGACTAATCCATTTTTATAATAAGGCCCTTTTAAAAGAAATTAAATATATATAAGATGCTAAAAAGTGTAGATTAAAGATTCAACATATGATATTAATTTTCCCATTAAGAAATTTAATAAGATAATATGTATTAATTTCCAATATGTTATCATTATTCCCCTTAAGAAATTTTAAAGTAATAATATAAGTTTTCCTTTCTAACCCAATTATTGGTGGGAGAAAATGTGATCCTTGATTATATTTAAATTTTCATTCCTCTATATAAAAATAAATAAATCAAAATTAATAAAATGTTTATAACCAAAATAAATTAATCATCATTAGCTTTTAAATTTACTTTTAATAATATTGCTCTAAAAGACAAAATTTAAATAAATGAATTCAGTACTAAATTTTTAAAAAAATAACATTACTAATTTTAATTTCCTAAAAACCAAAATTTACCAAAAAGAATATGGCAATGCATGAATAATAATTTTAAAATCCAAAGGGGTAATCATAATGTTTCTAAATAAAATAATAAATTGATACTAAGATTGAAAGTAATATAAAGAATAAATAATAAATAATGAGATTCTTATAGGGGATTACCAAGTGGGAAACCCTAACCCTAATTTGAATTTAGGGTTAGGCCCCTTTTTAAAAGGTGAAAAAAAACCTAATCTACCATTTTGTATGTGCAGGATGAGGTTAAGGCTTGGATGGTGGAATGTGAAGATCTATCTGTATACACATGTACATGTGTGTATATATACAACTAAGTGTATATATACACACATATACACTTGTGTGTATATACTCAAACAAGACAAGCAATGGGTTGTTCCCAAACCCTTACACAAGTTGAGCTCTCAAGGCTTGGTAGGATGAGATCTAGCCATGAAGATCTAACCGAGCTCATTCTATTTTTTTTGTTATAGAATATTATTATTAGAGCTTATATTACTGAATATTTTTCCCTGAGAAGATATGCACTGAATATATTTACTTTGAAGCCTGGGTTTTATTCTCATGCACATCTCTTTAAAAAAAATAAAAAAATAATGATAAAATAATATTTTATAGGGGCCAAGGGGTAGCGGCCATGGCCGTGCACAAGCCTTAACCCCTGACTGCTCATAGTAGTAGAGCCCCCTGTGGCGACCTCGACCACTCATAGTGACACAACCTCTATGGTGGCCTCAACCTCCCACAGTGACCACGATTGCTGTGGAGCCGTGGGCCTTCGCGCACAACCGTGAGGAGAGAAGGGGGAGGGTTTTGGTATAGTCGAGCCCCCCCCCCTCCCCCCCCAAAAAAAAAAAAAAAAATTCTTTAAAAAAACAAATTAAAACAAATTTTTATTTCTTCTCAAAGGGTTTGCTATGTATTAAAATAAATTAGCATAGTTGTATTGTTAGATTTGAATATTAGTAATTTTTAAAAAAAAAAGATATATAAACATGTGTTAAAATATATATATGCTCATGACTGAAATATATGTATTTTAATACATAATTTATATTAAGGATAAAGTCTGGTCAAGGAACATTTCAGCAAGTAATTTAAAAAAGAAAAGAAAATAAAGGAATAAAATAAGAAAGAATTAAAGTTGACTTCCTTTTCATTGTATTTTAATATTTAGATGATCTCAATCTATATACTATGAATAACAATATATATATAGTAAAGTGTATATATATATATTCTATTTATCAATTTACTATATGACCAGAATAGGATTATAGAGAAATAAGTTAATGTATTCTTGTTTTTTATGTTTATTACATAAATATATTCTGAACAACAAAATGCATACTAGACTTTTGATAAAATAAAATAAATGATGTTTCTAGGATCTAATTGAGTATATAGGAAATTCACAGCAATTGAATAAATTTAAATGTAAAGAGTAAAGCTATTTTTTTTTAACATGATAGAATAACATCCAATAAGAACATTTTTTTCAGCATAATATCATTTCAATAATAACTAATATCTCTTAAACTATTCCTCCAAATAGTAAAAAGGGATAAATCTCACAATTTATTTAACTTCACAAAATTTACATTTCCTTGAGACTTCTATAAATTTTCTAGAATATATTTTGAGAGAGATGTTCCTACTTACTAGACAACAATTTATTCGAGAAAATAATTTAATTTGTTCTAAAATTTTCAAAGGAAACTAATTCAATCCTATACATTATAACATAGAAATACATTGTCCCAACCTTCTCATCACCAACCCAAAGAAATTCATACAGTAAATACAATCTTCTCATTTGTTACAACATTAAGAAATTTCATTTACATACAAATCTTTATCCATTCCCAATTTTTGCAAAGTTTTCTCATGCACAAATAAATGGAAAAATTGGTAGCTTGCTTCCATTCTCCCACACACATGAACCTACAATAGAAAACATTGAAAGTTGACCATGGAGGCTCACCTCCCATCCTAGGCCATTACAGGGCCACCCCTGAGCTAGGGGAAACAAGTAGGATAGGTAAAAAACAAGCCACACACTCACACAACATGAAACCATAACCACAATTACTCTCATTCCCAAGTTTTGCACATAGAATCAAATTTGATCCAACATAGGGTGAAGGTGGAAACAATCCTTGGATATGCAATACTCAACAACAACAAGTCTCTTTTTCTTTTCAAATACAACATGCCTTCACAAGGCTTCAACCCAAACAAACTAGCTCATCACATAGAGCACAATTCTCTCTCCTTATGGCCCCCAAATAAACAATACAAGTAGGCTTCATGGATGCCCATACATCCATGCTCTACACAAAGAATTTCCCAAATAATCCCTTCACCCCCAAAATTCTCAATCCTCCCAAGGATGAGTGAAATCTTGCACTCCCATGACAAACTCAACAAGAAAGGACAAAACAAAATAAACTCCAAGTAAACAATTGAAAAATACAACACAACATAGTCTCACAACATTTCAACTAAACAATACAATTACATTAACAAAACTTTCATGATAGATGCACCTACCTTTCTTCAAGCTATGGAAATGGTGTATTTGATGAAGAGCTCAACTATCCTTTCCTAGCTTTCCTTTTCCTTCTCAAGCCTCTAGATCTCTCAAAGTCAATTCTTCTCAAAAAAAAAGATTAGTGTAGAAGTGTCCCTCTTTCTTATTAGAAAAAAAATGCTTCTCTTCCACCCTCATCCCAAAGCAAGGTAGATATCTTGGTTCTTGCTAACTTTCCACATACCTCTAGCTAAGGAATGAAAGGATAATCAAGGCATAGGGGAAAGGGCTAACCTTGGAAGCCTACCCAATTTCGTCACTCTCAAAGGAGGCCCTCTTTGAGAGGCATTTTGGAAGCCTTGGGTGAAGAAAAGGGTAAAAATTGACCCCCAAACCTATGCACATACCTTGGGGTACTTAAAAATAACCCTAACCACTCTCCATGACTCAATTTAACCCCTCAAAAACTCATGTAAAGTTAACTCACGAAAATGGGAAGTGATGACACATGCCTTGGTTTCCTAACCCACTAACTATACCTAGGGACTCACAAGGTGACCTAAGGGCAAGGTAGGGTCCACTTTACACTTAAGCATGCCAACACATTACACTAGCATCAAGTGACACAACACAAAAGGAGTACACATCACACCACTAAATTACACACATGGCATGCCTAATAGATAATCTCATTTACATTTACACATTTAAATTTACATCCAATTATGCACTTATAAATATTTACAATAATATTCTCTCATGCATCACATTTACAAAATTAAAATCACATAACAATGAGCTCGTTCTCTTCCTAGAGTTGACCTTGGCCTTATACTATTTTCACATAGATCCATCATTGTTTCCCCGCATTTAAAACCATGGTCATAATCTTGCACACTCGATTCATATATCATTATCTCATGAAATCAATCCATATATAACATATCGAAAGAGAAACATGATCTATAATAATATCCAAATATGAATACATTGAGAAACTGCATTTCATGATTTCAACATAACTATAATCCATAAAGTACCCTAATTCTATAAGAATCGAAATGTAAGTTCAATTTCACTTAAACAAGTAACCCTGAATCAATTGTAGAACCATTACATTATGAATTCACATCACAACTATAACATTTTACTATTCCATATGATCATGTAACAAAATGCAGAATCCAGAATTCATTTGTCTTTCCATACTATAAAGTATGAATCTAACATAAGTCTATAAAAGTACGTCTCACATCATCATCCATATAAACATGTAAAATCATCACATAATGTCTAATGAGAAGAATTCATAATCCAAAATAGGTCTAATATCAAAATACAATGTATCATCTAGATAGTCCAAATGTTAAATCATCAGTTGAGCTAAGATGGGTCGGGGTAGGACCTCCCATCCTCACCCCCTAGGCATGAACTTCCTACTAGATTTCATTGAATAGATGGGGATACTATGGTCTCATATGTTTTGTGTCCTCCCAAGATGTTGTGACTTCATCATAGTAATCCCACTAAACCCTAACTTAGTCCAGCTCTCGGCCTCGAAGAGCCAGGGTCCTGCGATCTAGTATATATTCACTCAGTCAAATCTTAATGCTAGGTGGAGGAGGTGGATAGAGTTCCTTTGTGAGTATGACTTTGATGTTCATTACATCAAGGGTAAGGAGAATGTGGTAGTAGATTCCTTGAGCAAGAGACATCATGAGCTTTCATCTATGATTACTAGCACAAATTGGAGAGGATGTATTTTGCAGTACCTGTTTGAGGATGGATTCTATTCAGAGGTTTGTCAGATGGTTCAACTCAGAGGCCCCTTGAGGGTAAGTTCTCCGATTATACCCTAGAGCCTAATGGCCTTCTTCACCATAGAGAGCACATTTATGTACCTTCTTCTAGAGGGTTGCGTGACTTCATTATCCTTGAGGCTCATAGAGCACCCTAAGCAATGCATCCTAGAATGAAGAAGTTACATGTGGATTTGAGAGAGATTTATAATTGGTCGGGAATGAGGATGAAAATTGCAAAGATTTTAGCTAGATTCTTGGAGTGTAAGAGAGTTAAGGTGGAGCACCACCATCCAGGTGGACATCTTCAGCCACATGAGATACTTGAGTGGAAGTGGGATGTTATATCCATGAACTTTATAGTTGGACTTCCTATGTCATCTTGTCACCATGATGTTATTATGGTGATAGTGGATAGGTTGACCAAGGTAGCCCACTTATCACCCATTCATACTACTTTCACAACACTTGTAGTGGCACATGTTTTCTTGAGAGATATTGTTAGACTTCATGGCATTCCACGCACAATTGTATCTGACAGGGATTCCCTATTTACTTCATCTTTTTGGACAGAGCTTCAGACCGCTTTGGGCACCAGGCTCAATTTTAGCACAACTTATCATCCAAAGATAGATGGTCTAACTGAGAGAGTCAATCAGGTGCTAGAGGACATGCTACTCATGTATGTGATGGATCATTAGGTTAGGTGGGAGGAGTACCTACATTTAGTTGAGTTTGCCTACAATAATGGGCACCATGAATCCTTAGGTATGCCACTTTACCATGCCCTGTATGGCACACCTTGTAGGACACCATTGAGTTTGGACAGGATTGAGGAAAGGATTTCTATTGGTCCAAAGTTAGTCAGACATATGGAGTAGGGTATGTGCAGGATCATGGTATGCCAAAAAGTGGCGATGTGAAAAAAATCTATTTTCACTCGTCCAAAAGTGCACAAATGGATTTGTTGACTTTTTAGTAGGCCTGGGTGTCAGTACACCTGGCCAAAGCAAAATCCAAAGAAAAGGCCTAATCAGATATCCGATATTTACCAGTAGCTTTAATTTATAAGGCCTGACCATGTTCAATAGTTTTCATTCTGAAAACGTTGAACGTGGCTTGGGGCTTTCAGATATCCGATCAAATCCGATTTGCTCAAGATTATAGGTAAGTTAAATTTGTATGTTTTTAGTGTTTTAATTGTTTTTTTATATAAATTTGTAGTTTTTTATACAAAAATTAGGGTTTAAATGAATTTTTTTTTAAAAAAAATAAGATAATTGTAATTATCGATTTGTGTTGTAATTGTAATCAAACATGAACCCAAATCAATCAGAAAACCCTCCTAATGATCCCACAAACAATCCAGAACCACCTCCCAATAATCTCCCACTTCCAAAAGATGTACCAGTCTCAAACCCTCACCATTTAGAGGATCTAATAGGAGACAATCTAAATCAACTTAGAGGATTTCAAACCACCTATGCTAATATCCCCACATTATGCCCCATGTTTATGATATTGAAATTAATTATTGAAAACATAGAGAAACTTATAGAGCAACATAGTGTTGCACTTCTTTGGCGTGATTCCATGCATGCCCAGTTTGACGATGGACTTGACAATGATCAAGTCATGAACCTAAACATAACAAAACATGATATATGTAATCTTTTTGTGGATCCTAAAACTGGTCTAAAAGTGGACCATAAAAACACCAAGTTGTCAATTAAATGGTGCACAAATAGTGCAATATGTGATAAATTTTGGGACCACTGCTGGATGGTTTTTGATAGAGCACCTCACAAGAATTTGGATGTCCCATTTTATTTTATTAAAAAATTGTATGCTGAATTTGTGCTTGGTCACAAGGTCAATTATTGGAGTATGAGACCGAACCAAGATGTAGGTTTAGGTGCTCCTCAGGATAGACCATGGGTACAATGGGTGAAATCCCACACATATGTCCCCCCTCTCGAGATTTCACCACCTCCCAAAGTGTAGCATCCTGATGTTATTGCTAAGGCCGGCTCACAGAATATTTGAGCCATTCACACCTTGAGTGATTTTTTGGTTATGCAGGGCACATCATTATTTCCTCCTCATGTTGATGCTTCTGGCCCTTCCACATCCTCCACGAGTTCACATGTTTGTGTGCCCCACACTTGCATTATGTGCAATAATTTGTGCTTAGGTACCTTGAATAATAGTGATGCATATAATTATGTCTTCAAGATGGATGATCCTAAATAGCACACTACAGGTACTAAAACACCTCATACAGATGTGCATGAGGGCCATATAGAGCTATGGACTCCTACTGTTATGGTAAGGGTAAATAGTTCACTTTTTACATTGTATTTAAATTTTATCATTTGTATTGTTAGTAGAATTTTCTTATAATAATTTCCCACTTATTTTTTTTATGTGTTACATTTATGTTCAGTTGATGACAGAGGAGGAGATAGCACAGGTGGAGGGGTCCACTCTTTCGGCCATATCATTTGGCCTTGATAGTTCCACGACACATATGTTTTAATGTACTCTTTGGTTTCCTTAAATTATTATAATATTAAATGTACATTGTTTTCTAATTTTTAAGATCATCTTATTACATATCGATGCAATGTCACCAGTTGCCACTGGGGGGGCAATATGAGGGGGTGGAGGTGTCAAGCATTGACAAGGGAAAGGTAAATAAGTAATTTAGTTTTTTTATGCATACATGTATACTTGTCAGTTGTGTGTACTCATTTATAATTTACATGGTTTATTTGACAGAGAGTGACATCTGATGATGTCGTGAGACCCTATCATCATGATAGAGTCACATGCATATCCATTCGCAGTGATAGTCCCATGGTACATATATTTCTAAAGTTATTTGTGTGTATTTAACTATCAAGTATATATAATATGATCAAGCTATGATAGTATGAAGTATCTATTTGAATTTTGTAGGTCACTCCTAGTTTGAGGGAGGTAGAATGCCAAGGGTTTGTATCATTGATGACTCAGCCATCATTTCCTAAAGAAAATTCAACACAAGTAATTTTTAATGTTAATTCAGTTATTTTGTAAACATATATTTGTTACCAAGTATTTAACATTAAATAGTATGACTCATAGATCAATCTCATGTTCGCAAACATATACAGGTCAGAGTTGATATTGGTGGAACTATTCCTGCACCACCAAAGACATATATTAGGTCTCCTATCCGCGGGAGGAGACAAAGAGGCGAGGTATATGAGGGTTCAATTTTAGTTTAAATTTTTATTTATTATTGTTGACTATGATTCTGAATTTTAATCTAATTTTGGGTTTCACTTTTTTGTTTGAATGCAAGATCCATTAGAGCCAAAGAGTACTTCAAAGAGGCTACATTTTGATGATCCACCAGTAGAGAAGGATTTCTTAGAAACTTTTGTAGTTGAACTTCTTATTTTGAGATGTCATATGACACATTTTGAGATGGTGTATGCCACATTGTATCTAGATATGTTGACATGTAAATATGTACTGAATTATTGTTCATTTTGATATATATGAAACTTGATATTCGATCCAATTTGTTAATTGTGTTTTCATTTATTCATTGTTAGTATGTAAATGTGCTTGTGTGTATGTACTCATGTGTATGATTTATGCCTTAAGTAGATTCATGTATATTCAAGTACATTCTTCATAACCTAAATTCATGTGTATAGGCTACGTGCAAGACTTAAGTGAATTCATGTGGTATTCTTTATAAAATATATGCTACATGTATGCATCATGACTTAATCAAATTTATGTGTACGCTTTATGTGCTACGTGTGTTCACACACGCAATTCATCATTTAAGTGAATTCAAAATTTATGTGCTATATTGTATTCACGTGTATCTGATGCTCTCAACCAAGAAATTTGATGTAGATCCCTCTACTATCTCCTCATGGAACTCAACTCAACTTAAGGATTCTACAAGCATCTTAGAATCTACTCAAGGAGTTAGTCTCAACTCAAGGGTCAAATAGAGTGCTACCTAGTGCACCTAGTGCCTCCACCATACTAGAACTCCAACTAGACCTCTCACCTTGATCCCAACACCATAGATCATTTTATCATGGTCTATTTACCATGTTCCAACTTCCCATTCACTTCAATCACCTCAACTTTAACCATTTCTCTTATATAGCCTTTCTAGGCCTATCTTGTAGCCCTACAAACACTGAAATTAGAAAATTACTCTTGAACTCTTCAAACAACCTAACAAGGTATTCAAATTTTCTAATACCCTTTTTAGAGTTACTAAATTCATCTCAATCTCAGTCCTTCATCATTTGATTGGTGAAGACTTTCTCCACCCTCTAGCTCTCTATCTAAGACTAATTAGCCCTTGCTCAAAGAAGAAACTCCTATCCCCACTTATCTCCAGGACTCAAAGACTTGAAACAATCTTCCTAGACCTTCCAAAACACAAGATTTTAAAACTCTTAAAGTGCCACCATTCATTAATCTCCCAAATCAATAAACCCTTGTTTCTAGGGTCAATAGCCTAGAGTTTTAGGGAAACTTACCTTACCTGCAACTCTCAAGCCCTATAAAGTTTGTAAACCCTTCCAATACATCCCTATAGACATCTTCAATAATCATAAGCCCTCTCCCTTCATCGGGTATTCCACAACCAATACTGGTGCTTTCAAATGCACCCTTTCGCTGTATGTTTACTAGGCCTTTCTCTACCTCTTCTCCCCTTCTTCCAATTTCCTTACATTCAACAACTAATATACAAGGAAATATACATGTTTATACCTCTCCCACCAAGTTACAGTTGCCACAGGGGTGGGAGGGTCACTACATAAGGCTGGCTACAAACTTAGATGCTGATTGTGCCTACAATGTCAGTCCTATACTTGACATTAGTCAATTCTAATAGCTTAATGATATTCCAAATTGTTGGTGTAATTAATTATTCATAATTATACTTTACTTAATCTTACTTAGGTTAATGCATTGCATAGTAATTTATGATTGAGACACCTAGGAGTGTGCACATCTATTAAGCACATGGTGTAGGAGAAATTCCACTTTTGGTGTGATAGTTGTCATCACATACCTCATTGTGTGTGAGATCCACCTTTTGTGCTCTTATCACATTATCATCCTAATCCAATGCACATACTTTATTGCATATTGGAGGATAATCCACATTTGGTGGACATGTGATTACACCTAGCATAGGTGATAGCTTATCAGCTCCTTATCATTCTCTCATATCGCCTTTCCTATATAAGGAGGCCTATTATGTAATCATTTCACTCATTGAGTATTGATTAATTCATTGGATCTATTCAATCCTTCCTTGCATTCATATTTTCTCTCTTGTGCTTTTCTTCAACCTCTAGATCCTTGGTTCAATATTTTCTATTTGCAAATTCTTATATGGTATCAGAGCCATTGGAGTGTTTTAGATCAGCCGATTTGAAGAGATCTTGATGCAAGCTTTGAAGGTCCAAATCTCAGATCTTGCAACCAATGTGTGATAGAGGTGTCTTGGAGCAGATCTAACCTCATCATTGCGTCCAGGAGGCTGTTTTGATTAAAATCAACTATAAATTCACCCATATTTGGTGAAAGTCCAATCCGAGGCAAAAATTTTTTGCAAATCAAACTGTACGACCCGATTGCACCTCTACGGTACGATTTTGTAAAAAAAAATATATTTTTTTAATCTGAATATTTTTGAAATTTTTTTTCTGTCATTCTCTGCAAAAGTTTGGATCAGGTATGAACCCCTACATTAACATTGCACAGATAATATTTTGCATACTACGTCAGTGTGACATCATCAAACAAGCGGTCTTAACAGTTGGATCAAACCTGAATGCGCCCAGCAAGCAATCCTCTCTGCGCTTCTTTGTTTTAGCATTCAGGTGTTTATATTAATAAAGGGCTTTTAACCCCTTTCTATGGTGCATGTGGGATTAAATCCCACAACACCACCATCACTCTCCTCCAGCGACCATTCCATCGCCGCTACATCGTGACCTCTGCAGTGGCTCCCGACCGCAGCTCCACCGCCACCGAGCAGATCCTCCGCTTGACCTTTCCTCAACCACCCCGCCACCTCCGAATGTAGCCTCCACCTATGAAATCCATTAGCCCATGTGGCATCCAACTCAGTACCCCATGGGATAGCTGCAATGTCGAGTCGGATCCCCTGTTACCGTCTGCAGGAGCTGCCACCCGGCTGCCACGTCAAGAAACCGCAACAAATCAAATGAATCAGACTCTGCCACATCAGCCAGAGACACACTCATGCCACATCACCATAGGTGATGTCATCTCTTGCCAAGTCAGCATCTATATGGTATGGATGCCAAATTAGCCACCACGTCATCCCGTGGGGCATTGTTTGCCTGCGTCAGCTTTTCAGTGTCCTAAATTTGACGGCCGTCTAGCCATCAAACCAGGGTAAAATTGGCTTTCTATGATGGCCGTATGACTGTCAAATTTAACATAGAATTTTTTTGATTTCATCAGGATTTGGAGATTTCCCAGCCTTCACCATTTGCATTTTTGATTTTGTAGTCCAACTTTGAGAGGCCATAACTTGGTCATCCGAGCTCCAAATCGGGTGCAATTTTTTTTGAAATTGGGTAGAATTTCCTGAATTTTCTAGTGGTGGTGTTGATTTTGAATTTTGGTGGACTCTTTTTTCAGAAATTGCAGATTTTGATGACTATACCTGTCTGTTCCTGATTTTTGCAACTTCCAGGGCTT
This sequence comes from Chamaecyparis obtusa, assembly GCA_027943335.1. Taxonomy (NCBI): domain Eukaryota; kingdom Viridiplantae; phylum Streptophyta; class Pinopsida; order Cupressales; family Cupressaceae; genus Chamaecyparis; species Chamaecyparis obtusa. The sequence goes on along the minus strand of BSBK01010664.1, from coordinate 267,547 downwards.
CGTTTGGGCACATATGGTAACATTTTGAGGTGAATTTTTTTTTGAAAGTGCATGATTTTTTATCTACTTTCCAGATTTGCAATCAGATTTGAGTGATTTTGGGTAGAAATATCACTTTCAAAAATAAGCTATTTTGGGGCTATAATTGCACTTGGTTAATCCTTGGATTTTAGTTTTCTGATTTGCATCAGTCATTTGAAGGAGTTATTAGTAGTTATCAGTCATTATTTGGTTGAAATATGCATAATTCAAAGGTTAAAATCCTCACTCCATATAACTACCATGAATGGAAAGTATCTTTAAGTGATCATTTGTTGAGTCTTGGATTGCTTAGAATGACTCTTGGGCAGGATCAAGAACCTCAAATAGGTGCTGTAGAAAGGAAAAAATGGTTTGATCGAAGGGATAAAGCACTTGGATCTCTTAGATCATCCATCTCTAGTGACTTGCACTTTCATATTGCATCTTGCACAAATTCTCATGATGCTTGGATCACATTGGAAGGACTATTTGGTAAACCTGATAGAATGAGAAAATTTAGACTAGAGAATGATCTCATAGGTCTCAATCCTAGGGATTTTGACAATATTCAAGATTTCTTCTCTAATTTCAATACTATTAGATTGGAGCTTTCTTCATGTGGCATTGTTAAAGGGGATGAACAATTGATCTTTTCTATTCTTTCCAAGCTTGGTCCTGAATATTCTATCTTTGTTTCTACATTCTATGCTACTATGGATGCTCTTGGTAGTGCATAAAAATTGCCCTCTCTTGATGAATTTGTAGTTCAGCTCACAAGGGAACAAGCAAAGTTAGCACACATGGGTTAGTTGAAGCCTTCCACACATCAAGCATTGATTGCAAGTGAGTCTACATCAAAGGCTTCTAATGGAAAAGGAAAGAAACACAATAAGGATCCTAAGCCTCATGACAAAGGTAATGAATCTTCTTCACCAAAAAGTACTGAATCCAAGTCCTCTTCAAGAGAGGAATCATCTAGAAGAAAGAGAGATAAATGTGCATATTGTCAAAAGATAGGACATGATGAGCATAAGTGTTTTCAAAAGAAGATTGATGAGCTAACTCACATTATTCAAAAACACAACCTTAAGTTTCCCTCATTAGTGTTTGCTCCTTCTTCTACACATTTGGTAGCTTCTACATCTCCATCATCATCCAAAGATAAAGGTAAAGGACAAGCACTCATGGCTTCCATACATCCTGAGAAAGGTAAATGGCTTCTTGATTTAGGTGCATCACATCATATGGCATCTTCTATGGATATGTTTTCTTCTATTGAGCCTTGTAATTCTCCTAATATTTTGATGGGTAACAACACATTCATGAGAGTTTGTGGGAAAGGTTCTATTCCTATGGGAGAGGGGACATTTAATGATGTTCTTTGTGTACCATCCTTGACCACTAATCTCCTTTCTATTTACCAAATTACACATGGGGCACAAGGTAAAATTGTTGAGTTCACTGCTAATTATGTCTACATTATGGACATGGAGACTAGAGATGTCATAGCTATGGGAGTTGTTGATCATACATCCCACTTGTATTCTTTTTCCACTTTTGTTGATAATGATGATGACATTCATGATGTACCCATCCCTTTGCCAAGGGATAATTATGAGGAGAACTTTGGGCACTTGAATAATTTTGTTGTTGAGAAAAGTGTTAATCTTCCTATTCCTCCACCTCCTGCTTCTTTAGACATTGGCTCTACTATTCAACAGGATGATCATAGTGTTTCAGATCTTGCAAAGTGTGATGACTATTTGGATGCATCTTCAGCATTTATTGATTCTCATGATGCAGATTTGGAAGACATACATGAGGGGGTTTCTCTTTCCCTTGATGATAGTTTCATCATAGATGGGGATACTTCTTCACCTTCTTTGGAGATTGGTGTACTTGATTCTTCTCCTTCTTCACTTGATTTGTCACATGAAGTGATAGATTCGTTGAACTTGGAGATTCCTACTTAGTCTTCAATGATTCATTAATGGAGACCTACATCCTCTTCCTCATTCCATTTGCACATGGATTGGCTTCTTCATCATTTGATGTATCTATTTCTTTCTAAGGGGAGACATGTTTCTTGTAAGCATTGGCTTATCTATTGTTTGCAGGTACTCTTCATCAACATGGGAGCTTCTACATTATGGGGGGGATATCATGTCTCCAACTATCCTTCTTATGGGGGGATACTTCTTTGTATATAGATGATGTATGTAGTTCTTGGGGGGTCTTGAGCACTCCATCCATCCATGCATCTTGTTTTCTTCTCTCTTTTTGGGGGAGGGTTTTTCCCATGAGGTTTTCCCTCTTTCTCCACTTTATGAGAGTTATGCATTTCATGTATTGCATTTTGTACATGGGTACCTAACATGGCCTAGTTGTTGGGACCCATCTTGCATTGTGAGTTTAAGTGCATTCCCCTAAGTTGCACTTAAGGGGGGGTGTTGGTGTAATTAATTATTCCTAATTACACTTTACTTAATCTTACTTAGGTTAATGCATTGCATAGTAATTTGTGATTGAGACACCTAGGAGTGTGCACATCTATTAAGCAGATGGTGTAGGAGAAATTTCACTTTTGGTGTGATAGTTGTCATCACATACTTCGTTGTGTGTGAGATCCACCTTTTGTGCTCTTATCACATTATCATCCTAATCCAATGCACATACTTTATTGCATATTGGAGGATGATCCACATTTGGTGGACATGTGATTACACCTAGCATAGGTGATAGCTTATCAGCTCCTTATCATTCTCTCATATGGCCTTTCCTATATAAAGAAGCCTATTATGTAATCATTTGACTCATTGAGCATTGATTAATTCATTAGATCTATTCAATCCATCTTTGCATTCATATTTTATCTCTTGTGCTTTTCTTCAACCTCTAGATCCTTGGTTCAATATTTTCTATTTGCAAATTCTTACACAAACAATGAAATAGTTACATAAACTTGTAAACAAACACAAGACACCATTCCTATATCACATCCAATCCAAGATCATGTTAGATTTATTCTAATGAATTCACTATTGTCTCGATTGTTCCACAAGACAGAGAACTATAGAAATGTATAAAACTTTATTTTCATTGATTGATTCGATTACAAACTTCAACCATTACTGTTCCCTAGCATTTAATCACCCAACCAGAGCTAATGGCGCAGTCCATTTGGTACTGGGATGAATGGTTTGGAAGAAATCTAGTGGTGCAACTTTCAACTGACCCTCACTGCAAGTTTTGGCATCAAGCGAGATTGGCGTGCCAAATTCAAAGAAATTTGAATCTCCCAGAATGGAGAGAAGTTATTATAGGCATTAGAAATTTAGTCCTGTAGCATCTCACAGATCACCCATACCTCTCATGGGGTCTGAGATATGAGCCTCAAAAGTTCTATGCCCAATTGTGCTTAGTGCACCTTGGGGACACTTTGGTCTGGCATGGTCCGAAATGATCTAGTGACTCAGTGGTCAAAATGGGGCTGTCCCTAGCATTTAATCACCCAACTTGAGCTAATGGCACATTCCATTTGGTGTCGAGATGAAGGTTTGGTCGAAATCTAGTGGTACAACTTTCAAATGACCCTCAGCAAGATTTGGCATCAAGCAAGACTGGCGTGCCAAATTCAAACAAATTTTAATCTCCCAGAATGGAGAGAGGTTATTGAATGCCTCAAAAATGTGGTCATGTATCATCTCTCAAATCCCTGATACCTCTCACGGGGTCCAAGATATGAGCCTCAAAAGTCCACTGCCCAATTGTGCTTAGTGCACCTTGGGGACACTTTAGTCCGACATGGTCTAGAATGTTCTAGTGAATTAGTTGTCAAAATGGGGTTGTCCCTAGTGTTTACTTGCCCAAACAAAGCTAATGAAACACTCCATTTGGTGCCAGGATGAATGGTTTGGAAGAAAACTAGTGGTACAACTTTCAACTGATCCTCACTGCAAGTTTTGACATTTAGTGAGAATGGTGTGCCAAATTCAAAAAAAATTGAATATCCCAAAATGGAGAGATGTTATTGTAGGCCTCAGAAATGTGGTCCTATATTATCTCATGGATTGTTGATATCTCTCATGGGATTTGAGATACGAGCCTTGAAAGTTCGCGGCCCAATCGTGCTTAGTGCACCTTGGGGATAGTTTGGTCCAGCATGGTCTCGAATGTTCTAGTGACTCCATGGTTGAAATGGGTTTGTCCCTAATTTTTACCCACCCAAATGGAGCTAATGACACAGTCCATTCGGTGCCGAGACAAATTTTTGGAAGAAACTGAGTGGTGCAACTTTCAACTGATCCTCACAGTAAGTTTTGACATCAAGCGAGACTAGAGTGCCAAATTTAAACAAATTTGAGTCTCTGAGAATGGAGAGAGGTTATTGCAAGCCTAAAAAACAAGGTCCTATAGGATCTCATGGATTGCCAATACCTCTCACGGGGTCCGAAATGCGAGCCTTGAAAGTTTTTTGCCCAATCATGCTTAGTGCACCTTGGGGACAATTTGGTCTAGCATGGTCTGAAACATTCTAGTGACTCAGTGGTCAAAACAAGGTTGTCCCTAGCATTTACCCACCCAACCTGAGCTAATGGCACAGTCCATTTGGTGTCAAGACAAATGGTTTGGAAGAAACCCAGTGGTGCAACTTTCAACTGACCCTCATAACAAGTTTTGGCATCAAGTAAGATTGGCGTGCCACATTCAAAAAAATTTGAATCTACCATAATGGAGAGAGGTTATTCTAGGCCTTAAAAAATGTGGTCCTATAGCATCTCACGAATCGCTGATACCTCTCATGGGGTATGAGATTTGAGCCTCAAAAGTTCTCTACCCAATCGTGCTTAGTGCACCTTGGGGACACTTTGGTTTGGCATGTTCCAAAATGTTCTAGTGACTCAGTGGTCAAAATGGGGCTGTCCTTAGCATTTACCTGCCCAACCAAAGCTAGTGGCATAGTCCATTCGCTGTCAGGATGAACGGTTTGGAAGAAACCCATTGGTGCAACTTTCAACTGACCCTCACAACAAGTTTTGGCATTAAGCAAGACTGGAGTGCCAAATTCAAACAAATTTGAATCTACAAGAATGGAGAGAGATTATTGTAGGCCTAAAAAACATGGTCCTGTAGCATCTCATGGATCACTGATACCTCTCACAGGGTCTAAGATACGAGCTTCAAAATTTTTCTGCCCAATTGTGCTTAGCGCACCTTGGGGACACTTTGGTCCGGAATGGTCTAAAATGTTCTAGTGACTTAGTGGTAAAAAAGGGGTTGTCCCTAATGTTTAATTTCCCAAACAAAGCTAATGGCATAGTCCATTCAGTGCTGGGATGAATGGTTTGGAAGAAATTCATTGGTGCAACTTTCAACTGACCCTCACAATAAGTTTGACATCAAACGAGACTGGAGTGTGATATTCAAATAAATTTGAATCTCCCAGAACAAAGAGAGGTTATTATAGGCCTATAAAATGAGGTCCTATAGCATCTCACAGATCACTAATACCCCTCACAAGGTTTGAGATATGAGCCTCAAAATTTCACTACCCAATCGTGCTTAGTACACCTTGGGGACACTTTGGTCTGGCATGGTCCGGAACGTTCTAGTGACTTAGTGGTCGAAACAGGGTTGTCCCTAGTGTTAACCCACCCAACTGGAGGTAATGGCACAATCTATTCGATGCTAGGATGCATCCTTTGAACACCATCCCTTCACCCCAGGGAATCATCATTTTACTTTGGACACATTTGACCAATGTTGACTCAATGACTCCAATTATTACATCATTTGACAATACATATGTAAGGATACCAAATTAAGATGATACAAATTATATAAGGATACGACATTCATAGTAAGGAAACACATTTTTTGCACTTTACATGGCATTATGATGATACAAATGTGGGCTCTTAATATTTGCAAATCAACCCCATGGGCTCTTTTATATTTCAAATTTTAAATCTAATTTTGCATCAAATTTTTTATATACAAAATTTGGAATCTAAATATGCACATTACATTTGATTGTTGTTTATATATACAAAATTTGGCATCTAACTATGCACATTACATTTGATTGCTATTTTTATATACAAAATTTGGCTTCTAACTATGCACATTACATTCAATTGTTATTTTTATATACAAAATTTGGCATCTAAATACACAAATTACACAACTATATATAAAAAAAAAGTGTCATTTTTGCTCCAATCCCTGCATTCGGAAGGTAGAAGAAAAGTTAATAGAGAATATAAGAATTTTATGTAGGTTGAGAAAAAGATTATGAACATGTATAAGTAACTAAACGAACCAAAGAACATGACTAGACAATGCATAGTGAAGTTCACCGTCATAAAAGATGGGCTAATCAAATGCACACCTCGATCATCTATATCTATCATATATGTATCCAACTACATTTACAATCCACATATGAAACCAAATTTATTGGCTCAAACAAATAAAGCAAAAAATTACAATTAATTTATTGAACATAATCGTAATAAACATGGAAAACCTTGAAACTTGAGTTGAACTTACGTACTAAGTGTGCCTGAAGGGTCATCTCTCTACTTGAGGGTATTCAATATTGCTACATGATCGACAGTACTAATAGTCCAAAGTTCCTTTGTCTTTGGTTTTCCTTGATGTTTCAACAACTTAAAATTGGCTTCTATAACAAGGTGTGAATACATGAGAATGGTTTTGTGCTTCTCATAGTCTTCAAACACAAGAATGCCATTATTTCTAGTCATATATGTGCACAACAATGTTCCCATAACAAGATGTGATCTTGTTGGATATGTGAACATATCATCATCTATCGTCAGTTGTGCAAGTTTTTGCTTTCCTCTTACACAACGTGCTAACCAGTAATCCGATCTCTCATCATTCCCTTGTGGTGCAACCAATGCAAAAACATGTCCTAGCTGTAGAAGATCTGAAAGATGGTCATAGTCAAGTGATCATCATTTATTATAGAGACTGTGAGAGATAAAGGAGTAAGATAATGCCTAAACCATGTATCATCCTACTCACTTCACTCACACTCATCCCAATCACACTAAAGATAACTCGGACAATAAAAAGTAGATTCTCATGTTAGAATAGTTCATGTATTGGCATCTGAGCTTTGAAATGAATGTATTTTTGAAGAATCTTTCCCCTTCTCCCCCCCCCCCCCCCCTCTCTCTCTCTCTCTCTCTCTCTCTCTCTCCCCTTCCCCTTCCTCTCTCTCTCTCTAAGCTTCAAAATAAATGCATTTTTGAAGAATCTCTCTCTCTCTCTCTCTCTCTCTCTCTCTCTCTCTCTCTCTCTCTCTCTCTCTCTCTCTCTCCCCTACTTTCTCCCCTACTAGAGAAGAGCCCCAATCTATACTCAAATAATCACTTAGAGGTCTCTAACAACCTCTACTTGCATAAAAACTAGGGCTTTGACAAAGAGTTCCCAAAATGCACAAATCAAGATTGGCTCTTCAACCCAATCCCCTATACCCTTAAGGCACTATTTCTTAGAGCTCAACCCTACTAATCCTAGGATGGAACCAAGGTTTACTCAAGGTTCAATATCAGTTCCAAAAGAAATGGAATACTAATCCTACACTTAGCAATCTTGAAACATAATTTAGACACCAAAACCCACTATAGGGCTACAAGGAGAAAACCTGAATTCTTGAGGGAAACCTATTTGAAACTCTACTAGTCTAAGTCTTAACCACCCTCAAAGGTTTCAATCAACCTATCAACATCACTCACCAAACTTTGATTATCCCCAAATTCTCTCCTAGACCTAACAAGGATAATAGGTCCAATTAACAAAGGATGTAGTTGAAACCCTTGCAATATTACAATCTAAACTATTGGAACATTTGTAAGATTTCAAAAAATGACTAAATCTCCATTCCACCCCTAGGTTTAGTTGTGCATTCAAACCCATAATTTTGGACAGTCACATAGATATGCCTGTCCAGAGGGTTTAATATTTCTTCCATTCTCCATTGGTCTCCCAATCTAAGACCTCAAAAATCCTATAGTACATCCTCCCTCCTTTCTCTCCACCAAGTTTCAAAAATTTCCCATGGTGGAGTCTCCTGGAAAGAGGAATTTTGTCTCGAAACCCTAGGTAGGGCTTTCCTGCAACCAATGAACACACAAAATGTGATAACTTTCATTTTGTGTTATTTCAAGACTTCAAACCAAATGAATTATTATCATAAAACATAGAGCCAACTTTCAAAGTCTTTCAATGACACATGTGAGATCGTACAAGTCCGTACAATTAAAAAACACAGTCTATTTCTCAGGAAATCAATGAATTTTTATTGAAATCAAATATCCAAACTTCTTCAAATCTTCCAACTAACTTGGATCAAAGTTTTCCATCATGTTTATACATTTCTCAATTGGTTCCAACCAATCTGAGATGGTTTTGACTGTTGAGATTCAAATTTAACAACTTTAGAAAAATTGCTTAAAGCAATATTGACAACTTTTGCCAAAGTTGTCAATTATCAATCCAACTTATTAAACTCTATCCTAGAATCCAACTAGGACCTTCGAAAGGCTTAAATAAAATTATTTCCACCTTATCTTAGGCCAACTAGACCATCTTAGTTACTTAGACTATTCTAGCCCTTTCTAACCAAATTGTCCATAATGACAAAGGTAGACACTTAGGTTTATAACCATACCTAATGTCACCTTGCCTCACAAAGTAGGACTTTATTAAATCATTGGATTCTACATCCAACCAATTCCTTAACCATTCACACTAAACCTTCATGTTTGGCTCCTTTGGTGTGCTAGACATGGATGAGTTAGTTGGTGTTCCTCTAGCTATGGATGAATTTAAGAGTGATCATGCACCATACTCTTGAGGTGCACTGATCTCAAGTCCTCTTGAGATGAGGTCTTGTAAATTTGAACCATGCCTCTAAATATCCACTTCATCAATCCACACTAACTCTTCTTCTAGGCTTCCTTTCCATTTCAGCAAGTACTTCTTGTAGATATTCTTCCTGGTCCTCTTGATGATCTTTGTGTCTAAGATCTTTTAAGGTTTTCTTGGTTCATGAGGAGGTATCCCTGCAACATCCTCTTCAAGTTCCTCTATCTGCACATCTAATCTTGCATTCAAATCACCTTTGTAAGGGTTTAGATAAAAAATATTGAATATAGGAGAGATACCAAGATTAGGGGGCAACTAAATCTCATATGCATTCAATCCATGTTTCTTCAAGATTAGACAGGGTCCAATATTCTTAATGAGTAACTTAGTGTGTTTTCCCTTAGGCAATCTTTCCTTCTTCAAATGTGCCCACACCAAGTTTTTTAGGAATGAATGCTAGATGTTGGTAGTCATTTTGTAGTAGTTATTGTTTCATTCATGACTATGATTGTCATTGATGTCAACACAGTGATCTTCTAAAGACTAGCAGAGAAGCAAATAGTGTTTTGATTAGCGCACGTGGGATATTGTAGTTGGAGCTATGCAATGTTGATGTTATACTCTTTGATATGTTATATGTCTATGGTTAAGAGCGTAGATAGTAATTCATTGATTCATGAAAGTTATGAGCATTTTGGTAAAAGCAGTATTCAGGCAGTGTTCCTGAGTAGCAGTTTGTGGAAATCTGATGATATATCCTAATCGGGATGGAATCTGGTTTTGTGTAGTTAAAGGGAATTTTGAGACACATTGATGGTGATGTGGTTCATAGCACAAACTTTGAGGTCACATGAGTGAAGAGATATTGCATTTGAAAGCTAACAGTTTTGTGTAATTCTGATGTAGCGTATGGAAACTTTTATTTTTTAATTATGTGCTGACTCATTTGTAATTATTTGAGTGTGGTATAAAGGAAGGAATATTTTCCATTATTATATGAAGTTGATATATATGAAAAAAGTGTGAGCATGGTTTGGTTGCATGCGAATGTAAGCATGAAGTGAAGAAAAGAGCCTAAGAGATTGTGAAAGAGAAATTGTGAAGGAAGACATGCGAAGTTCAGAGATCTGGAATTGAGATCTAATGTAGCAGTGAGTGTAGTTTGGCATAGTAAGGAGGTAAAATATTTCATATTATTCTACTGAATAATATCAAGGTTATTTGGACAGTGTGTTCAGTGATCTTACCCTGAAGCTGTTTGGGCAGTGGGTCTTTCTGTCTTCCATAACTCTTAATAGGGTTAGAATCTTTTAACAGGGATTCAAAATCTCCTAATAGGGATTTATATGTACTAAATGTATTTCATAAGACTCCTAATAGAGTCCATCCTCTCACAAGGAATATTCATATTAGTGCATCTTTTGTGGGCATCATTCCCACCGGGGTTTACTCTTTGATCAAGAGGTTCCCTAGTCAAAATATCTTATGTTATTGTGTCATTGTGTATGAATATCTTTGTATGGTTAGTAATTTCATTACTTACATGGTTAAATTCTATTGAAGATGTTAAAATTTATAATTATTTGATAACTAATTCACCCCCCCTCTCAGTTATCATGGTGGACTTTACTTTCTAACAATTGGTATCAGAGTGGCAGGTCTGTGAAGGAAAGTTTAACAGCTTAAGGAGATCCATGGAAAATTTTAGGAAAGAAAGCCCTAAGTTTGATGGAGTAAATTTTGATAGCTAGAAAGAAAAGATGAAGACACATCTATTGTGTTTAGAATGAGGCTATTGGTTGATTACAAAGAATGAAAGGACTATAATTGAAGAAGACAATCTTGAAACAAGTTCTAAAGATGAGGTAGATCTATTCATGTGTAACATACTTGCAAGAGAAGCACTCTTGACAACACTTCCAGAGAATGAATACAGTCAGGTAAAGTGTTTTAAGAAATCTAATGAAATTTGGAAAGCTTTACACTCTACTTTTGAAGGTGATGAACATGCAAAAAGAGCTAGATTACATAATTGGATATGTGCATTTGAAGATATTAGAATGATGGAAGATGAATCTGTTAGAAGCTATATTGGTAGAATGTCAGAAATTGTTGCAGGAATAAAATCTTATGGAGGATCAAAGATAGAGAATGAAGTGATATGGAAAATTCTAAGGACATTGACTCCTGTATTTAAGCAGACAACACGAATGATTGAACAAATTATACCTTGTACTGCAAACTTTACAAGAGAGACTCTTCTTGGAAGATTGGAAGCAGCAAAGATGAACCTAAGGTTATCAGGAGACTTACGTAGAATGGAGACAACATTCAGTGCTCTTAGTATTCATCCTACTTTGTCAAGAAGTACCAGTGTGAGTGGAGATTATGCTAGCAGGAATAGATCTAGAAATGAAGAAGATAAGAAGATTGAAGAAGGTATTGGCTTGCTTGTGAAAAGAGAACTAGATGGTAAGAAATTTTTTAAATGTTGGACTTGTCAAGAATATGGTCATTTTGCATCTAAATGTCCTAAGAGACTTAAGAAGTACAGAAATAATTTCAAGCCTAGAAGATCTAAGGAATGTTATTATGCTAATGATGAAGATTTTGAAGCTAGGATAGAAAGAACTTTGAGTGAAAGTGATACTGAGAATAATGATGAAATAGGATTTGTAGCAATTAAAGAAGAAAATTATGAATCTGATGTTAAAGAAGAAAAAGCATTAGTTTCCCAAGTTGAAAAGAAAGATGATTGGATTATAGACAGTGGTTGTTTACATCATATGACTAGAGATGTGAAGAAGTTCATAAAGCTTAACAATTATGATGGAGGAGTTGTTAGAGTTGGTAACAATGCACCTTGTTTGATTAAAGGTATAGGATCTATTACTCTTGATGGAAAGACTAATACTGATGATGTTTACTTTGTTGATGGATTGAAACATAATCTTTTGAGTGTTAGACAGTTAGTGGATAAGGGATATCAAGTTTGGTTTACTAAGAAAACTTGTGTGATAAAGGATAAAGATGAAAATCTAATTGGAACTAGATCTAGAACTAGAGGTAATTTATTTCAGTTGAATCCTATTGAGATGACATGCTTGATTACTAAAATTGATGACAGTTGGTTGTGGCATAGAAGGTTTTGTCATATAAACTTTGATAACATTGTGAAAGTGAGTACTACACTTGCAGTAAGGGATTTGCCTAAAATTATGAAGCCTACTAACTTGATTTGCAAAGAATGTGTGATGGCTAAGCAGAAGAGAAGTTCATTTCCTAATAAGAAGTTCACATCGGCAGAGAAGTTGGAGATTGTTCGTACAAACTTGAGCAGTCCTACCAGGACTAGAGGATTCTATGGAGAAAGGTATTTTATGATTCTTGTTGATGATTTTACAAGAATGATGTGGATTGCATTTCTGAAAGAAAAATCTGAAGCATTTGATAAGTTTAAGATCATTAAGAATAAAGTTGAGAATGAATCTGGAATGAAGATTAAATATTTGAGATCTGATAGAGGTGGAGAATTCACTTCTAGAGAGTTTAACACTTTTTGTGAAGTGAATGGTATTAAGAGATAGTTTTCAGCCTCTAGAACACCTAAACAAAATGGTATTACAGAAAGAAGAAATAGGTTAGTAACTGAAGCAGCAAGAGCTATGTTATTTGAGAATAACTTGGCAAAGACATTTTGGAGAGAAGCAGTGAATACACCAGTATATACAATGAACAAAGTACAAATCAGAGAAGATACAACCTTATGAATTATGGTTTGGAAATGCAACCTCAGTTAAGTATTTTAGAATTTTTGGAAGCAAATGTTATATAAAGAGAGATGATGATATTGGAAAGTTTGATCCTAGAAGTGATGAAGGTATTTTTCTTGGATATTTTTTGAAGAGCAAAGCATATAGATGTTACAATAAGAGAACTAAAACTATTATTGAGAGCGCAAATGTTAAAGTTGATGAGAAGTTTAAAATTCAGGAAAGAATACTTGATTATGAATCTGATGAAGAAGCTAATCCTCATCCTAACATTGAAACCACTGAATTATTTTATGAGACTGATAGTGAATTGTTGAATGAGAATCATACTGCGGAAGAAACTAGAGAAGAAACCAGAGAAGAATCTAGAGAAGAATCTATAGTTGAAGCAAGATCTGTGACTATGACACCAAACATGTATCTATCTAGACATCATCCTATTGAACAAGTTATTAGAAGTTTGGATAGAGGAGTTGTGACTAGAAATAAGATACATTTATGTTTGATTTCTCAAATTGAACCTAAATCTACTAATGAAGCTTGTGAAGATAACATTGGATTAGTGATATGAAAGAAGAACTAGATCAAATTGAAAAGAACAAGACATGGGAATTGGTTCCTAGACCTAAAGACAAAAATGTGATTGGAACTAAATGGGTATTCAGAAACAAGATGAATGGACAAGGATGAGTATTAAGAAACAAAGCAAGATTAGTATGTAAAGGATACTCGTAGCAAGAAGGAATTGACTATGAAGAAACCTTTGCACCAGTAGCAAGACTTGAAGTAGTAAGAATGTTTTTGGCTTATGCAACTTTTAAGAAATTCAAAGTGTATCAGATGGATATGAAGTTTGCATTTTTGAATGGTGAATTGGAAGAAGTCTACATTGAGTAGCTTGAAGGTTTTCCTTTGACTCAAGAAGGAGATATGGTATGTAAACTGAAGAAAGCTTTATATGGACTAAAGCAAGCACCTAGAACTTGGTATGCTAGATTAGATAAGTATTTGTTGAAATTGGGATTTACTAAAGGAACAAAAGATAGTAATCTATACACAAAAGAAATTGAAAATGGAATGTTAGTTATAGTTATTTTTGTTGATGACATTATCTTTAGAGGAGAAGATGAAGCTAGTGACAAATTTGTTGATGAAATGAAGATTGAATTTGAAATGAGCATGATTGGTGAGATGAAATACTTTTTGGGATTATAGATAACATAGAACAATGATGGTATCTTTGTTAGCCAGAAAAAGTACTTGAATGATTTGTTGAAAAGATTTGGAATGGAAAACTGTAAACTAGTTGGAACACCTATGGTTATAGGACACAAACTATCGAGCAAAGATGAAACACCAACAATTGAGCAGAAGAAATATAGATCCATGATTGGAGGATTGCAGTACTTAACACACACTAGACCGGATATACAACATTCAGTTGGAATGGTAGCAAGATTTCAAGTTGAACCTAGAGAATCACATTATGCAGCAGTAAAGAGGATATTGAGACATTTAAGAGGCACAATGGACTATGGATTGTGGTATGAAAAAATTGATGATTTCACCCTATGTGCATATATAGATGCTGATTGGGGAGGTAGTGTTGATGATAAGAAAAGCACCAGTGGTGGAGCCTTTTTTCTTAGAGGAAGATTGGTCTCCTGGTTGAGCAAGAAGTAGAATTGTATTTCATAGAGTACATGAGAAGTAGAATATGTAGTAGCATCAAACAATTGTAACCGGATAATTTGGATGAAGAAGATGCTGAAGGATATTGGAATTAAGGTTGTTGAGCCTGTTGTCATACATTGTGACAACACCAGCATAGTCAGTATGTCTAAGAATCCTATATTGCATTCTAAAACTAAGCATATAGAGATCAAGTATCATGTTGTAAGAGAGAAAGTTGCTGAGAAAGAAGTCAGACTGGAGTACATAAGCATAAAGGAATAGATAGTAGACATATTTACAAAGCCTTTGCCTAAGGATACATTTGAGTATCTGAGAGGTATGCTTGGGGTTATGCCCCAGCCTACTTTTGAGTAATAATGCAGTTGATTGCATCCATCCAGTGGTATATGAGCCCTATCTTTTTCTGGATTGGATGTTGCTACTTTCTCTATGGGGGAGTATGTGTATCTGAGCTGAGTCATGAGGACTCTTGTGAATGTATTTTCTAAAACAGTGTCTTTTGACATTGAGTTGTTGTTGACATAGTGATGAAATTTTTGTCATTGATGTCAATGGGGGAGAAGTGTACATGAAAAACCCTCTGTACCATCTATTGGAGAGAACTTAATAGGATAATGAAGCAAGATTTAACTGATGAAGAGGATTTGAAGAACTTTTAGAGTATCAGTGCAGCAGTATTGGATTTTTGGAACATTGGATGTTTTTCATCTATGTTTCCATCAATACCAATGGGGGAGATTGTTAGGAATGAAGGCTGGATGTTGGAAATCATTCTGTAGCAGTTGTTGTTGCATTCATGACTATGTCATTGATGTCAACACAGTGATCTTCTGAAGACTAGCAGAGAAGCAGACAATGTTTTGATTAGCGCACATGGGATATTGTAGTTGGAGCTATGTGATGTTGAGGTTATACTCTTTGATATGTTATATGTCTATGGTTAAGAGTGCAGACAGTAATTCATTGATTCATGAAAGTTATGAGCATTTTGGTAAAAGTAGTATTCAGGTAGTGTTCATGAGTAGCAGTTTGTGGAAATCGGGTGATATCTCTTAATCGGGATGGAGTCTAGTTTTGCACAGTTAAAGGGAAGTTTGAGACACATTAATGGTGATGTGGTTCATAGTACAAACTTTGAGGTCAAATGAGTGAAGAGATATTGCATTTGGAAGCTGATAGTTTTGTATAATTCTGATGTAGTGTATGGAAACTTTTATTTTGTAATTATGTGCCGACTCATTTGTAATTATTTGAGTATGGTATAAAGGAAGGAATGTTTTTCCTTATTGTATGAAGTTGATATATATGAAAAAAGTGTGAGCATGGTTTGGTTGCATGCAAATGTAAGCATGAAGTGAAGAAAAGAGCCTAAGAGATTGTGAAAGAGAAATTGTGAAGGAAGACATGCGAAGTTCAGAGATCTAGAATTGAGATCTGATGTAGCAGTGAGTGCGGTTTGGCACAGTAAGGAGGTAACATATTTCATATTATTCTATTGAATAATATCAAGGTTATTTGGACATTTTGTTCAGTGATCTTACCCTGAAGCTGTTTGGGCAATGGGTCCTTTTATCTTCCATAACTCTTAACAGGGTTAGAATCTTTTAACAAGGATTCAAAATATCCTAATAGGGATTTATATGTACTAAATGTATTTCATAAGACTCCTAATAGAGTCCATCCTCTCACAAGGAATATTCATATTAGTGCATCTTTTGTGGGCATCATTCCCACCGGGGTTTACTCTTTGATCAAGAGGTTCCCTAGTCAACATATCTTGTGTTATTGTGTCATTATGTATGAATATCTTTTTATGGTTAGTAATTTCATTACTTACATGGTTAAATTCTATTGAAGATGTTAAAAGTTATAATTATCTGATAATTGATTCACCCCCCCTGTCAGTTATCTTTGTGGACTTTACTTTCTAATACTCTGATACCAATTGTTAGAAATAGGGAATACTGAGAGGGGGGGTGAATCAGTATTCTACAAACTTTATCTTTTTCCCAATTATGGAAAACCCCGGTGGGGATGGTACCCAAAAAGATCCAGTAATCAAAAGTATCATGTTAAGGATGTTGACCCTATTAGGAGTATATTACATATGTATAGTGTATCAGTCCTAGTTAAGGGACTATAGGCCTTGTTAGAAGCCTCAACCCTGTTAGGAGTTGTAGATACAAAATCTGATTACAAGATGAGCCCACTACCCAAAAAAGTAATATACAAAGTATACTGATTACAAAAATGGATTAAGGTACATAACCTTATACTGCTTGCATCAATGTCTTCTTCACTGCTCTTACATTCGCATCATATCATATTATCACCATATTACACTTCACATTCATTCTTACAATTACAATTACATATATACAAGCTATTAAGGCTAATAAATTTACATGGTTAGCTTCCATATATTTTTATCTAAGGGTAAAAATCTAGGATGTCATCCCTTTATATTGTTAAGTCATTATTTTGGTAAACAAAATAATCCCTTAACTCTTTTCCAATTTTGTCTTCTTATTCTGACCTGTCGGCTTAACACTGTCTTCAGTAAAACTACCATAACTAATTCTGTACATTCTGTATTGACTTTCACTCTAAGATGGGTCATTAGTAGCCATCATAGCATCTATATTCAAGTGCACAAGCACTGAACTTTCTCTATTCAATGTCGCAAACCAAAATTGTATCCTGGTACACTATGAAAACACTGTCTCACACTTAGACAAATTTGCATTACGATCTGCCATAATTTCTCTCTAACCTATGCACTCTTAATGTGGATCATATGTTGCCATAATGACAACATCCATGTACTCACTTCAGCCAAATTGCCAACAATCTCCCCCTTTGTCATTGGTGGCAACATATGAGAAAATTGGCTAAGTGTACAAGTCAAAATCTCAAAATGTATAACAAAATTTTGGCCATAGTATAGAATATGTATACTATCCTTATAACTCCTCAAAATATACTTTCTGATAAAAAACTTCATACAATACTCCCCCTAAGAGTATCAATCCTCATATACATAACAATTTTCTGCTCTACTACAATCACTCCCCCTAAGAGTGTCAATCCTCATATACATAACAATAAGGAATACTTTGATACCAATAACAATTGGGTGTCTGATTCAGTAAAGTTATAATTAGACTTTACTGGCTATGTTCTTGGTTCATGAGGAGGTATCCCTGCAACATCCTCTTCAAGTTCCTCTATCTGGACATCTGATCTTGCATTCACATCACCTTTGTAAGGGTTTAGATAAAAAATATTGAATATAGGAGAGATACCAAGATTAGGGGGCAACTAAATCTCATATGCATTCAATCCATGTTTCTTCAAGATTAGATAGGGTCCAATATTCTTAATGAGTAACTTAGTGTGTTTTCCCTTAGGCAATCTTTCCTTCTTCAAATGTGCCCACACCAAGTCTCCAACCTATAACTGTACATTTCTCCTATACTTGTCTTTGGCTTGCTTATATTTATCTGCACTTTTCTCAAGTGCCAATTTGACTGAGTCATGTATCTCCTTCATGCTCTTTGCAAATTATTCACCATGAGCACTAATTGGAGTGTCTGATGGAAGATCTTTGAGTTCCAAGATGCCTCTTGGACTTTTTCCATACACAATCTAAAAGGGGATTCTCCTTGTGCTTTTATTGACTGAGTCAATAATGACAAACTCTGCCTATGGTAGGATTGAATCCCACTTGTCTCCATATTGCTTTGTTAGGCACCTAAGTAGATTTCCAAGGGACTTCTTGACAACCTCTGTCTACCCATCTATTTTTGGATAATAGGCAAAGCTAAAACTCAAATTAGTCCCTAAACTCTTCCACAAAGTTCTCTAAAAGTGGCCAACAAACTTCACATCTTTGTCTGACAGTATGGTTTGAGGTAAGCCATGAATCCTCACAATTTCCTTGAAGAAAAAATTGATAATGGATGATGCATCATTGGTGCTCTCATAAGGGATAAAGTGGGCCATCTTACTGAACCTGTCCACTATAACATATATGCTATCGTATCCCTTTTGTGTTCTAGGAAAACCCATCAGAAAGTCCATGCTGCAACTCTCCCAAGGCCTTGTAGGAATTGGTAGGGGTTGATATAATCCTACATTTGTAGATGCACCCTTGGCCCTCTAACAAATAGTACATGTCTCCACAATTTTCCTCACTTCAGTTTGAAACTTGGGCCAATGGTAAAACCTTCTCACTTGTTCCAAGGTCTTGTCCAATCCAAAATGTCCTCCCATGCTACTTGCATGCTTCTCCCTAATAATGTTCTCCCTTGTGGAGCACTTGGGAATGCACAATTGATGTCCTTTGAACAATAGACCATCTTGGATCAAATAATCTGCACATTCCACATGATAGGCTTCAAAAAAATTAGAACACACCTTGTAGATATCCTTGAAATCATCATCATCCTTATACATGTCCTTCAATGAGTCTATCCCTACACTTTGAAGTTGGAATTGTTGCACAACTAAATATCTTTGGCTCAAAGAATCTACCACCTTGTTGGAAACTCTCTTCTTGTGTTTGATTGAGAAATTATAGGCTTGTATTGACTCCACACACTTCATGTGTTTGTGGCTTAGTTTCTCTTGGCTATTCAAGAAACTCAAAGTCTGGTTGTCTGTGAAGACAACAAATTCCTTAGGCAAGAGGTAGTGCCTCTATTTCTTCAATGATTAGACTAAGACATATAGTTCCAAATCAGAAGCGGAGTATTTCCTCTTTTCTTCATTTAGCTTTTCACTGAAAAAGGCCACATACATGCCTTCTTGGCTCAAGATAGCCCCAATGCCTTGATTTGATGCATCACATTCAATAGTGAAAACCTTTTGAAAATTAGGAAATACTAGTATAGGATTTTCCATAACCTTTTGCTTTAGCATTTGAAAATATTCCTCCACCACTTTGTTCCACACAAATTTACACTTTTGTCCACCTTTTATGGTCTCAAGGATTGGAGCACACAACTGAATGAAATTCCTGATGAATTTCCTATAAAAGGATGCAAGCCCATGAAAGATTCTTACTTCATTCATTGTCCTTGGAGAAGGCCAACTTAAGATGGCTTCTACCTTCTCAAGGTCCATCTTAATGTTCCCACCTGCAATCAAAAATCCCAAATAGACTAGTTCCTCCTACATAAAAACACATTTTTCCAAATTTATAAAGAGTTTCTCTTCATGCAGCCTCTTCAAGACTAGATCAAGGTGTTCCAAATGTTCATCCTTACTCTTTCTAAAAATAAGGATGTCATCAAGGTAGACTATAACAAATTTTTCAAGGAATGGCTTTAGCACTCCATTCATGAGCCTTGTGAATGTGCTAGGGGCATTTGATAGACCAAAGGGCATCACCCTCCATTCATACAAGCCTTCATTGGTTTTAAAGGTAGTATTCCATTCATCACCATCCCTTACCTTGATTTGGTGATAACCACTCTTCAAGTCCACCTTAGAATAGTATCTTGCACCTCCTAGGTGATCCAATAGGTCCTCTATTCTAGGCATAGAAAACCTATACCTAATTGTGATTCTATTTATGGCTCTAGAATCAGTGCACAATCTCCATGTGCCTTCCTTCTTAGGGGCCAAAAGAGTAGGTACTACACAAGGGCTAAGGCTCTTAGTGATCAAGATCTTATCCAAGAGTTCTTGGATTTTTCTTTCCATCTCCTTATTTTGTTTAGGTGTCAAATTATATGTAGCTTTATTGGGTAAGGTTGCTCCTGGGATCAAGTCAATATTGTGGTTTATATCTTTGATTGGTGGCAACTCATTTAGAAAATCTTTGGTGACAATGTCCTTATACTAACTTTGTAGTTCTACAACTTCTTTAGGGCCTACTCTCCTCAAAGGGTTGATTTCATTTTCAGACTTCTTGGGTTTTTCATCCTTTGGCAATAGGACTAGGACATAACAAGGAGTCTTCTCCTCTTTCAAACATTTTAAAAACTCTTTTTCACCAATAAACAAAAATTTTGAATCATTATTTTCTTCTGAATTTTCAGAAAGGGGTAAGAATGTTACCTTTTCTCCTTTATGGGTGATGGTTTAGGTTTTCAACCTCCCATCATGATGAGCCTCCACATCATATTTCCAAGCCCTTCCAAGGAGTAAATGGCATGCATTCATTGGAACAATGTCACACAACACCTTGTCCTTGTACTTTCCAAGTTGGAATTCAACCCATGCTTGTTCCTCTATGATAGTGTGTTGGTTCTTAGTGAGCCATGACACCTTGTAGGGGTTTGGATGTGGCACCCTTCTCAGCTTCAACTTCTTCACTGCTTCCTTAGACACTAAATTATTAGTAGATCCACTATCAATCACCAATATGCACACCTTGCCTCCACTCTTACATGTGGTCCTAAACATGCTCTTTCTCTGTGGTGGTTCCTGAGTACAAGGAGCCTTCAATAAGGTCCTCCTCATCATGAGTGCCTCTCCATCTTTAGGTGGTGCATAAGAGCCAAGTGCATTGTCCCCTTGGTCATCTTCATCTATGACTATGTTAGCCCTCTTCTTTGCCTGATTCTTTTCCTTCTCATGGAACTTTGATGCTAGGTACCCAAGTTCATTACATCTGTAACACCTTATGGTCCTTGAACTTCTTCCACCAGTTCTTCCCCTTGAATATCCTATTCTCCCTCTATAGGAGACTCTAGAACTTCCTTCCCCAAAGGAGTTCTCCTGACTGGTCTCTTCAAACTTCCTAGGAGTTTGTCCTCTGCCACTACCTGATCCTCTTCCTCTGTTGCCAAAATCTCTCTAGAATTTTCCTTTCCCACCTTGGTCTTGCTTCCTCTTGAGCTTTTCCTCCACTTTCAATGCCAATGGAAATCATTTATGGATAGTGGTAGGGGAACATAGACTTAACTCATCTTGGATATTCACCCTTAATCCTTGCATATATCTAGCAAGTTTGACACTTTCTGGCTCCACCAATTTAGATTTCATGGTAAGTCTATGAAATTCTTCAGTGTAGCTTGAGATGTCCATTTCCTTCTGCCTTAGACCTTTCCTCTTCTTATGAAGTTAGAATTCATAGTCTTTAGGTACATAGGCTTCCTTTACCAAGGAAACCATCTTCTCCCATGTAGCCATTGGATTCTTGTCCATCTTTACTCTTTCTTCTTGAGTAAAATTCCATCAAGTCAAGGAAGATCCCTTTAACTTGGAATTTTCTATCTTAACCTTTTGATGCTCTGGTATTTCCTCATAGTCAAAGAAACTAGTGAGTGCATCAATCCAATCCATTACTTCATTTTGATCCATCTTCCCACTGTAGATAGGAAGGTCAAGCTTAGTATCCATGGTCCTTGTGTCCATGGACTTCAAGGTCTTCAACAATAGCCTCTGGTCTACAGGCACCTCCACTTCTTCCTCCTGCAAATGGGCTTCTTCATCACTCCCCACTTCTTCCCATTTAGAGTTCCCACTATGTCTTTGCTTGATTTTTTCCCTAAGCTTTTCCATCTCTCACCTCATCCACTTTCTTTCAGCATCATGCTCCTTCACTACCCTTAGTAGTTCTGCATTAGTCATCCTATTAGGAAGTTTACTATCTTCCCCACCATCTGACATGGCTACAACTAATCTTCCTCCAAAAATATACTAGTTGTTCTGATACCACTTGGAGAAGAGCCCCAATCTATACTCAAATAATCACTTAGAGGTCTCTACCAACCTCCACTTGTATATAAACTAGGGCTCTGACAAATAGTTCCCAAAACCCACAAATCAAGATTAGTTCTTCAACCCAATCCCCTATACCCTTAAGGAACTATTTCTCACAACTCAACCCTACTAATCCAAGGATGGAACTAGGGTTCACTCAAGTTCAATATCAATTCCAAAAGAAATGGAATACTAATCCTACACTTAGCAATCTTGAAACACAATTTAGACACCAAAACCCACTATAGGGCTACAAGGAGAAAACCTGAATTCTTGAGGGAAACCTATTTGGAACTCCACCAATCTAAGTCTTAAACACCCTCAAAGGTTTCAATCAACCTATCAACAACACTCACCAAACTCCGACTATCCCCAAATTCTCTCCTAGACCTAATAGGGCTAATAGGTCCAATTAACAAAGGAAGTAATTAAAATCCTTACCACCTTCCAATCTAAACTATTGGAACATTTGTGAGATTTCATAAAACAACTAAATCAAAAGATTTAGGTCTCCATTCCACCCCTGGGCCAAGTTGTGCATTCCAACCCACAATTCTGGACACTCACATAGAGATGCCTATCCAGAGAGTTTAATATTTCTTCCGTTCTCCATTAGTCTCCTAATATAAGACCTAAAAAATCCTATAGTACATCCTCCCTCCTTTCTTTCCACCAAGTTTCAGAAATTTCCCATGGTGGAGTCTCTTGGAAAGAGGAATTTTGTCTCGAAAACCTAGGTAGAGCTTTCTTGCAACCAATGAACACACAAAATGTGATAACTTTCATTCTATGTTGTTTCGAGACTTCAAACCAAATTAATTCTTCTCATAAAACATAGAGCCAACTTCCAAAGTCTTGCAATGACACATGTGAGACCATATAGGTCCATAAAATTCAAAAACATAGTCTATTTCTCAGGAAATCAATGATTTTTTATTGAAATCAAATATCCAAACTTCTTCAAATCTTCCAACTAACTTGGATAAAAGTTTTCCATTGTGTTTATAAATTCCTCAATTGGTTCCAACCAATCTAAGATGGTTGTGACCATTGAGATTCAAATTTAACAACTTTTGAAAAATTGCTTAAAGCAATATTGACAACATTGACAACTTTTGCCGAAGTTGTCAATTGTCAATCCAACTTATTAAACTCTATCCTAGAATCCAACTAGGACCTTAGAAAGGCTTAAATAAAATTATTTCCACCTTATCTTAGGCCAACTCGACCATCATATTTACTTAGACTATTCTAGCCCTTTCTAACCAAATTTTCCATAATGATAAAGGTAGAGACTTAGGTTTATAACTATACCTAATGTCACCTTGCCTCACAAAGTAGGACTTTATTACATCATTGGATTCTAGATCCAATGAATTCCTTAACCCTTCATGTTTGGATCCTTTGGTGTTCTAGCCATGGATGAGTTAGTTGGTTTTCCTATAGCTATGGATGAGTTTAAGAGTGCTCGTGCACCACCTTCTCTCTCTCTCTCTCTCCCCTCTCTTTGATGCAGGAGCATCTCAGGTCCTTGGTAATCCTGTGTCACCAAATACATATTTGAGTTTATTTATGTTGCTCGGTTCCTTCTTTGACCAAGTTGGTTTAGTGTTGCTCAATTTCTTGTATTTTCCAGTGTTGGTCGGTTATCTCTCTGTTGCTCGGTTATTTTCCCTAGTGCTTGGTTGTCTTTTCTTACCAACTGGTTTCTTTTGAGTTTTTGTTGAGGCTGACTTGTGCATTTAATTTGGGTCACAAATTTAATGTTGGTATCCATCATTGGGAAGTGTGTGGACCTAGATCTAGTCATTCCTTTCGTTAATTATGGATCTAAAGGCCGAGTAAGTTTGGTAGCCTCTTGTATAAATGTAGTTTAGGGAGGCAATTGGAAGTTAGTTTTAGGAGATAGATGATAGAAGATTAGAGATATTTGGCAGATCCTCGCATGTTTGAGGACTTCTATAATTCATTTTAATATCAAGCCAAAATGAGGAAGGCCTTACAACTTGACATGTATGAATCTATTTGAAGTAAATATATGAATGATCTTGCATTTTCTTTCTCCCACTGTGTTGTTTTTGCCTCCGCATGTTGTTGAGCAAGGTGGACTAGCTTAGGGTGTGCCATTCTTGGCCCCTCGTATCCTGCTCTTGCATCAAGTGGTATCAAAGCGAGGTGAGATCTAGATCTAGGTTTGAAGGTTCCTTCTTGTGAAGCCCTAGTTTATTTTTTGTGGGGTAGCAGATTGCGATCTGACCTGTAGTTGCAGAGGGTTTTCAAGATGGTTTGTGGGAGGCAAGATGTGGATCCAAGATTAGAAAACATGTTGAGACAACTTGCTACTAGATTAGTGTTGGAAATTTGGATGAGGTATGTACATAGATGTTGTCATTATGGAAAAATATGTTCCCTATGAAAATCACATAAGCTGGAAAGTAAGTATGGAAGATCGCAGACTAAAATTGTCTAAGTATGAAATAGTGTTTTTGACAGAGCACCTGATACAATTTGTTTTGGTGACATTCACTGGAGCATGATCAAAGTTTGTGCAGTTGAACTTAGACTCTATGGTGTCTAAGGATACCCCATCTCAGTGGGAAAAAGAGTACGGATAGTACAGACAAAGTTATGACTATTTTACCGATGACAGAGTACAACCGACATAGCAGTTTTGAAGACAGAATTAGCAAATGAATTAAGGGATTATTTTGCTTGTCAAAATAATGACTTAATATTATAAAGAGATGACATCCTAGATGTTTACTCTTGGATAATGATATGCAAGCTGAAAAGAGAAAGATATTATGTTTGTATCTTGTATAAATAAAGATGTATCAAACATACTTGAAATGTAACATGTAATATATGTAACTTGTGATAGCAGCAAAAGTTGTTGATGCAAAGTTGTAAGTAGTACCATATTGTAATCAGTAAACATTTGCATTACTTGTTTGGGTAGTGATCTCATCTAGTAATCAGGTTTTGTATCTACAACTCCTAACAGGGTTGAGGCTTCTAACAAGGCCTATAGTCCCTTAACCAGGACTGATACACTATATGATTGTAATAGGCTCCTAACAGGGTCAACATCCTTAACCGAATATATTTTTATTAGTGGATCTTTGTGGGTACCATCCCCACTGGGGTTTTCCCTTGGCCAAGGTTTCCTTGAAAACATATCATGTGTTATGAGTTCTTTACATTTACTGTTATGTATGCTATTTAGTTTTGTTATGCTTTGTATGCACTAAAGTAATCTGTTATATCCATAAGTGGGCAAAAGTAAAAGTTCATGAAATACTGATTCACCCCCCCCTCTCAATATTTCCTATTTCTAACAATTGGTATCAGAGCACAGTTACTTGGAGAAGAAACATTCAAGGAAAGCCTAGCAGCTTGAGTAAGATCTCTATGGATATGGATCAATTATAGAAGAATCTTGAAGAAGCTCTTGAGAAAATTGATATGCTTACTGATGAAAGAAACACTTTGAAAAGGAAGTATGATGATGCAAAGAGTCTTATTGACAAATTGAAAGGTAAGATAGAAGATCTGAAATCTGAGAAGGAATCTAAAATTCTTGTTGAAGATTGTGATGATTTAGAAAAAGAAAATGTGATCCTTAAACATGAATTGAAGATAGCAAATTTGAAGAAGATAGAAAATTTGAAGCTGAGCTTGAAAGATGGAAATGACAATTTGAGATCTGAGAATGAAAATTTAAAGAATGAGAATGAAGATATGAAATCTAAACTTGGCAAGGTAACATCTGAATTTGATAAAGTCAAACTGCAGTATGATGAACTTGAGAAATATAACAAAATTGTGAAAGGTGAATTGACTCAATCCAAACAACAACTTGAGAGGCTATATTCAAACAATGAAAAGATTGATAAGCAAGTATCTTATGGAAAACCATTCTATGACAAAACTAGTCTTGGATTTAACATATTGAAGATAGTTAGTGAAAGCAAGAAACCAAATCTAAATGAATGTGAAAGCAGTGAAGAAAAGAAGTTAGATGAGAACAAATTTGAAGATGCACCTAAGCAAGAAGAATCACTGAAGCAAGAAGAATCACCGAAGCAAGAAGATGAACCTAAGCAAGAAGAACCACCGAAGCAAGAAGAATCATCCAAAGTTATGCAAAGAGAATTCAAAGGTAGATGTTTTGTTTGTAATACTATTGGTCATATGAAGAGAGATTGTATAGGTAAACAATTCAAACCTCTTAATGGATATTGTTATAATTGTCATGGTTTTGGACATAGAGCTATTGAATGTAGAAGATCTAAATTTATTGAGAATAATTACAATAGAAGAATATCTAGAAATACTAACAATGTAGATTAGAGATCAACTAAAGACATGAAAAGAGGAAATGGAATAGTATGTTTTAGATGCAACAAAATTGGACATATTGCTAGAAATTGCAGGACACAAATCAATCGGCAAACACCTAGATATGGAACCAATGGAATCACTTGTCAGACATGTAACAAGTTTGGACACACAACAAGATTTTGCAAAATGAACAATGGAGGTTATCATCATAACCCTAACCCTAGAAACTATGCAAGAAGGAATGAAAATGCAAGAAACAAAGAAAAAGGTTGTTGTAGCAATGAAGGTGAAGTAAAATTTGTTAAAGGCATAGATTAAGGAGGTATATTCAGCATTGAAGGTAATTAGGAAGGTAATGTATCTGATGGTAAGAATGATTCTTTACCTAACCCTTCTTTAAGCACTTAAATTATGTAAATTTCTGTAGTTTAGGAACTTAGAATTAGTATAGAATTAGATTTTGAATGAGTTAAGTTTTTCATAATTAGATGAAGGTTTTTTATGTTATACTAATTCTATGGTTAAGTGCACAAAAAGAAATATTCTGTTTTGCGAGGTCGCAAGAAGATTTATGGTTGCAGGTTTACAGAATCAACTTTTTGGCATTTTAGCAACAAAATAATTGAATGCGATGTCAGATCGAGTCAATGCTAAGTGATAAAAGATTGAAATTGAAGTTATTATGATTATCAAGTGATTAGAAGTGATTTGGAAGTGAAGAAAGAAGTTTGGAAGTGATTTGCAAAAGTTTGAAGCGCCGATCTAGCGAAAGCCCTAATTTTGTGAATTTAAGGTATTTATTCGACTACAATCTTGAATCAGCTTAAGTAATCAGATATAATCATGGATGTGTCATTGATTCACAACATTAAGGATAAGAACAAACCTAGAAATAAGAAAGATCTAGTTGAACCCTCAGAAAGAGATGCTAGTTTAGCCTTATCATCTGTACTAGATGGAGTTCTTCATTTAGAAAATGTTAAAAGTTATCTTGGATGCAAGTATGAAACCCTAAGTGAGAATGATTGTAATGGTGAATATAAGAAATTGTACAACTCGAATATGTTAGTGAAACAAGGCTATGAACATCTAGAAAAAAATGAAATCATTGAGTACTCTATGAAATATGAATTTGATGATGAGGAGTGTACTAAGATCATTTTGAGTAGGATACATAATGGTAAATTTTGGTTAGAAGATAGAGTTATAGACATAACTGCAGACCTAATTCATGATGTGACTGGATTATCAAAAGTTGGTGCAATTCCACTAAATGAGAAAAACATGAGAAAGATTGTGATTGAAAACACCGGTTCAGTATACAATGGAAGAGGTATAGTCATTAGTAAGATTAAGCAAGATGATGTAAAATACTTGTGTAAGATTTTGACAACAAAGTTCTGTGGAAGCTCTAGAGAAGATGATATGCCAGAAGGTATGGTACATGTTGCTTATTTGATGTGTGTGGAGAAGAAGCCTATGGATTTGCGTGAAATCCTGAGGATACAGTTCTTTGAGAATTTGGAAAAGATAAAGAAAGCTAAATACACTCACTTTAGATTTTCCTCATTGGTTACTTACATGTTCTTCCACTTGCTAAGAAGATTTCCTTACACTATTGAATGGAATGATGGTGAGAATACTATGACAAGGATCAATAAATTTTACATGAAACATCTTATTAAGAAGGTTAATGACAGTGTAAAGTTAGTGTTGAAAACTTTTTAGAACATTGTGGTAAATAGATCAAGAATTCCTCCATCCCTAGTTGAGAAATTTGATACTATTCATGGAAAGATACCAGAAGATTTGTAGAACAGACTTGTGAGAAGAAAGATGAGAGCACAAGAAGAAGATACTAAAGTGAGAGAGAATGTGATTAGATAGTTCTGTGAGATAAGAGATGATGACCACCTTAAACAGATCCTCAAGCCACTTGAAACCCTATTGAGAACCAAAAGAAGAATTATAAAAATAATGGGAGGTCAGTATGAACAAGTAAAGACTGAAACTAAATAGGCAGTTGTGCAAGTGCTAGCAAACTTGGTAGCAGAAAAAGATAGCAAAGATCAATCAGTTGCAGAACCAGTAGAGAAGTAGAGTTCAGAACAAGTAGAGGCAACAACAGAGGTAGTTGAAATTGAAGATATTCCCTCTTCTTCTATAAACATTGGCACAGAATCTATGGACATTGAAGGAACAAAAGTTACTTTAGATTCAGATGATGTGGTACTCAACAGTTTGGACAACATTGTTGACAATTTTGATTTGGGAGAGCAAGAAAAGAGTATTGAAACAGAGACTACACAAACTGAAGTGCAAATGGAAACAGAGGCCCATACACCTATTGAACCACAAGAAGACATCAGTCTTACCTCTAAGACTGGAAAGGAGAAAGGAATAGGAACATTGATTGAAGATTTGAGCAAGGAAGTTGATGATGATGATCAATTAGAGTTGATCACTTCTTTGAACAAATTATTGGTAAGAATAAGAAAGTCAAGAATTTGGAAGGTAGTCTGAAAGATTTGACTGAGAAGCTAAAAAGTGTGATATCTACAAAAGTCTTTGATTCAGATCCACTTGAAAGAGAAAAGATGGTAATTAATTCTTTTGATGTTGAGTTCACTAATTTGACTAATATTGCTAAGGTTAAGGCTTAGGTAGCTTATGAAGCTAAGATGTTGCAGAATATAAGTCAAAATATCAAAAATGACATTGACAGCCTTGACAGACACATTAAGAACTTAAGGAAACATCTTGAGACTGGAAAGTGTTTGTACATTCAGTGTACAAAATCTAAAAATATTTTAATTAAGGAAGAAAAGAAGATAAAAGAGAAGCAAGATGAAATTGCAGCAGAGACAAACTCTT
Organism: Chamaecyparis obtusa; assembly: GCA_027943335.1. Lineage (NCBI taxonomy): Eukaryota > Viridiplantae > Streptophyta > Pinopsida > Cupressales > Cupressaceae > Chamaecyparis > Chamaecyparis obtusa. The sequence continues at coordinate 238,226 of BSBK01010664.1, read as the reverse complement.
TGGCCAGCCTAAACATAAAGATCAGTGCAGTTGAGAAAAAGATTAGAAAATTATGTGATGAAATAAGGACTTTGAATGATGAGAAGAACAAGAAAATTATCAGAATAAACATCTTGAGAGAGCATGTCTCAATCAAGTTGACTATAATAGAAGAGCAGTTAGATGAATGTCTTACTGCTAAGACATCATTTCAGAAGTTCAATTTTGAATCCCTTCAAGCCTATTAGATTGCAACATACAGATTGAGTACTTTACTCAATGTAGCAGAATCAATAGAGAAGGCATGGGAGAAAGATTTTGAGACTTGGAAGATAGATTTTGTAGACTGTGTTGCAAGCCTACCGGCTTTGCAATAGGATAGTAAGGTAAAAGTTTTGACACAATTTTGTATATCCCTTTCCACCCTTTATTTTGTCATTGTTGTCAAAGGGGGAGAGATACTTAGAAAATTGTCTATATATGATAAGGAAGGATACTCATAGGGAGAGTTCTATGGATTATTATGAAGTGTTATAGATTATGTATATATTTTGAGGAGATATAAGGATAGTATACTTATTTTATACTATGGCCACAATTTTGATACAAATTTTGAGATCTTGACTTGTACACTTAGCCAATTTTCTCATATGTTGCCACCAATGACAAAGGGGGAGATTGTTGGCAATTTGGCTGAGGTATGTACATAGATGTTGTCATTATGGCAACATATGTTCCCTATCAAGATTGCATAAGCTGGAAAGTAAGTATGGAAGATCGTAGACTAAAATTGTCTAAATATGAAATAATGTTTTTGACAGAGCACCCGATACAGTTTGTTTTGGCGACGTTCACTGGAGCATGATCAGAGTTTTCACAATTGAACTTAGACTCTATGGTGTCTAAGGATACCCCATCTCAGTGCCCAAAAGAGTATGGATAGTACGGACAAAGTTATGACTATTTTACCGATGACAGAGTACAACCGATAGAGCAGTTTTGAAGATAGAATTAGCAAATAAATTAAGGGATTATTTTTCTTGTCAAAATAATGACTTAATATTATAAAGAGATGACATCCTAGATGTTTACTCTTGGATAAAGATATGCAAGCTGACAAGAGAAAGATATTATGTTTGTATCATGTATAAATAAAGATGTACCGAACATACTTGAAATGTAACATGTAATATATGTAACTTGTGATAGCAGCAAAAGTTGTTGATGTGAAGTTGTAAGCAGTATCATATTGTAATCAGTAAACATTTGCATTAATTTTTTAGGTAGTGAGCTCATCTGGTACTTAGGTTTTGTATCTACAACTCCTAACAGGGTTGAGGCTTCTAACAAGGTCTATAGTCCCTTAACCAGGACTGATACACTATATGATTGTAACAGGCTCCTAATAGGGTCAACATCCTTAACCGGATATCTTTGATTAGTGAATCTTTGTGGGTACCATCCCCACTGGGGTTTTCCCTTGGCCAGGGTTTCCTCGAGAACATATCATGTGTTATGAGTTCTTTACATTTACTATTATGTATGCTATTTAAATTCTTATGCTTTGTATGCACTAAAGTAATCTGTTATATCCATAAGTGGGAAAAAGTAAAAGTTTGTGAAATATTGATTCAAGCCCCCTCTCAGTATTTCCTATTTCTAACAATTAAAAGCTGTTGAAATAGCCCAGAGAAGAGGAAGACATCTTGAAGATGTTAGTGATGATGAAATTGAGGAAGAACAAGTGAATGTGGAGCCTGCACCTGTGATGGATTAGGCTGAGGAAAGATTCATGAAGGGTTTGTCAAGTTTGAAGTCTACACCACATTTTAATCCTCCTGAGTATGGTGGAAAATTGGATTATGATGAATTGGTGGATTGGATCACTAAGATCGAAAAGTACTTTGAGTATAAAAATGTATCTAAGGAAAAAAAGGTGAAAATTGCAAGCACAAAGGTGAAAAGTCATGCATCCTTATGGTGGGAACATCTGTGGCTGGACAGAAAGAGGAAAGGAAAAGACAAAATCAAGGTATGGAGTAAAATGGTGAATAAATTGAAGGGAAATTTCTTACCTTGTGATTATCAGATTAACCTAGTTAGGCAAATGCAAAGTTTGAGGCAGAAAGATAGCTTAGTAAAAGAATATGCTGAGGAATTATATAGATTAGATATCAGATTTGGACATGATGAAGATGATGTGGAAAGAATTGCTAGATACCTGAATGGCTTGAGAGTTTCCATCCAAGAGGAAATCAGTTTGGTCAAATTGGAGAATATTGAAGAGGCTTATCAATTTGCATTGAAAGCTGAGGAGAAATTGAATAAGATACATGGGCAAAGACAAAGAGGTAGAGGTGGTAGATTCCCTAGAGGAAGAGGTAGATATAATGGTGAAAATAGAAGATCTGAACCAAAAAAGAAAAAATTGGATAAAGGCAAGACCGAGTGGAAAGGTGAAAATTCATCTAGAGGCAGAGGCAGTAACTACCAAGGTGGTTATAACAGAGGAAGTTTCTGAGGAACTTGTTACAATTGTGGAGAAGAAGGACATAGATCATTTGAGTGTACACATGAAAGTAAGAAGGTTGGTAGCAGTAGAAATACTTTGGTGCAAGAAGAGTCACCTAATGAGCCTGAGAAGGAAAATAACTTGATGATAAGGAGAGCACATTGGAATGAAGGTAAAAAGGAAGATATGGTAAGGAAAAGTTTATTCAAGACCAGATGTAGAGTTTCTAACAAAGTTTGGAAGGAAATAATTTACAGTGGTAGCTCAGAGAATTTGGCATTTGAGGAAATGGTCACAAAGTTGCAGTTGAAAAGGTTGGAACATCTGAAGCCCTATCAGATTTCATGGATCAAAGATGAGCATACACTCTTGGTAAGTGAACAATGTTATATTAATTTGAAAATTGGAAAACACTATGATAAGGTGTTATGTGATATCATGCCTATAGATTGTTGTCATATTTTGTTGGGTAGACCTTGGCAATATGATAGACATGCTATATATGATGTGAGATTGCATAAATATACTATTTGGGCTGATGGAAGAAGACAAATCTTGTTACCTTTGATGGAAGAACCTATTAGTAATGTTTGCACATCTATGAAAGTTTTCTTGATGGAAGAAAGAAAGTTTGTTAAGGACTTGAAGAAGAATGATGTATGTTCTACTATGATTCCTAACAAATGGAGTAAGAAAACAAAGGATAGTGTTCTTGAGGAGATTGATAAGTTACTCACAAAGTATAGTGAAATCATTTCTGATAATGTACCTAATGATTTGCCACTGAAGAGAAGCATTGATCATTGCATGGATCTATCCCTGGAGCTAGTTTACCAAATAAGGCACCTCATCAGTTGACACCTACCGAAAATCAGAAATTGAAGCGATAGATTCAAGAGTTGTTGAAAAAAGGTTTGATTAGAGAAAGCCCAAGTCCTTGTGTAGTACCTACTATATTGACACCTAAGAAGAATGGAGAATGGAAAATGTATACTTATTCTAGAGAAATCAATAATATGACAGTGAAATGTAGGTTTCCTATACCGAGAATGGATGACATAATGGATAGTTTGACTGGAGCATAATATTTTACCAAAATTGATTTGAAAAGTGGGTATCATCAGATCAGAATCAGAGAAGGTGATGAATGGAAGACTGCTTTCAAGACAAAAGAAGGTTTGTATGAGTGGTTGGTTATGCCTTTTGGTTTAACTAATGCACCAAGTACTTTTATGAGATTGATGAATGAAGTTTTGAAGAAATTCTTGGGTAAGTTTGTGATTGTATATCTTGATGATTTTCTGATATTCATTAATACCAGAGTAGAACATTTGTTGCTTGTTAGAAAAGTTTTGCAGAGACTGAAAGAAGAAAAGTTGCTGATAAATCTGAAAAAGTTTTCATTCATGAAAGAGGAGATTGTGTATTTGGGATTTGTGATTTCAGCTGGTGGTTTGAAAATGGATCCTGAAAAGGTTGAAGCTATTTTGAATTGGCCAAAACCTGTGAATACTATTGAGGTAAGATCATTTCATGGTTTGGAAAGTTTTTAATGAAAGTTCATTAGGAATTTTAGTTCAATTTGTAATGCTATGATTGAGACTATGAGAGGAGACAAAAGAGAATTCAAGTGGACACATGGAGTTGATAAAAGTTTTGAGACTCTAAAGCAGAAGGTAGCTAAATTGCTTATTTTGGCATTGCCTAATGTCAATAAGATCAAGTGGAATGTGATGTAAGTGGTAGTGTAATTGGAGCTCTGTTGAGTTAAGAAGGTAAACCTATTGCTTTCTTTAGTGAAAAGTTGAATGATGCAAAAAAGAAATATTCTATGTATGATCAAGAATTCTATGCTATTGTTCAAGCACTGAAGAAATGGAGATATGTGATGCTGAGTGAATTTTTATTATATACCGATCATAAGGCTTTATAGTATTTGAGTAGTTAGAATAATTTGAATCAGAGACATATGAAACGGGTTGAGTATTTGTAGAGTTATACATTTGTGATAAAGCATAAGAGTGGAGTCACTAACCAAGTTGTTGATGCATTGAGTAGAAGAACATCCTTGACGACCGAGATGAAAATTGAAGTTCTAGGCTTTGATGACATGAGATATTCTTATGAGTTTGATCCTGATCTTTTTGAGCCATGGAGAAAGTGTAGAGCATCTATTCAAGATCAATCTAGTACTGAATGAGATGAATATTTTATTCAAGAAGGTATTTTGTTTAAAGGTATTCAGTTGTGTATACCGAAAGGACCAATGAGAACCAATTTGATAAATGAGAAACATAGTAGTGGTTTGGTTGGACATTTTGGTGTTGATACAACATTGAATTTTCTTAAGGAGAAATACTTTTGGCCACAGTTGTATAAAGATGTTCAAAAATTTGTGAAAAGTTGTGGAGTTTGTCAAGTTGCAAAAGGAGTTAGTCAAAATACTGTATTGTATACACTGATTGTTGTACCTGAGAAACCTTGGACTGACATCAGTATGGATTTTGTTCTTGGCTTACCGAAGACAGTAAGAGGTAATGATTCTATATTTGTTGTTGTAGATATATTTTCTAAAATGGCACATTTTATACCTTGTAGAAAAACATCAGATGCAGTACATGTATAAGATCTTTTCTTTTAGGAAATTTTCAGATTGCATGGATTACCGAGGAGTATTATATCTGACCGAGATAATAAATTTGTTGGATACTTTTGGAAGACCTTTTCAAAGAAGTTTCGCTCCGAGTTAAAATATAGTTCTACATTTCACCCACAAACCAATGGATAGACCGAAGTTGTGAACAAAAGTTTGGGAAATGTTTTCAAATGTTTAGTTGGAGACACACCAAGTAATTAGGATTCTGTGTTGGAACAAGAAGAGTTTTCATACAATAATTTAGTGAATAGGAGTACTAGAAAAACACCTTTTGAGATTGTAAATGACATACAACCGAGAGGTATATCTGATTTGAGAGACATTGCTGATGGAAGAAAAATAAGTGCTGAAGGAGTAAAATTTGCTAAGTATATGAAGACATTTCATGAAGATGTGAAGATTAAGCTGGAAATGAGTAATAAAAAATACAAAGATAGAGCTAATAGATCAAGGAGACATAAGACTTTTGATGTTGATGATGAAGTAATGGTTCATTTGAAGAAAGGAAGATTTCCTATTGGAACATATGGGAAGTTGAAAATGAAGAAGTTTGGACCTTGAAAGATTTTGAGAAATTTTGACAATGGAAATGCATATGAGATTGAGTTACCTGATGACATAGACATATCACCCATAGACAATATTGTTGATTTGTATGAGTATCATGAACCTGATGAAAAAATGATAGTACTGATGGAATACCCTAAGAAGCAGAATGAAGAAGTTGAGCATATCTTGGAATAGAGAATTGGTAAAAGTACAAGAGGTAAATAGTATAGGAGTATCTGGTAAAATGGAAGAATAGAACGATTGAAGATAGTTCATGGATTTCACAGTCTGAGTTGGATGCAGATCAGATCATACTTGTTCAATGATTTAGAGAATCATTTTCAAATAACCTCAGGTGTCTGATGCAGGAGCATCTCAGGTCCTTGGCAATCCTGTGTCACCAAAAACATATTTGAGTTTATTTGTGTTGCTCAATTCCTTCTTTGACCGAGTTGGTTCGGTGTTGCCCAGTTTCCTTTGTTCGCCGGTGTTGGTCGGTTATCTCTCTAGCGCTCGGTTATTTTCCCTAGTGCTTGGTGATGCTTTTCTTGAGCTCAGTTGGCTTTTCTTACCGATGAGTTTCTTTTGAGTTTATGTTGAGGCTGACTTGTGCATTTAATTTGGGTTGCGGACTTAATGTTGGCATCTATCATTAGGAAGTGTGTGGACCTGATCTGGTTGTTCCTTCCATTAATTATGGATCTGAAGGTCGACTCAGTTCAGTAGCCTCTTGTATAAATGTAATTATTTAGTTGTAGTTTAGGGAGGCAGTTGGAAGTCAGTTTTAGTTGTTGTTTAGCTCTCTCTCTCTCTCTCTCTCTCTCTCTCTCTCTCCTAGGTATAATATTCAACATATAACATAAATATTTAATAAGTTAATATTATACTATTATACAATACAAAAATAAATAATAATAATATTATAGTTACTAATATAAAAATTTATATTATAATATTAGTGTTATGCTATTAATATTAAATTTTTTTTTTTAATATATATTTTAAAATTGAAAAAAATACTTAACTCAATTAATATTAACATAAAAAAAATACAATTTAATATGAAACATCAAATTGAGTGTCATGTCCCCATTTTGAAATAAGATTTAATAATAAATTGTAGTCATTATATAGAATATAAATAAATAATACTGATGATTAAATATGAAATAAATAAAGAGATGATATAAATCAATATAATGATAATGAGAGATTACCATTATTATAAATATAATAGAATAATTCTACAATATTAAATATAAAAATAAATAAACAAGCATAATTATGATATAATACTATTATGATTACAAGATAAATAATAATACATGTAAATGATAATAATTGAAGATAAATAAATTGACACTAATAAATCTATTATTAAATATGATATATAATAATATAGTAATGTAATCCAAATGGAAAATATATATTAAAATAAATTAATAATAAAGAAGTCGGCGACCACAAGGAATGGGTCGCGACTTCCTCCATGACTCATGCGGACACATATATAAGTCCACACGGAGGCTACAGCAGGGGGGGAAGGATTGGAAAACAACGAATTAGCGGAAGAGACAATCAACACAAAATGACCCAAAGCTACACTTTGATTATACAGTCTGCGAATTGGAATATACAGTCAGCGATTAAAGGAAGATACGTTAGACAAGGAGAATCATTGCAATATAGAGCGTAGGAGATCAAAAAGGTAGAGAAAGAGATTTATGTCAAAGTAGAAAGATCATATATATTCATAACAATAAGGGTGGAGGCAAGAATTAATAGGGGTTGAATGGAATGAATATTCCATGCTTACGAGCAAGTTGATATCAAAGATAACTCAGAATCATAACGCACTATCTAACACAGACAGAGGAGATTACAAAATAAACAACCCTCGGCTTCTGAGCTTGTGTAGACCCTCTAATTTCACGCACTCAACATTATATAATTGGAAGACCCAATAACATTCATGTATCCGGCAGACTCAGACATATATCATTCTTCATAGCCGGTGAAATACATACTGTGCGACCATCCATATACAGAAAAGGTCAAGAATGTAAAAGAACTCACGATGGATGCCCTGATCGATAGGAAAGAACAATGAGAATTGCGGGAATGATCAAGGAGATCATTTGCGGATGAATTATGTTGAAAATTCAGTTATAAGATGTACTATCGACTATTCAATCTCAAATTGTGGAGGATGCAAGGTTTATTCCCTTAGACTATGGATGATAAACTATCATAAGAATAATCGATAGTAGGGTACAAATACTATCCATACAACCCATGGAGAATCATAACTATGGGTTAATTCATTGGTTAAGAATAAGCAAAGGTGCGATAGGAATTATCAGTATTTAAGAATAGTAATTGTCTCGTGTTCTAGTCTCCAAGGGAGTGAAAGAAGAATGTTAAAAGTCATCTTCAACAACGACTTAGAAATACCATGTCGCCACCTTATGATGGAGTTAGTAAGGAAGAAATGATACAATCAATAAACGTTCATTTAGATGAATACAGTTACTAAGATGTTAGTTAATCACAAGGCAAAGCTATGATGGAATCACTCATATTTAGAGATACACCCATTCAATCTATAGATCAAGATAGCATAGAATATTATGGACGTACAAATAAGATCTTATAAATATGGAAGTAGTGGATCGAGTAAGGTATAGAAGAAGGAATTATGACAAATATTGAAAGACATGTATATACAAATAGGTGAAGGGAAGTGTATGCATTTGTGAGAAGGATATTGAATATTTGAAAAGATCATTCCTAACATTGCATTATCATAGTGATGGAAGCATGGAAGTCGATATATACAAATAACTTCTTACTATAATCTATAGTCTTTTAAGTATAAGTCTTAGTAGAAGAAATCTTTTGCAATTGAATTTGAAGAAATCGGTCTCAAATTCCATATGCTCGACCAAGGGACCTTACATTGAGAAAACTAGTGTAATTGAAATTTTGAATTAGGTAGGAAGTTTCGGATATTTGATATTATTGGATATCCAAAATTTTCAGATATCGGATTTTATCGGATATCCGATTAGGCTTGGTATTTGCTTCGGCAATACCAACCATGGATGGTCAACCCTTTAGGCATGTTTAGGAGATTTTTTTTATATCAAGACTTCGATCACGTAGCTGATGACTATTTTTTCACTAGAAATTGATGAAATGAAAATGGTTTCTTAAAGACATTATTAGCTTTATATCTACAATAACCATATTGAAAAATGCCCCCTTTTTAGTGTAGAAAAAGGTATGTCTACAGTAACCCTAATAAAATACAATTTTATATCCTACTCAAAGTCATCCAAGTTAGGAAATATCCACCATGAGATAATGAATACCAACATTGGTCACATGGACCCGAATGAGAGTCTCCAGAAGATATAAAATCTCAATAACCAAACACCTGATGCCTCATCCTTAGTTAACTCTAACCTCATCCATGTAATAGGTTTTCTAATACATATCTAATCTTATAATCTCAATATGATAGTTGTTGAAAATTAAAACCTTGAATAAAGGAGGGTTCTTAACAATTAGGGTGATGTGGTCTTGGATATAAGGTCAGAAAACATTGAAGAGGTGTTCCACATTCCTATCTCCAATGATTACTCCATCATTTCAAAGGAGTAGGGATAAATATGCTACAAGGATGAACTATATATAGATCTCAAGATAAACTAAACCTCCCTAGGGAATATCTCATAGAGGATGCAAATAACTATGTAAGACTTTTGAGTAGGGTCTTTGATCTACTATAGGCTAGGTAGCTAGAAATATAGATGGTTATCTACATTAGGAACATTCAAAATAACAAAGATAATTTTTTTGGGGGGAAACTCATTAGTGAAAATCTAGATGAAAAAATACAAAAGGTCAAATCTAACCCAAGGTTTTAGATGAGCTCCTATATAGTATATCTATTTGTTTCTCAAGAATCATATCCAAGATTTATAACAATGGGTTTATTATAGGGCACAAAGGCATATGTCTATAAGGCATACCCCCACTTGGCATGAAAATAAGCATTTAATCCACTCAACCCTAAGTACCAAATAGTTAACAATACCTTTGTATTTTTAATAATTAGATCCATTAAGGGATATTTTGTAAAGAGAGTGTCTATAGAGGAAGTTGGATAGGTCAAGAAATTGGGTAATTACTATAGTAAATTTATCACATTCACTTATAGTAAAGTAGAAGGTTTCACATTGCAACCTAAGATACTCCCCAGATATCCATCATATAGGCTAATTCTCATGGATATGTGTCAACAAATTTCAAATACACATAGGTTAATAGTTTCTAATAATAATCCAAGATTTCAATTCCTCATAGGGGTTGCTTCTTGTTTGACACAAGATGTAAAAGTGGCCAATTTTATGTGTCTTGAGTGGTATGAATTCTTTTTTTTTTAACATTTCAATAATTTTTGGAAAATTTGACCCTATAGGTACCTTCAACCATGTCATGGGTGCACACTTAAAACATGATCCCCATATTGAAGACCACTAGGCCAACTAATTAGATGATTATGAAGTTATATTTCAATATTATTGTGTGTATTGATTTGTGATTTGGTTAGGGATGTGCACAAGTCATGTATATATCAAATAAGAATTAGGAGTTAGATTTCAAAGACATATTGTTTCCCTTGTATAATAAAGATATAGTTTTATAAGGCCTATATTTAATGTTGAGATCCTAGCTAATGAATTATATGATATATGTTTTAGGGAGAATTAATGTCATTGAGTACACTAGAAAATGGTTAAACAATCCCTAAAAGATAGAGGTAGTACCCATAATAAAGGGAGTGTAAAATATTCTAAATCTTGATAGCGGTAAGGGAAGTGATCTCACATGCCCATATTTAGGATAATCCTAGCCATCTCTCTATTGAGGTAAAGTTTAGGTCATGCTAGGGAGGTTGCAACCCATGTACCCCCTTAGATTTAAGGAAGAAGAAGGCCAAGGATAAATAGTTAGGAGAATATTATATGGTTTTACCACCACCTACTTCTACAACCCCAACTCCTCTACTAGGTCCTGCTAATATTCTTACTTCTTCCTCAACAATATATGTCCCTTATTCCTTAGATTCAAGGAAAAATATGTTTAAAATTAGAAAAAGAAATGGAAGAGTCAACTTCCTCATGTTCCATCATGAAATCTCTACAAGATATTGAATAATAAATACCACTCCATGAACCCAGTCATGGAAGCAGTAGAGGAAGAGAACATTGTTCCTTAGTTATTCAAAAGGATAAGGTCCACTAGAGAAACTATTGCTAGGAATAATTTGGCTAGACATTTTTTGGAAGATATATCTTAACCACCCCAAATAGGTATAAATTAAGAAGATTAATCCAAATCATCAAGGATTATCCCATAAATACAAATTTTTTTATTTGATTCTACTATAGAGAAAGATAAATAGAGGGAGGATCCTTTTGGCCCATATGAGTTTGATATTTTAGAATTTGAAAATCTTAATATTTTTAAGAAATCACTATAAAAACCCTTGGTAGAACATGATAAACCAAGGATCTCACTACAAGGAATGATTAGAAACCTAGATCGAAATGGTGATACTTAAGAAGAGGTTCTTAATGGTACTTATATTATCTAAATTCATACAAAAGAAATTTAGAATAAAAATGAACTTTGGTTGTCACAAAAGATGATTGTTGGCTTTCAAAAAGGAATGTTGAACTCAGTGGGAATATTGTGAAGTCAAATGGCCTCAATATATTCATTAATTTCTCCTTGATACTTATCCTAAGTGGATGAAAGAGAAATATAAAACCTCTTCTTTCTCAACCAAGAAAATAGAACTAAATGAAGAGGGTAGAAATACCCTAAAGTAGACTTGAAATCTTACAAATAGCCTCCAATTTGAAAATGTGTATCCCACAAAGTCAATATCCACACTTTCTACATAATGAATCCTATAATTTTGGGTACCCTAGATATAATGAAGGATATTCCTAGCTTCTTTCTAATGCATCTTATGTGGCTCTTGCATGAACTTACAGACTATGCCCACAACATTTAAAATATTAGGCTTCAAACCACTTGGTGATACAATGTAACATCTACCAAGGGCGAAAAATAAGAAGCCTTGAGTTTGAATCCTGATAGAAATGGAGTTAGTGTAGCCCTATAATAAAAAATGTGAAATATGGAGAGCATATTAAGAGCATACTTAGGTTGTCTAGTGAAGATACCATAAGGTGAATAAGTGATCCCAATCCCTAAGAAGTAGTGGAGAAGGCCTAAGTCAAACATAAAGAGCCAATATCATAAAGGTAAATTTTGACTTCTATTAAAATAATAATAACAAAATATAGAGTGAGGAAATTGTTTAATCAATGAGCAAGGAAAAATAAGTTTACCATGAATAAACCCAAAGCTAGGAGCATTCACCAAAGCACAATAAAGCAAGGAGACAAGATTTTGAAGGGGGCAAATCATAAAAAAATCCCCGTGATATTAATGAAAGTGGCAACAAATGCTTAAGAATGAGAGAGAGAGGATGAGAGAAAAAGCTCATACAATGATAATCAAGAAGATGAATAATCTCATGAAAATGAGAGAGGAGAGCCATCTCTTAATAGAGATGTGAGAAAGGAGTTACATTGTAACTCCCAATTCTGTGTATGCCACATTTCACTAGTGTGTGAGACAAGTGTAGGATTCCTCATAAGGAGGAATATCTATTTTCCTTAATAAAGGAAATTACAAGAGTGACATGTCCTCCCACTTGGACTAGAGAACGAATACAATAGGATGCCTTGGTTTATCCTTACATAATTTACCAAGGAAAGATTAAATTTTAACACCCCCCTTTAATCTTTACTTGGGGTAATTACATCAATAGGTATCAAACCCAAATGTTTACAATGAATTTGAGATGTTTCTTTTGAAAGAGTCTTCACTAGGATGTCTTTGGCTTGATCATCTTGCATGTCTTCAACTTACGCTTTGGAGCTTGAATGGTACATAGGACTTTTGGCAAAGTGAATAGCATGTTGAGGGGAGCCCAAATCTTTAAGAGACCATTGAAATTCTTGAGATGTATTTATGCATGCTGTATAGTTATTTCCAGTAGAAAGGATAGGTGGAGCATAATCAACACTTGAGCCTACAAAAAGGAAAAAACCACTAGTAGAGTGCCCATCATTGGGATCTCCTAGTGCTGAATCAGTAACACTTTGAAAAAAATCATATTGAGAAACATGGGTAATAGAATCATAAGTGCAATCTTCAATTGCATAAACCAAATCAATAGTGTCTTTATCATAATATGAAGCATCATTATCATTAACCTCCACAACAATCATAGGATTAGTACTATCATCATGAATTTCATCTTGAGTAATAAACATATCTTGCAAAGTATCATTAAGAAAGGTAAATATAATTTCCTCTTCTTGGTCAAACATATCATCAACATGAGAGCAAGGAGGAGTAAATAGATTATTACCATCATCATCATCATCATTGCTACTACTAGAAGGAACAAAGTCATTAGGAGTATCAATAATTGCATCTTCTTGTTCTAAAGCAAAATAAGTATAAGAAACATCACCAACCTGTAACATGTTATCTATAATGTCACAGTGTGGAGTAGAGTTTTGATTTGCTTGATTAATAAGGGGAACATGTTTCTCATAAGTTTGAAATGTGTTCTCCAAGACATGCCATGCCTGATGAGCCGCTGTACAATCTAAGATAAGATGATATAAATCTAGATTTAAAGAGAATCCAATTAGACCAAACGCTTCCTCATCTTTCAACTGCCAGGAATCTTGGTCAGCCTGAGGAGTGGTGGATGTCGGTTTCAAGTTTGGTGAAGACACAATATCCAAAAGGTGTTGAGATTTAAAAAAATCAGACATGTGTGGCCTCCAAACAGTATAATTGGAACTAGTGAGTTTAAATTGCAGCATTGACGTAGACATGATGAAACAAAATTAGAATAATATAGTACCGGGAAAAAAATACCCCACTTAATTGAAAAGAGTATGAAATTATTTTTTAAAAAATATATTAAGATTAAAAAAAATTTCCTTAATACAAATAAATTTAACTTAAAAAAAATAGATGAAATTTTATATTAATTTTAATTTTAAAAGCTTAATCAATAAGTTAATTGGAAAAGTTAAAAAAAATTAACATGAAAGTAAAGATTAGGAATCAAAATTTAAATTAAAAGAACTTACTTAATTTTTAGAAAAACTTAATATTAATCAAGTTTTTAAAGAAGCTAAATTTAAGCTATATTAAGTTTCCTTCTTTTTTTTTATTTAACAAAACTTAAACAAATAAAAATTAATTAATATTTAAAATACAAAAGGCTAAATTAAAAAATTGAAATAGAATATTAAACCTTAAAGAAGAACTTTACTCAAGTTTTAGAAAAATAAAAAGGAATATTGTGTTTTAATTCTAAAACTTTAAATAACCAAATTAAAACTACTAAAGATAAATTCAAAAGTGAAATCACGTGAGGAAGAAGCTCATGTAAGATAAAATAATGTTGCATAAGAAGTTATAGATAGAGTTTATTACAAGTGGAGACGTTACCAAAAGACATCAATAAATAATAATAATTACTGAAATATTTAAATGTTGTGTTACCATATGCTATAAATAATGATAAAAAATGTTACTCTATATCAATAAATGTTACAAATATGATGCAACTATGGTCTAAACTTGACTACAATCATAGTAAATATAAAAGCTATTGATTCTAAAGGAAACATTGTTAAGGGAATGATACTCTGCCAATGTAGAAAATGGCAGAAAGGAAACTGTAAAAAAAATGTAGAATTGAATGATTATAATTGGGTTTTACTAATTATGAGAATGATGCAAGTTGGCACCACTAGGCTACACGCCCATAAGCAAGGAAAACAGGGAGGAGGTTGCACACAAGATTATTACTCATGCTGGGAGTAGTCAAAGCATGCCTTGTTGCATGCGGAAGACAACAAGGAAAGGAATGCAATCCAATGAAGGCTGCGCCAAAGCCCTCCAAAAAACAAAGGCTGGACTCCTTACAATAATGTAGGCAGCGAATAAAGGAAAAGAAGAGTTGTGCCAAGGCAAAGCTGTACTAAAAAAATTAAACACCAAGGGAGTTAGCACGTCATATACATATGCTGACAATACTCAAAAAAAAATTAAGAATACGAAATTGACTGTCAGGATTTAATAAGAAATAATATATTGCCAATATTTGCATTCACCATAAAAAAAAATCACATGAAGAGAAAGAAACAGATATGAAAAAGATACAATTGAAATTAAATCTATGAAATTAAACTCTCATTGATTGGAGGATTCGAAGAACACTGCGAAGAATGTGAAAGCAGTGATAAGTAAAAAATAAAAACTTTCTTTCTGAGATAACAAATGTATCCAATAAAAAAGAAGTTAGAAGCTAAAAAGAGCCTTGCTCAGATATAATTGCAGAAACTTTTATGGACATCCACTCTCGCTACAATAGGAAGGATGAAGCTAACTGCCAACAAAAAATTTATAGTTACAAGTTAGCATAAAGCAGAAGCAAATAACAGTTATGTTAAATTTTCAATCACAATTAACAGGCGTGTCTTCTTTGGCCAAGAAGGACCATCAATGTAGAAAAAAAAAAAACTTTGTAAACCTGTATAAAAGAAATAGTACATATACAAACTGAAATAATAGTAGAATAAATAAAAAGAAACAATAATATGCAGTAATATCACTAAGATTTAAAGTAATGTGGAAATTTGTATCCTCTAAACTGAGGATGACTTAAAAAATGGGGAAGCTTTCCGCGAGATAATAATGAAACTAATAAGAACATAATACCAAGCACATGCACTAATTCCTTGTCGCATAAAAAGATACTAGACATTCACCAAAACACTTTCTAAAGCTTAAAACGTGGCTCAAATATTACGAATACAATGAAATTATCCGAATCTCATAAAAGTGAACAAATTCCAAAAATTTTCCCACATTCATTAGATCTATTTAGATCTATACAAATAATGCACTAAAAAAAAATAGCAGTAAAGAAACCGAGACTGTTATAAGGATTATTAGATTAGATTTTTTTTAAAAAATAGAGCTTATTAAACTAAAACATTAATACTAATAAAATGTAATATTAAAAATGAGACTGCTATGAATCTCAGCGAACATGAATCTCAAACAACTCTTCTAAACAATAAATATACTGGGCATAAGGAAAAATGTCTGTGATGCCAAAAGATCATATCATACCACTTGATCAGAAATGTAAGACGCCTGGGGCATCGATTAAGAATCTAGGGTGAGGGGGTTTGGGCTTGAACACATGCGGTAGCCGGATTTTAGTTTGAGATTTTCCATTGCAAATAGAGGCAGAAGAATATGGGTGTTGGTATTGTAGGTCATGAGTTTGGTGGCTATGGAAGGTATGGGAATGGTGATGGCTATGAATGGTGATGAAAAAAGAATCTGGGCAGCCTCAAAGGCAGTATGATTGGCCATAGATTGAATGGTGGTGAATGAAAATAGATTGCAGTGAGCACTGGAGAATAAAACACATGAAATAATAGCAGCCAAACTTGATAAGGGAGGAGGTTAGCACACCACAGGAGCCATCTCTTGCGTCAAAAAATAGAGTTAACACAGATGAATATCGCATATAGATTCAATTAAAAAACTGAGTTCTATGCAGCAAGATAAGATATCCAATGCATAAACAAATACATGAAATTGAACAACAATGCAAAATAGGTCGATCTCAAGCCGCCACAACTAAGCAAGACAAACACTCCTTCCTTTGAAAGCTCAATAATCACACACTAGAGACGAATGAAGGCTAACAAATACAAAGATTTTTTTTGAAAAGAGGAACGCATGCGAGCTATGAATAAAGGAAAAAATGCATACAAAATGATTATGAAAGTGCATTCAAAGGAAAAAAAAACTTGACTTAATTTGAAGGAAGAGTTCTAAAATAAGAAAACAAAAAAATTATATTCCTGCAAAACCGATATAAACAAGCAATCTTGCCAAATGTTAGAACATTATAAGTAACTGAAAATAATGCTAATGATTTGAAGTTTGAAATTAGAAACAAAGATTATTAAGTAGAGCACAATACGGTAAAAAAACATGCAACCAATTAGATAAAGGCAAGCAAGGAATGAAAATTAGGGACAAGGATAAGAGAGAACTTTTAATTCTAAATTTTTTTTTAATATTATAATATTTAAAAATATTATAATATTAAATTATGATTATCATAGTTTAACAAGGAGAAAATAATATTAAGATTTGATAAATATAAATTTTGAATTGTATCCTTTATCAATAGAGTATCCAAACCTGCATAAACAAATCAATAATACAACCAATAGATAAACCAGGTTTGGCGGTAAACTAGCCAAAACCAAAATTTTTTTTTCTCTCTTAATCAGATTAGTAAAAATAAATATATTAGCAATAAACTCTCTCAAGAGTCTCCGATATTGGAGTGCTCCAAGATATGGTAGCTCTTTCACATGTACACTCAATACATGATTAAACCAACCTGCTCTAATACCATGTTAAAATAATAATAACAAAATATAGAGTTAGGAAATTGTTTAATCAATGAGCAAGGAAAAGAAAGTTTACCATGAATAAATCCAAAGCTAGGAGCATTCACCAAAGCACAATAAAGCAAGGAGACAAGATTTTGAAGGGGGAAAAGCATAAAAAAACCCCTGTGATATTAATGAAAGTGGGAAAAAATGCCTAAGAATGAGAGAGAGAGGATGAGAGAAAAAGCTCATACAATGATAATCAAGAAGATGAAGAATCTCATGAAAATGAGAGAGGAGAGCCATCTCTTAATAGAGATGTGAGAAAGGAGTTACATTGTAACTCCCAATTCTGTGTATGCCACATTTCACTAGTGTGTGAGACAAGTGTAGGATTCCTCATAAGGAGGAATATCTATTTTCCTTAATAAAGGAAATTACAAGAATGACATGTCCTCCCACTTGGAATAGAGAACGAATACAATAGGATGCCTTGGTTTATCCTTACATAATTTACCAAGGAAAGATTAAATTCTAACAACTTCCTTGATGCAGGATGAGTGACTCCTCATGATCAACAAGTCATCAACATATAGAAAATATAATCATTCATATCAGAATGACACCGAGTGATCCTGATAGATAGAAGGAAGGAGTCCATCTTGGCATGCTAGGCTCGAGAGGCCTATTTAAGGAAATAGAGATACTTCTAAACACATAAAAATAGTAAAGGATCTTGGATGAAACCCTATGGATTCTCCATACATATATCCTCTTGAAGGTCACCGTGAAGAAAAGCATTCTTCACATCAATCTAATGAACTTCCCAATGATGGGTTGAAATAATCACAAGAACAAGTCTGATGCAATTGATCTTAGAAACTATGAAAAAGTATCAAATTAGTCTATACCATAAACTTGGTAGAATGCTTTGATGACCGGGCTAGCCTTATGCTTATCAATGTAATACCCCAAAAATGGGCTATAAGTTCATTAATCTCCTATATCAACACATCGAACGGAATCGACATCAAAGTCCTAACCTAAGGCACATTTGAACATCATCGAATCCTAATTGCTTATCCTAAATTCTGCATCAGTGAATATTCCTTATTCCTATTTATCCTAATTATCTTTAATTTAGTGATTATTTGGCGATAAATCCTATTTATCCTAAAGTTTGATTAATTGGATATTCTAAATATTTAATTAATTAGATTTAATACTGCCACTTAATTATTTAATTGGATTTAATTATATTTATTCCTAAATTGTATTATTTAAGTTTTGACAATAAATCAAATATCCTATGACTAATTGATTAAATTCTTATTTAATTAATTAATGTCAATTGTCAAATTTAATAATATAGTTTTTGAATAAAAGTTTGATTTAATAATTGATTAACCCATAAATCAATTATTTTATTTTTAAAATTAGTTAAGTTGAGGATAAATCACTTTATTTATTTAATTCATAATTAATTATGCACATCCAAAAAGCAGTTGAACTTTAAATTAGAAAATCAATTCAAGTTGTTTTAAAAATAAACTCAACTCTCTTTGAGTTGAAAGCTGATCTCAACTTCTGATTTAAATCAAAAAGCTATTTTTGCATGATTTTTTGTGAGTTAACTATCTTTAATTCCTTGTTGACTCAAAAATCAACCTGAGTGATTTATGGCTTTTTCCATGCATCCCCAAAGCCCTGGATTTCTATAAAATCAAGGCTTCAGCTCTTCACAAATCATCTCACACGTTTGCATACTTACTCTGCCAAATTCAATCTGGGAATTTGCACAATCATGTTGGTGAATCGATATCTGAAGAATTGAAGCTTCTTTGCAAATTAACAACTTTTGTGAGATCAATCTTATTTTCATTATAGTTTATTTTGCATATCAGTTTTTCATCTAGAATAGATTCATATCAGTTTATCTCATCTTATTGCACAGAAAAACCAAAAATATAGATTAATCTGCATTCATCTCATATCTATATTTTGCATTCAAATCCTTCATTTAGGTGTCGTCAAGGTCACTGATCTCTGTACAATCTGAGAATATATACTCGCATCTACTAGAAGGCAGTAAAACACCTGGTTAAATTAGTTTCCATTTCACTGCATGATTTTGATTTTAACTAACCTCTAATGTTTTACTGAAGTGTTGTGTCTATAGCTAGGTACAAAATTCACACACACCATTTCTGGTGCCCACCGTGGGGCCCTGAAATGGGTTTCCATTCAATTTCTATCAACTTCTATCATCTTCTTGTCATTTTCTGTTCCAAGTTGCGATTTTTAATTTTTGTCTGTATAATTTTCATACAAGTTTTTTCAAAAACTCATATCAGGAGGTACCCACTATCGTACGACAGTTTATTTGATTGAGGATCATACCATCAGAAACACAGTGTCATTTGGAAACTCTTTTGTCGTATGATCTGATACCCATTATCGTACGAGTTTCTAGATTGTCATCTGGTAGATGACCCACTGTCGTACGAGTTTCAGTGCCAGGTTTCAATTGTTGTTTCACTTTTTTAGGTAGTTTTCCAGATTTGTTTTCCTGATTTGGACTGATAACTAACATTAACAATTGAAATTTGTTGTTTCTAATTGATTTCTACTGATTTTGATTGGGAAAAAGCATGAGAATTGCTAAAAACAAGTAAGAATCTACTAAGCACCTTGCGAGGAATTTAGGTAATCTTCTCAGTTGATAACGTTTTGATTTAGATTAAAAGGAACTCTTGCATGTCAAGCTTGTGTGACCTTTATTGCTTTCATATCACAGATTTCATTTTGGGCTATAAAAATAAACATAGATTTGCTTTTCAACATCTTTGTTACACATAGTAAATAGGCCCTATGAACACTATTCATGGTTCTTGAGAGAGTGGGTTTCCAGTGAAACTCTTCTCAATGAAGGAACCCTTGTAGGTAGGGAGGTTACTGAGAGCGTCTCACGTTCTACTAGATTTGTGCATCTTCAGCTTCTGATTGATACATTCTCTCCGGAGAGGTTGATAGATCATAAATGGTTGACATCATAGATCTTTGTGAGATAATCTTGGTCTTAGCATGTTGGATTAATCTGTCTGCTTTGTTTGGGTTAAAAGTGAAAAGGCTAGAGGACTATGATCTACTCCCTTTTTGGGTAGTATCAGAAACTCAGATCCTTGAATCTGGAACCAGTCTCCATGTGGTATCTTTTGTGAGTCACCTTTAGAGAGGGTTAACCATAGTGGACATTCCCTTAATTGGGTCAACCATGTTGACAGAACCTCAAGTAGTAATAGCCATTTTCACCGTGGTAGCAATAGCCTCTATATAAATGTCCTTGTGGAGGAAATCTTCATGGGTGTGGTCTCTTGTTGGGTTGTAAGATCTCCCTAGTAGCTCCTGATTGATTAATTTCTCAGACTATGTCAAAAACCCGATGCGCCTGGATTGGAGTTTGCCCTCTTGAGATCACAAAAGTTGCAGAGTCATACAATTACTAAAAACCCTAGTGAGGCCAAATTTTCATTTTATAGTAATATGTGCGTTATTGCATAACTTTTTGGAACATACACTATTAGCACTCCTAGGGATTAGGACATTCAGTTACTTGGTTGTTCATGTACGGGGTTGCTTTTTCCCCTGTTCATTATTTTCAGATGTTCTTGAAATAACTTACTTGCTATTTTGCATGCCTGTTTATCTATTTGGTTACTAAGAATGAATCAATCCAATACAATCTTCAAATCTGGACAGACAATTTTGTGAACAATCTAAAACTGAAAACCTCAAAAATTGCAAAATCTGATGTCAAACACCTTTCTAGAGTCAAAAGTCATCTTGTAAAGTTAGAAAGTCATACGACTTTTGGCTATTGTCATTTCAAAACCCCTAGATTATCGTATGGTAGCTGGTATATTGTTGTGTAAGTTTCTCTGCCAGTCAATTCAAAAAAGTCAAAAACCCTGCTATCAACTCTCGTGCGAGTTTTGCAACTATCATATGAGTTTTTCAATTGTCATTTCATACTATACCCACTGTCATACGAGCCTGTAGAAAGTCATTTGAGAAATTTTGAAAATTTGCTAGAAAGTTGTTAGAACTATCAGAGACCCAACTTTTCTAGCCTATTTCCAGAGTATGTCAAAAAAATCACTATGTCAGGAACAGAGAAGCAACTACTGAGAATCCAATCCTTTTCCTCAAGTGGCCTTTTGGATCTGATTTAGCCTTCTGTTTAATCGATTTGAGTCATTTTCATCTTGTGTCAAAACCTTGTCATAACTATCAATCTTCAATCCATCTTCAAAATGGCTAAGT
The DNA here is from genome assembly GCA_027943335.1 of Chamaecyparis obtusa. NCBI lineage: Eukaryota > Viridiplantae > Streptophyta > Pinopsida > Cupressales > Cupressaceae > Chamaecyparis > Chamaecyparis obtusa. Next base: position 216,601 of record BSBK01010664.1, on the reverse strand, counting down.
GTTGTGAACTCATGTCCGCTATCTTTTGGGCATCTAGGGCATAGTATCCTTCATTTACATCTAATCTATGCTTCAATCAATCAAACCTTGACAAGGTTGCATCATTTGATCTTTTTGAATCAGATCTTTCTTCAGTTGTCTGCATCATATTCTTTTGTTTCACCCAAGGTTAATGGTGGAAACTAGAGCTTCCTCTCATAAGAAATCTGGAGAAATATCCCATACCATACCTTTGAATACTCTCCAGGCTCCAACTCTTGAGCAACTCTACAATTCTGGTCTTTATGAAGATGATGATCTTGGAAATTTTTGATTGAAAATTGGTTACATTCCCCCTCCATCAACTCATGGAGGTAATCAACAAACCCCTCCTCAATCTATCCCAGGGAGTCTTAAAACTCCTACCATCTCTCAAGCAGGGACAAACTTTGGCTCTCAAAGAGCTCAATCTCAACATGGTGCAGATCAGGAACCCACACCTAAAGAAATTGCTCGATATCAAAATGACGATGACTTCAAAAGAATGATGAAGCATTTCTTGAAAGAAGATAGAGAAGCATACTTTTTACAATTAGCTCATCAAGGAGCTAAACTCCCCCCCAAATTTAATGTTGAAGATATCATTACGCATGAGGAAGAAACTCCTATTTCGGCTTTGATGAAACAAATGCATGCTATGCAAGTCAAACTTAATAAACTTGAGAAAGAAAAGGAACCCAAAGAGTTCTCCATGGAGGCCCTATGTCCTTTTCCATTTGACATAGACTTGTACATGCCACCATTCCCAAAAAGAGTGGAGATGCCTAAATATGATAAGTATGATGGACACTCGGATCCTCAAGATCATGTTAGAGAATTCTATACACAATCTATGGAGTTCATGAATGAACCAACCTATCTTATGCATCTCTTTCCTTGATCTCTGGGGGGAGCAGCCATTCATTGGTTCTCTAGATTGCCTTCTACTATCAAAACTTTTGAGGAGTTGATCAAATTGTTCTATCAGCAATACTCCTACAAAATTCAACATCCAATCACCATGATTGATATTTGCAACCTCAAACAATATCCAGGAGAACCATTCCTGACATATCTCAAGAGATGGAGGAAGAAATTCTCTCTATATGCTAGGCCTATTCCAGAAACTGAGAAGCTAGAAATCTTCATCAATAATCTTGTCCTAGAGATCAACTACCCTTTACAAATGCAAGATCATACATCTTTTGATAAGATGGTAGACAATGTGATCAAAATTGAAAAGGTACTTGTGAAAAAAGGAGACATCACACTTCAAAAGGACAAGTACGAATCAGGATCCAGTTCTAAAGACAAGAACAAAAACTAGAACAAGAATAAAGGCATTGTCACAAATGGTGTTGTTGATACTATACATGCCCCATCAAAGGCACTAGCTTTCAATCTAACTATTGGTACCCAAGCCATCAAAGCTTTAGAGAAAAAGGTGTTTGAACCATCTCAAAAGAAGCTAGAATACAAATCTTGGTCCACTGATAATAAATGAAAGTTCACTCCTCTTGGAGAATCTTTGGAATCAGCTATGAGAACTCTACTAGCTAATAACATCATCTCTTTGCCTAAGATCTGACAATCTGATCCTGACCCTAAGCTAAAATGGTGGAGAGAGAATGAATTCTATGATTTCCATCGGGGTAAAGGTCACAGAACTAATAACTACTTACGCTTGAAACATACTATTCAAGATCTGATTGATAAGGGAGACATCATGATTGACAATCATAAGAGCAATAATGATCATACAACATTCATAGAACCATTTTTGAAACATAGTCAAGAAGTTTCATCTTCTTAGCCTAATATGGGGGCAAAGGTCAATTATGCTTACCTTGGAAATAATGTTGTTATCAATATGGTTGAACCTTGTATCTCTAAGCATTGAAATGTCATCACAATTGTGCGAAGAGATAGAGATCATACTTCAGCTAATGCAGTGACTCGATCACAAGCTTAGTCACATCTGAACGGACAAATCCCAAATTCATCAAATGTCCCTAAGATGCCCTTCAATCTTTCTTCAGCTTCCAAACAGAAGGCTGCTTCTAAATCTTCCAATCCTAAAGATACGAGGCCGACATCTTATAGCATTGTTCAACAACTCCAACACACTAATGCAAAAATCTCCATGTTTGAGTTGCTTCGGATATCTCTAGCTCATAGAGCTATTCTAGACAAAGCTTTGCTCGGATCCAATGTTCCTGATGACCTTGATTTAGATAGGTTCCAGACTATGGTTGGACATCTTACGTCTCTGTAATATATCTCCTTTTCAGAGGAAGATGACAACTCCTTGAGTCACCCGCATAACCAGCCCTTGCTTATAGAAGTCTTGATCGAGAATCGTAGAGTCAAACATGTGTTCATAGATGGGGGTGCTAGCCTAAACATTTGTTCTTACAGCTTGGTCACACAATTGGGATTTTCAGAATTGGCTATTGATCCTAGAAAGAAAATAACTATAAAAGCCTATGATGACCAAGAAAGATCTTCTAAAGGCACCATTGTCTTACCTATCAGAGCAGGTCTGGTTATCAGAGATACTATATGTCAAGTTCTTGATCTACCTTTGGCTTACAACATTCTTCTAGGGAGACCCTGGATACATGAAATGCAAGCTATTGCTTCTACATACCATCACTGCTTGAAATTTCCTTATGAAGGAGTAGAGGTCACTATTCTAGCAGACATATCCACCACTTGTGATACATTGAAAGAAAGTGTGGATAAACTTGTGCCTAATAACAAAGAATCTTCCATTAAGCCAACAAAAGAAGCATCCACATCTAAAATGGAAGATGTTGCAAAAGAGGTCAATATCAAAGAAAATGGTATGGGAGAATATACTATAGAACCAGTCTAATCTTTGACATCTCTACCTATCTCACCTAAGTCTTATGGACAATCTTTAAAACAGTCCAAACTAGACTCTAAAGAACCTCTTGAGGTATATAAAAGAAATTTTGTGGCAGAACAAGTCTCCAAGCAATAATTTGAAGAAGATGAAGTTGTGCTTGTATGGCTATACAAAGATGAACCTGAATCTCAAGCTGTTCAGACTAGTGACTCTACAGTATCCAAAATCCCTTCTAAGTCATATGGTCCAAGAGATAAATTAATAGCTAAGATGGGATATCCAGGTAAAGGACCTCTAGGAGTCAGAGGAGAAGGTCTTATAACACCTATTTCACATACTGGTAGGGAAAACAAAGATACTGTTGGCTTAGGCTTTAAAAAGAAACCCTTCCACTTCAAAGGTAATTGTTCTCATGTCATAGAGCAGATCACACTAGGAGAACCCCTTCTTAAGAAGGAAGAAACTGAATCATCAGATAGTGATTCAGATAGCTCAGAACTTATTCCTTATGAGCATTTGCCTAAGGAAATCAAAGACCTTCTTGATGCTAAAGATGATCCAATCAAAAGAATTAATGTAGTAGAAACACAAGAACCTACTATAGAGAAAGAGATAGTTGCAACACAAGAACTAGCTAATCTCAAAGATAGTCAAATAGAGAAAGAGGAAGGTGGTAGTTATTCTGAGACAGATTCCCATGAGTATGAATTCAAATCAGAATCTGAGGGTAACCCTTCTTGGGGTATTCATCCTAACTTTACTCATGTTCTTAGATTTCCTAGAGGCATAGATGAAGAATCTAATGACTATGAATGGGGAGCCATTCCCAAAGAAGATGAGCTTATTACAAAGAAACATGTTGATGATATTCACCAATATGCACCTAAACCCAATGTAAGTCTAGAGCGAAATGATGAACTTATTGATTCTAATCCACTGATGGATGAAGTGGACTATCACAATGACATTAAGCCTATTCATGAATTGAATGTCTTAAGTTGTAATATCACCTTTGAACTCAAGCATCAGGTTAGGACCAATGATGATAGATCCATATCCGTAAATACTATCTCCCAATCTTTCCCCATTTTGACTATCCAACATCCTGAACTTCTTGATTAGACCTCCACAAATCTGAGCCATGGTATTTATACCTTCCTGAATGATTATGCCCTTGCTTGCTACCTCAATGCAGTTGAGCCTATGATGACTTCCATCAGTGAGCCAAGCGTTAGCATGACAGAGTCAAACATCAAGTATCTTAGTCAAAAAAATAAGAATAAGAATAAAAAGAAAAGGATTTCTGAGGGTGAAAACCACTTTGTGGCGGTTTTAGAACCTACAAAGGTAAAAATAAAAGATGTATCCAAAGGTGAAAACCTCTCTAAGGTGCCTAAGGATGAGATATTTGATGTCCTTCTGAGTCATTTATAGGATAGATCTCCAGTTCTAATCGAGCCTACTCAATCCATCAATTTGGGAACAACAAAGGAACTGCAGTTGATCGATGTAGCACAATCTTTAGCAGAAGAAGAAAAGAAAAAATTTACAACATTCCTAACAAAGAAGAAGATCAAATTTTCATGGAAATATTCAGATATTCCAGGGTTGGATCTTAATCTTATAATGCATCATTTATCTATAGCTCCAAATGTCAAACCTGTTAAGCAAAAATTGAGAAAGATGCATCCTCATGTTGCACTCTTGGTAAAAGCTGAATTAGAGAAGCTCCTGAAAGTCAAATTCATCCAAGTTATTGATTACATAAAATGGATCTCTAATATTGTACCTATTTCTAAACCATACAAATCAATCAGAGTGTGCACAGACTTTAGAGATGTAAATAGAGCATGCCCTAAGGATGATTTTCTACTACCTTACATTGATATGATAGTGGACATGACTGCGGGCTTTGAGATGTATTCTTTAATGGATGGTTTTTCTAGATATAATCAAATAAAAATTGCTCTAGAGGATCAAGATAAAACTGCTTTCACATGTGCATGGGGCACTTTCTATTGGAATGTCATGCCATTTGGGCTTAAAAATGCTGGTGCTACATATCAAAGAGCCATGACATCTATTTTTCATACATGATGCATAGGACTATGGAGGATTATGTTGATGATACTTTAGCAAAATCTATGATTAGAACTAAACATCTAAATGACTTGAGCAAGATACTAGACAGAATGGAAAAATTTAGTCTCAGACTAAATCCTAAGAAGTGTGCTTTTGGTGTCACTTATGGAAAGCTCTTAGGATACATAGTTTCAAAGAAGGGCATTGAAGTTGATCCAGCTAAAGTGAAGGCTATCATGGAGATGCAACCTCCCAAAAACATCAGTCAAATGAGGACATTGTAAGGAAGAGTTCAATCTATCAGACGCTTCATATCTCAACTAGCAGACATATCACAACCTTTTACAAAAACATTACATAAAGGTGTGACCTTTGCATGGAATGAAGAATGTGAGAACAACTTTAACCATATCAAGAAGTATCTATCAAATCCTCCTATCTTGATGCCTCCCATTCTAGGGAAGCCTTTGATCTTATATGTCTCCTCTATAGATACATCACTGGGGGCATTGCTTGCACAACATGATGAGAACAAAAAGTAAAGAGCTATATACTATATCAGTAGGACATTGGTGGCATATAAAAAGAATTATTATGTGATTGAGAAGGCTTGCCTAGCTATGATCTTTACATCATAGAAATAGAGACATTACATGTTGGCACATACCACACATTTGGTAGCTAAGATTGATCCACTCAAGTACCTACTAAGCAAAGATACCCTCACAGGTAGATTAGCTAAATGGGTCGTGCTCTTAAGTGAAATTGATATTGAATATGTTGAAAGAAAAGCTATAAAAGGATAGGTTATTGCTGATCAATTAGTAGATGCACCTATGATTGATGATACACCAATGCAAATGGACTTTCCAGATTCCTCTATCATTACTCTTTCTTCTAGAAAATGGCAGTTGTTCTTTGATGGCTCCTATACATAGAATGGATCAAGAGCAGGCATATTATTTATAACTCCTCAAGGATACTCTATACCTAAAGCATTCAGATTAAAGTTCCCTTGCACAAACAATATTGCAGAATATGAAGCCCTTCTTAATGGCATGAAACTAGCAATTGAGTGGCGAATAATAGAGATACACATTCATGGAGACTCACAACTTGTTATCCATCAAGTCAATGATATGTACTAGACTAAAGATGAAAAGCTCATTCTTTATAAGAGAATGGTAGATGATCTAAAGAAGTATTTCATATCTATCTCATTTGAGAAAATTCCTAGAATATAGAACAAGGCTATCGATGCAATGGCAACGCTATCTACTTTATTACAGCAGCCTGAACATGAGCTACACTATGAGTTCTTGGTGGAAGCACTATCTTATCTTGCATATGATTCCCCTAAAACCCGCATGATCTGCACTATTGTTAGTCATGATTCATCCATATACAAAAACCTATTCTCCTATCTCCAAGACCAAATCATTCCTGATACCTTCAACCACCATGAAAAGAGATACCTTATCTATAATGCCTCCTGATATGTCATCATTGGTCATGATTTGTACAAATGAGGTCTAGATGGTACACTACTTAGATGTTTAGAATGGGAGGAGTCTCAACGTGCATTAGAGGAAGTCCACGATGGTATTTGTGGGTCACACTCGAACGGTTTAACAATAGCTCAAAAAATTATTAGGGATGGGTACTATTGGCCTGAAATGGAGAAAGAGTCTATCAAGTTTGCTAAGAACTGTCAAAAGTGCCAAGTGCATGGAAACTTAATTCATGCTCCAGGGAGAGATCTAATTCCCTTTACTACACAATGGCCTTTTCATCAATGGGCCTTTGATATTATAGGAGCTATACATCCTCATTCTTCTAATGGACATGCCCATATAATCATAGCTACAAATTATTTTAAAAAATGGGTAGAAGCAGTCCCTTTGACACAAGCAACTAGAAAACAAATATCTATGTTCATATTGAACTATATCATATGAAGATATAGGATACCCCATTCCATAATCATAGATAATGGTGGACAATTCAAGAACAAAGATCTAGATGATTTATGTGCTAAATTCAAGATTACACAACATTGGTCATCTATCTACTATCCTCCAGGGAATGGACAAGCAGAGACTTCTAACAAGAATCTATTGAAAATCTTGGACCGTACAGTTAATAAAATAGGAAGAAATTGGCATCTCATGATTAATCCAGCTCTTTGGGCCTATAGAAAAAGTATCAGAATGCCTAGTGGGGGTACACCTTTCACTTTAGTTTATGGGTCTGAAGTGGTACTGCCTATTGAAGTTGAAATCCCATCACTAAGAATCAGAATGCATGGTCTAGTAACTAATGATGACTACAGAGTGTCTAGGTTGCAAGAACTTGAACTACTAGATGAGTGCAGACAAGCAGCGTATGATCATCTTAGAGCATATTAGAAGAGAATGTCTAGAGGCTACAATAAGAAAGTCAGACATAGAGAATTTCAGGTTGGCGATCTAGTCTTGAGAGAGAATCCTAAAAATCAATCACATCAAGAACGCAAGGGGAAGTTTGAATCCTATTGGCTGGGTCCCTTTTTTATCACTGCTACTTTTGGCTCTGGTGCCTATCAACTCTCAACAAATGAAGGAGAATAGCTCCGAGAACCAATCAATGTTCTCCATCTAAAGAAATTCTATGCCTAAGGCATTCAGTCTATGGTAAAATGTCCTGAAAAAATCTTTAAAATTAGAAAAAGTCCTAAAAAAAATGAACATCTTGGTGAAAACCTAGCAATGGGTGCCTTGATGATTCACAAAAAAATTAAAAAATATCAAAAGTACAAAAAAAATTTAAAAAATGAAAAATACAAAAAAATGAGAAAAAAAAAGTGCCTTGGTGAAAACCTGGAAGCAGGCACCTTGGTAGCAAAAATAGAATCTCTGCCAAGATGGTGAAAATCTGGCAAACGGGTGCCACTTGTTTCAAAATGCTCCATCTATCAATGCAATCTTGGTCTTTCCCAGCTTTTAGTCTTGCTTTAGTTTGTACATATCTCTTGGTTTGTTCCTGCATTCCTATTTTCAATAAGTTAGTCTATACACCAACCAGCTCAAGCGTCTATATCCTATCAATCTTCCAACTTGGGGGCAATCTAAGTCTTATCCTATGGCCTCCAATGTATCTTAGATGTACCAGATCTAATTAGAGTCCTTTGAAGCTTCATTTGAGTCAGTCAGTCTTGTCTCCAGAAAGGATTGATTTTTGCATCTACAACAACGCAATTAAACATCAAACACAAACTGAAAACAATCTATGCTTTTTACATGCTTTTATCTCCCTGTATGCTTACTAATTCACATTGAGACTTTTTGCATATTTTTTTCCCACGAGCTCTTCAATGATGTCCTTTACAAGATTTAGAGAGTGATGACTGGGGGCATAATACTTTCTTTGTTTTCTTCTTGTATGTGAAAATCTAACAACTTTGGAAATTCTGGATTGAAATGGTGTCCATCTATAAGAGCCTCTATCTCAAATTGGATGGCCATGCGTACCTTGACCATTGATACCTAGAAAATCGAAGGAAGTTTGATCTAACTATTGTCTTTTTGAGTGAGTTCTTTTTCCTTCTGTGAAACATGATCTTACCTAAGGATGTGAATGATAAAGGGTCACTACGGGTAATTCACATTGGATTTAGAATGATCTCTTCACTGCTTGATGTGTTTGTAATGCAAGGCGTATTCAGGTCATCATGACGTTTATGTTCTGATTCTTATACAAATTGCTATATCAAAATGGATATAATATTCAGGTCATCCTGGCGTTTGTGCGTTGGTGCTTATATCTAATCTGACATTCCGAAACGAAAATCAATATTCATATATCCATGGTTTCCTAATCAGTGGGTGTTGTATTGATTCCTACGCATACAAATTGATATTCATATGTCTATGGTTTCATAAATAGTGGGCATTGTATTGATTTATCTGGTTACCTAAAAATTCAATGATGAGAATGACTGACACATGATCAGTGACTAGGTCCTAGGTCTTAGGTTGCATTTCATACTGCATGTCTCTCTACATTTTTCTTTGCATGTTTGCATGATCCTGCAATGGCTAAATGAACTTCAATGCTTAAACAATTCTTTAATTGTCTCTTCAAATCTAACAAGAGATGAATCTCACATGAAGGTTCCTCCAATGAAACAACAAGTATAATCCATTTTCGGGATCAAAATCAAAATCTGAGATTGTTCATATTATTAACTACTTGCATAATTGACCTTCCATCATCATAGAAATCCAGTATTCAACTTAACTAATTATCTTACATCAAACTATCAAAATTTCAACTTGGTCAACCATGGTCAACTCATGGTCAAACCTAGTCAAACTTGGTCTTCTAGACCTCCAAACGATGCAGAATGCATTCTCGAACATGTATAAGCACGTCTCAAATCAATTAACATGCTTCTAAACCATTTAACACTGACTTTTCTTGTCAGATTTCAATTTTAATCCCAAAGGGGGCATGGTATTGCACATCATTCAGGTCTGTAAATCTAATTTTGTCTATCAATCTTTCTGTCTATCAATCTTTCTCTCAGTAATCAAGACAACAACCATGTCTAGTTGCTAACTCATCAAAAGTCCTCATCACTTGGGGAAAATCTATCATCGCTTGGGGCATATCAGATTCATTGAGATCCATATCAATCTAGTATCCTAATCTATCTTGTAGATTGTATCAGCTCATCGGTTCATCAATGTTATTTCCTTGGTTCTTCGTAACTGAAGGGTTCAGATGTGATACCAATGTGATTCTTATCGACAATCAGGTCTGGAATCGATCACTCACTTCTTCGCAATCATAAGGTTCAAAATCAGGCATTTTGACACTTCTTTGCAATCATCGGTTCATTGTTGTTATAGTTAACATTATCTTTGGTCATTCAGGACCTATTATCTTCATATCAACTTCACTCAATTTCTATCTCATATCAGTTTCAATTTCAAACATCAGTTTCAAACATCATACATAGACTGTCTTTGAACCACTGTGCTTCGCACAACAATTCAAAGAGGGGAAAAATGTAATACCCCAAAAATGGGCTATATGTTCATTAATCTCCTATATTAACACATTGAATGAAATCGACATCAACGTCCTAACCTAAGGCACATTTGAACATCATCGAATCCTAATTGATTATCCTAAATTCTGCATCAGGGAATATTCCTTATTCCTATTTATCCTAATTATCTTTAATTTAATGATTATTTGGTGATAAATCCTATTTATCCTACAATTTGATTAATTGAATATTCTAAATATTTAATTAATCAGATTTAATACTGCCACTTAATTATTTAATTGGATTTAACTATATTTATTCCTAAATTGTATTATTTAAGTTTTGACAATAAATCAAATATCCTATGACTAATTGATTAAATTCTTATTTAATTAATTAATGTCAATTGTCAAATTTAATAATATAGTTTTTGAATAAAAGTTTGATTTAATAATTGATTAACCCATAAATCAATTATTTTATTTTTAAAATCAGTTAAGTTGAGGATAAATCACTTTATTTATTTAATTCATAATTAATTATGCACATCCAAAAAGCAGTTGAACTTTAAATCAAAAAATCAATTCAAGTTGTTTTAAAAATAAACTCAACTCTCTTTGAGTTGAAAGCTGATCTCAACTTCTGATTTAAATCAAAAAGTTGTTTTTGCATGATTTTTTGTGAGTTAACTATCTTTAATTCCTTGTTGACTCAAAAATCAACCTAAGTCATTCATGGCTTTTTCCATGCATCTCCAAAGCCCTGGATTTCTATAAAATCAAGGCTTCAACTCTTCACAAATCATCTCACAAGTTTGAATACTTACTCTGCTAAAATCAATCCAGGAATTTGCACAATCATGTTGGTGAATCGATATCTGAAGAATTGAAGCTTCTTTGCAAATCAACAACTTTTGTGAGATCAATCTTATTTTCATTATAGTTTATTTTGCATATCAGTTTATCTCATCTTATTGCACATAAAAACTAAAAATATAGATTAATTTGCATTCATCTCATATCTAGATTTTGCATTCAAATCCTTCGTTTAGGTGTCATCAAGGTCACTGATCTCGGTCCAATATAAGAATACATACTCACATCTACTAGAAGGCAGTAAATCACCTGGTTAGATTAGTTTTCATTTGACTGCATGATTTTGATTTTAACTAACCTCTAATGTTTTATTGAAGTGATGTGTCTATAGCTAGGTACAAAATTCACACACACAATCAATGATCCCATCAACAGTGAGTTTGTTTGGTAGATCCAATTTCAATGAAAAATATTCCTTCCCTTAGGAACATGGACTAAATCCCAAATATGGTTCCTCTACAAGGAATTAAACTCCTTCTACATAGAAACATCCCACTCAAGAACCCTTAAGGATTTCAAAAAGAATTATGGATTTGAAGCTATAGAAAAGATGAGATGTGGAGCATGTTCAAATTATGACCTTTTTCTTATCTCATGTGAAGGATCCAACCCAATCACTAGCTAACTCCAATATTTGATGAGCCCAAAGTGGCACAATAGATAGATAAAGAGGATAATCACCACCCTCTGAGTAATGACTGGAGGAGGAGGAACAGGACTCCCGATAATCATCTGAGCTAGCAGAAGAAAACTCCTCAAAAGGACTAGGAGGATGAAAATCCTTGAAAGAACTATTATCATGAATCTGCAATGTCTCCATAGGAATGAAAGATGGAGAAGTGGTGGAAGAATAATTTGATATATCCTCCTCAAAATGAACACTCCTCTCAATGAAAATCTCAAGCGTGGTAGGATGGAGAAGATTGTATCTTTTAACACCATTTGAATATCAAAAAAATATGCAAGTATCTCTCTCTAGATCCATATCCTTGCATTTTTCTACTAGAATGTGGGCCCATGTAGGAGACCTAAACACTCTAAAGTTTTTGACTATGTGTTTTTTACCAGTCCAATCTTGAAAATGAGTTAAGCCCTTCATAGCTCAATGAGAAACCTGGTTATGGATATAACATGCATAGCTGATGGCCTTTTCCCAATATTGAGGCACTAATTATTTGGAGTGAATCATACAATTAGCCATTTCCTTCAAGGACCAAATCTTACATTTTACAACTCCATTTTTTGTGGAGTGTAGGGAACTATGTACTAAAGATCAATGCCTTCTATGATACAAAATTGGTCAAACCTATGGTTGACATATCCCCCCATTTTTGGTGCACAAAACCTTGAAGATTTTCCTTATTTATTTATTTATTTGCAAAGACTTCGAATTCCTAAAAGGACTCAAAGGATTTATACTTTTTCTTGAGAAAATATAAACATGTGTACTAGGAAAGATCATCAATGAATGTTAAGACATATTTGGCCCTCCTAAAATAAGGATGTGGAAATAGTCCTGCCAAATCACTGTGTACTAGCTCCAAAAGATGTGTGGCTCTCCATGCTTTACCTTTATCAAAATTTTCTTAGGATGCTTTCCAAGAATTCATCCTCAATGAAATCTATCACAAAATTGAATAGAATGCAACCCTATAACCATGTCATGTTGACTCGACTACTACAGGTAGAATTAGTTCAAGTGGCCAAACCTCTGATGCCACAAATGAATCACCTCATCTAAGTGAGTGCCCAATGCAAGTGAATGAGAATTAGGAACAAAGTGAAAAAAGTGATATAGTCTTCATTGAAAAGTTTCCTTTCCCACCACAGTTGCAGACCCATTGGGTATTTCACTAATTACCACTATGTCTGAAGTGAACCCAACCCACTTTCCAAAACTAGTGTAAGTGATATGATAGAAAGATACGAGATTTGTTGAGAAATATGGAACACAAAGGACATCATGAAATGTTCCTTCAACCACATAAGTAGACCCTCTCCCATGCACTTTAACATGAGTGTCATCTCCCAAAAGAATAGATGACATGTGACATAATTCCAAGGAGGAGAACTTCCTTTTGGTGAAGCCATGTGGTGTGTAGAAACTTGATTGGACTACTACAAGTAGAAGTAGTTCAAGTGGCCAAAAGACTGATACCACAAATGAATCACCTCATGTAAGTGAGTGAGAAATGAAAGTGAAGGAGAATTTGGAACAAAGTGATAAAATTGATACAATCTTGATTGATGATCTTCCATTCCCACCATAATTGTAGACCCATTGTATATTTTACTAATTACCATTATGTCTTGAGTGAGACCAACCCACTTTCTAGACCTCATATGAGTGGTCTGATAGACATATAAGAGATTAGTTGAAAAAATGGAACATAAAGGACATCATGAAATGTTACTTCATCCACATCAATAGACCCTCTCCCATGCACTTTAATAGGAGTTTCATCGCCCAAAATAATAGATGACATATAACATAATTCCAAAGAGGAGAAAATTCCTTTTGGTGAAGCCATGTGGTGTAAAGAACATGATCCAATGATCTAGGAATTATAATGTGAAGCAAAAGAAACATGGGTCTTGCCCTTTTCTTTCCCCTTACTCATGCCCTTTGAAGATTCCTAAGATGAATTTGGTTTTAAAAAATCATGACCTTGATGTTCTTTAAAAAAAGGGGAGACACGTAGTCAATTTTATTCTTCAAGCATTTGTGTTCACCGTGACCAAGTTTCTTATAATAGGAACACATAGTTTTATCCTTCTTTGGCTTATCACCTTTTCAAAAAGATGCATCATTAGCTTCTTTTAGGGTGGCCAATTTTTGTTCTTGCTACTTTTCTCCTTTGTTCTTATGTTTCTTCTCTTTCTCAAAAGGCTCATTTTTGTCTTTTATGCCTAGATTTGTAGCCAAGGTATAAGATTTAGAGGTCTTATGCCTATTTGAATTGGCTTGTCTTATTCTTTTGTGAGTTCATTTTTAAAATCATCAAGAGAAAAGACTTATTATGGTTGGTTCCTATGGCACTTTTTGTGGAATATAATGTAGAAACAAAACTGAATAGTTTAAATGAAGTTTGGAAAGAATTCTTAGAATCAATTGTGAGTCTTTCTTGTCTATTCCACACACCTTTAATTGCAATCTTACGGCCTTTAGTTTTGTGAACAAGTCCTAAATTGTATCAATATTACATGAAGTTTCTTCTCTTTCTCAAAAGGCTTGTTTTTGTCTTTTATGCCTAGATTTGTAGCCAAGGTATAAGATTTAGAGGTCTTACTTATGCCTATTTGAATTGGCTTGTCTTATTCTTTTGTGAGTTCATTTTTAAAATCATCAAGAGAAGACTTCTTATGGTTGGTTCCTATGGCACTTTTTGTGGAATATAATGTAGAAACAAAACTGAATAGTTTGGATGAAGTTTGGAAATAATTCTTAGAATCAATTGTGAGTCTTTCTTGTCTATTCCACACACCTTTAATTGCAATCTTACAGCCTTTAGTTTTGTGAACAAGTCCTAACTTGTATCAATATTACATGAATTTTATCCTATTAGCTCATTTTATAATTGGTGTCCCCTTAATTCTTATTTTTTACCAAACAACCCTTCTAAAGTTGTCCAAACATTATTTGAAGTTGTAGCAGATTCAACATGAAAAAGAAGATCAAGAGATATAGACATAGAGTACCATAAGATTCATCACATTTGTTAAACAACTCTGGCTTTTCTACAAGTAGTAGTGGTTTAGTTTCAAAACCCATTGTTACTTTAAACAACCCCAACTTCTTAAGATACATTGTCATTTTTTAGTTCCACTCGTAGTAGTTATAGGGTGTGACTATTGGTACTATAATTTGATCAATTTTAATGTAGAAAGTAAGATTGTTTATTGTGTAAAAAAGAGATAAAGAAAAGAACAAAACCAAAGAGAGAACATAGGACCACCTCATTTTTACTAGATCATAAATCACCCCTCCCCGATATTACAAGGTTGAGACTTCATATTTTAGTGTATTTACAATGCTAGACTTATTTTGTAGAGTTTTACAATGTTGATGAAATGGACCCAAATACTGAAGATAAAAATATAATATAATAATAACATAAAACCAACACCAACATATTATGCTCAAAAGAACGTTCACTTTCAAAACAAGAATGACCACAATCTGAGATCATATGTGAAAGTTATAGTGGTTTAAAGCTCAAAAAATGAGGACTGCCCTTCAGATCTGCTGAGAAAACTAAATTTCTAGAAAATAGGAATATTTGAGAAAATATAATTACACCACTACAAAGAGCATGAAATCCTACCCATTTTACAAAATAATTGCACTGACAAATACCACTGTATGTCTGACAACAAGTCATTTGAAGATTAGGTATAGAAATCAAAACTACATTGGTGAGGGGTCCAACTAAAGCATTGTGATGTGATATGTTCACAATTTATTAGCTTCACGCAAAAAATAATTGATACCCAAATAGTTTTTTATATGATAACGAGAACCTAGAAAGTATTTTTCTTTATCATTTTAAGAAAATGTTGCCCCATTGTAAAAAAAAATGCATCCAACAAAGAAAAAAATGGCATGCAAAACCTCTTGTATCAGATCTACACAACCTTATATATGGAAATGGGGGTTTTTTAACCTCCCAAACACAATGGAATGACTAGAAACACTTCCAAAATGCCAAAAACTGTTGGAATCACCCAAATATTAAAAAAAAAGTATATGCAAAACAAAGACTATTGGATCTTCATAACCTTTGTTGGTTCTCTAGATCGTGCAAAATGCAAGAGAAAACACAATAGGATTTTACAAGATCTCTACAAATAATATAATCTTCCAAAACATGGTTTGATACCATGTGAAAATCTAAGAAACAGATTACAACCCATAACTAAATTAAAAGAGATAGATCAAACAAACTTTAAATAAAATGAATAGAGTAATAGTGATACTGAGAGAAAACTGATGTGAAATGCTCCAAGGAAAAATAACATCAGATTACTATCTCCAACTATATGAAAATACAAGCAAGGTAGTGATTTTTTATAGAGCTAAGTGAGGGAAAAGGTGACAAAATTGACCAATAGGGAGTGGCCACTATGTGGGTTAAAGATCGCAAGAGCATCTTCCCAAGATAACAAAATGCCACCTCCCTTGAACCATGTTAACACCTCAAATCACCCACTCACTAATTAAACTCATTTTATTTAACCTAAGCAAGCTTAATAAAAGTGTAGGAAAAACCTAGCAAAGGGAAAATAATAAACCCAATTAGAAAAATAAAAAACCTACACGAACAGTTACCCTATCTCTTTTGGAATTTTGTTGAAAACTACAATTAGAGGTAATTGTTAGCATTAAATTTAGTATAGTAAATTTGTTTCCTCATAAGTTTCATGTTCCAATATTTTGAAAATAAAAAGAAGAAGGGTAAAATACATTTTCTAATCATTAGCTAAACGCATCAGAAAAGTCCTACCTCGCAGAGTTACACATTATCTTTGTTGATCTATCTAACAAGATTGTAACTCAATCATATAGAACCTTGGAAGTGATTCTTAGTGTTATTTCAAAATAGGGATTTGATCTCCATATCCTTATTGTTGCACCGTGTCAACAACATAATCAACAATAAATATCCTTCACACATGTTGTACATATCTTTTAAAAAAATATTAAAGAAAACAATAATAAACTTAAAAAGAAACAAACCATATAATAATATAGAGTCTAATTTGAGCCCCAAAGCATATTGATCCAATTTGCCAAACTCAACCTCTACAATATCTGACACATAACTAAGGACATTAACTTGGTAAAAATATTACACTGCAAATATAAAAAAACATAGAATATTCCCATATCTCCTCTAAGATAACTATTTTGTAATCATAAAGTTACATACCACTTATACTTGCACTTCACAATCTCCTTAGAAATAATCATTTTTCAATCATAAATCTAAATACATATGAAGTACCACACTTTCCCAATTTACCTTGATTCCCAACAACCATTTATTAATCAAACTAAATTATATTTGCTAGCATTTAAATTAATCATCTATTAAAAAAACATGGAAAGTAGACATGCGAATCCATGACTATGATTCCTTATGTCTTTACATAAATAAATAAAAAAGGTGTTCTTGTACAGCCATGCGTATCACATTCCCATTTTGGCATCATGTCAAAGAATGTTTGTGCACAAATAAAGAAAGCATTGCTTTCTAGAAACGTCATAAAGGAATATCATTCATTTGTTTGTCTACACATGTCTCAAATCTTTCTTTATTTTTTCTAATGCCACCTAACATTTTTTCTTTTGTTTTTAAGGTAAAGAAGCTACAAAGTTAGGTACAAAGTAGAATATAGAAAGAGGACCACATTCCATGCTTTCTAACAATAATTAACAATAAGAGTGAAAGCCTACCCACTTAGGTTGGAAAGTTGAGAACCCACCCCCAAAATTCCATTCTTTTACATATATTCCCATTTGAAAAAGCATGTAGGTAAACACATTTTATTGGAGTTAGTGACTGTATCCCTATTTGCCTTTTGTGATGAATCATTCTATGTTTTTTTATAAAGTGAATTTGTAAGATATTTTGTAACATAATATTTGTTTAGTTTTAATTAGTATTTTGAACTTTAATGGTTTAAAACAAAATTAATTGTTTGATCTATTGGGATTTGATATTGTTCAATTGAAAGAATTATTAGTGTAGTTATAAGTTGATAGGTAATGTTGACAAATAAATCTAAGCCTTGTGATAAGTGGTTGTTAGAGTTGTTATCTTATTGTATAAGATGATTATTTAAATTATGAGTTTTTCACCTCATTAAATATGTTATCAGATTGGAATGGTTACGATAGTTTTTTTAAAATATAAAAGAAAAAGTCTATTATAATTTATATATTAAATTATGTTATTTTTTTATAGCTATGTACTTGTAATTGTGAGATTAAGATATCCATGCCAATTCCCATTCAAACTTGTAACTATTTTGAGAGAATAATTTAATTTACACTTATGTAGTACAAATGACATAATCTTCTATATATATTCACTCATCTTATGTCATTTCTCATCCATTTTCACATATTCTAACACATTTTTATCTTCCACTCATATTATAGACATACATTATGGTATATTTAGACTAATTATGCATTTATCATTCCTAGCCATGTATTCACACTAGTTTACCACTATCCACTTTAATTATACCATTTTTATGTCTCATAACATTCCATAGATGTTAGATAAATCACAAACTCATAAATTTAAACCCAAAAATTCTTGATATTCAAGTTCATATATTGGTCAATTCCCATCTAGAGCCAACAAAATATAGTTACAGGACTTAATGTCATGAAGTCAGATTTAAAAGAATTTAGGGACATTTGTTCCTCATCATCTTATTTCGTTTAGTATTATCAGATCAATCATTTAAAAAAGGTACACCAAGAAGATTTATATTGGACCACTAAGAAGAGTTCAACATACTTATCCTAGGAACATTTACATGGTTGAATCTTCTTATTTTTACTTCTTGGCATAAATATAAAGTTGGTCCTTTTGTGAGGTTTCCCTTAGACATGTTTCCTTCTAGTGATATGAAAATTCTCTAAAATTATTTATAAACATCACTAGTCTAGCTAGCAAAAATGAAATGGTAAATTTATTAAAATAGGAATCATATTATGCATTCTGCCAAATTATTTGCATGGATAGAGATCAGATATATATATATCTATCAAAGTCAGAAACCCATAGATTCAACCATTTGCATAATTGATTGAATTTTCAAATATCAAAGGAAGTTATAATCTAAGTTCTCCCATTAATCCAAGACATATAGAATCCAATGCCACATCAATATTATTCTTCTCTTTCAAGCATAGAGTAAAGTATTTTCATTTATAGTATTTACCTCCTACATTAGATGTTCTAATATTCTAATTATAATTGGCGTACCTATCAAAAATCTAATTTAGGTTAGTTTATTTTACTTTATTTTTGTGAGCCTACTTTTTCTTACACAACATAGAATCTCTCCAAGAAATTTCATGAGGAATTCCTTACAATAGTTCTCAAACTTGGGACAACCTAATTTTTGCATGATAATTTTTTTTAAATACAATGATTTAAGTCTTGAGAGGTTCTATATTAAGGGATTTAATTTATGAGAGTTAGGTTAAACCCTCATATCTCAAATTTTTTTGAATAAAATCTTTGTAGTCTTATATCATTCCTACAATGGAGTCTCATTTGCACCTATCAAAATGCTAGTGAAAAAACACTTTCTTTACCTTTTGGGTGATCAAGTGAAT
Organism: Chamaecyparis obtusa; assembly: GCA_027943335.1. Lineage (NCBI taxonomy): Eukaryota > Viridiplantae > Streptophyta > Pinopsida > Cupressales > Cupressaceae > Chamaecyparis > Chamaecyparis obtusa. The sequence goes on along the minus strand of BSBK01010664.1, from coordinate 197,357 downwards.
TCATTTAGAAGTTATGTTTTGTAAGTATATAGTTCTTATTATAAGATTTTAAAAACTAAACTTTTGAATATATATATATATATATATATATATATATATATATATATATATATATATATATATATATATATATATATATATATATATATATATATATATATATATATATATATATATTTGATGAAGGGTTTAGACTTGCGAGGCTTCCTAGCAGAGGCACGAAGCCTACGAGAAACCAACCAATGATTATTAAACTAGGTTTTTTATCAAACATTAAGGTCTTTGTTTCCCCCATGTTGAAATATAGGAGAAATATATTTCAAAAATATTTTTCCCTAGGTATTGATATTTTCATTTAAAAAAAAAGGTTAACTCAAATGCATACAAAAAGCATTATATATGATGACATACACCTCTACCCAAAATAGAATTACATTGAACTTAAAAATTAGATAAAAATAAATGAAAAGACAAATTATTAAAAATTATCCATGCACTAGGTATTGCTGTGAATTTTTTTTTTAAAAATTATAATTTTATCCTTTCTATAAAAGAAACTTATGCATGATGGCATAAACATTGCTTTTGAAAAAGTGTCATTTTACTATAAAAAATAAGTTATTAAAAGTTTTAAAATAAGGTTCATAATATATTTCTTTTTTTAATATATAATTATAATCTACATAAATAATATTACAAAATAATAGTTTTCATCATATTTGAAATCTTAATTGTTTAGCTATTATTGTGTGAAATGTTGATTTCACTATGCTGATTTGGACAAAAAATGAGAATCATTATTTTGCGATGATCCTCATCAAATATATTTTTTATATTTGATATATTTTTAATGCATCATTTTATATATTTTATGGAGTTATGATTATATTTTCTTATTTATTCCAGTTAGGGGCCAGTCATAGATGGTGATTTATCTATCTTTCACTCCCTCATAGTAGGATATTCTTTTATCATAAAATCTTTCAAATCTTTTCTTGAGAAGTTTTGTAGATATGTATTCAAAATTTGGCATGTTCATATCATTTATGTTATATGACACATCTATCCTTAATATACTCATGACTTTCTATGCCATGGATATGAATCTATTATTTTATAGAGATGTTACTTTACCATGTATTATCCTTCCCTATTTCATCTAGTGGATGCCCACTAAAATTATAGATAATTATATTATTTTATTATATACTTTATGTTAATATTATGCCTTGTGAAAAATGATGAACATATACTAGGAATGAACATATATATTCCAATAAAATGTGTGAGTTGAATTCAAAACCTTCATATGTACACGATGATGATGCAAGAGACAAAACTTGTCGACACCATAAATTTTGATCAATGAACCTATTTGATCCATTTTTCTTTTAATAAAAATGAAAATATATGGGATCCATATCACTATAATCTATCTATCCAATTACAACTCATTTTGACATTTTCAAGGAAAACTTGAATCATACAAGGCCCCAAAACTATAATGTAACACTTTTTAATTTTCTTTTTATAAAAAATGGACTTAATAATTCAATCCCAACTTAGTAATTTAATGTCTAATTGTGTTCCTAGATAAAATAACACCCTCAAGGCTAGGCTCATATGGGATGTGGATTAAATTTTAGCTGCCTTTGTTTTAAATAAAAATAAGTAGAAATAGCTTCTTTTTTGAATTAGGAGTTCCATTTTTGAATTAGAAGTTCCATGAATTTTTTCATAGATCTATTTTTTGAGGCTGAAATTTTATGTTTTAGTACTTGAACAAGAATGTTCCTAAATATTAAAGAGTTAGAATCATAGTTAAAGATTGGAAATTATTTGTATTTGTATCAAGAGATTATTAATAATGAATTGACATTTTTTGTGCAATAGTCTTGAAGTTTATTTATTTTCTTTTAATTTTTATTTGGCCTTATTTTGTATTATTTATCTTCACTTTTGACTACATCACTTGAATTCATTAGCTTATTATTTATTTTATGATGAGTATAGTGCTATCAACTCTCCTATGCGTTGAAAATTAATTTATGAATATGTATGATGACATTTTATGTAGTCCTACCCTATATGATTATAGCTCACATATTGATGATAACCTATTACATTCTCATTTATCTATTATTATTACATTCAATTATTTCATATTACATAAATAAATTTTATAAGGCTTAACAAATAATTGTTCCATATTGATTATGATAATTAGTATGTTGGTGTTTCCTTACGATATCAATATTAGTTACTAGTTATGAGTACTTTGATATAGTGTGTTGGAAACTACATTTGAAACAATTGTTTTATTGTCATTGATTTCAAACCTTAACTGGTGAGACAGTTGCTATCTAATAATGTACACCATATCTTTTGATTGATGAAGAGGATTTGAAAAGAGAAGATAACAAGAGGACCTAGTGAAAGGTTGAGTTATGAGATACTACAATGGGTACTTGATTAGTTGGCACATTAGAAAATGAGGAAAGAAAGTCTGGAAGCGTAGGCTTAACCAAGAAAAAGAGAGGAAATTCAGTTTAAGCCAAGTGATGCTAGTGTCGACTGAGTGCTAGTATAAGCCAAGTAAAGTTTAGTATTGACCAAGCATCAATAATTGTTGAGTATCAGAGAATTAACTAAGTGAAGATAGTGTTTTTCTAGAAGACAATTTTAGTGATGACTAAGCTATCCATTGATGAACAAGTAGATGAACACGATATTGATCGAGTGTCAATAATTTAGAGTTTGTGAAGGAATTGAGAATCCCAACTGACATAGTTGACTTCTTACGATATGTAAAAGGTGTTGACATTAAATATGAATGACTTGGAGCATTTGACACATAGTAAACTATTTTCTTATAGATTCAAGTAGAAGTTTTGAGAAGTATCTAGAAGGATAAGGAGGAGAACAAAATGATGGAAGGATTCAATGAATCTGATCTAAACCTAAGATCTACAGAAGAAATTAAGCGACAAAAGATTAATCTACCTAATCAAGGAGGTATAAGGATGACCTTACTATGGGTTATGAAGTGTGTGGAAAGAGGTTGAGGTTATTGACTAGTGAATCTAATCAGAAGGTTGAGAAGAGTTGTGAAGAGATGAACATAATTGAGGTGATTGCTTGAAGGGATTTACAAGTAGATTAGAGATGGAGATGGTAATGAAGGCCAGTCGGTAAATCAGCATATGAGCTTATTGGATCTATATTTGCAAAGTGATTTTTATATTTCAGATCATAACCTACTATTAGTTTCTAACCATGGTATCGGTTAAAATCCTTTAATCAAGGTTGACTTAACAGTCATTTTGTAAACCCTTTAATTAAGGTGACATTCTAATGGGATGTTCTTAAGCCCTCTAACAGGTCACTCCTAATAGGGTGATTAAATCTTTTAACAAGGTCACACCTAATAGTGTGTATTGTAACCTTTAATAGGACTGCCTTCTCACTGAGCTCACTTCAGAAGAGTGAAAATTTGGTATCTTGTTACTAATGGTTTCTCCCATATTGGGTTTCCATGTTAAATCTAGGTGTCATACTTGTGTGAATTTTATTTGATGTGTTGTGTTGTTAAAAATTAAAAATTTTGCAAGTTGATTACTTTTGGATAGTGGACTGCAAGTTTTATGTTACTGATATATTCTATATCTAGACTGAGTGAATTGCTGAATAGATCTAAGTTTGTTGAAGTGTTGAAAAGTTGAATTGGTACATCTGGACCAGAGGATAACTGATTCACCCCCATCTCAGTTATTCTAAAATCATTCTAACAATGGGTATTGAATCCTTGTGGTGCTTGTAAGGATAAATTTTAAAGGTACTTGAAGCTAATGATCAATATGTTCAAAAAGGAAGTATCAAAGTTGAACAAGGAGAACTTCCCTGTATGATAGAGTTTGATGAAACTGCACCTAGCTAGAAGTGGTGATTCAGAAAAATACTGTGTAACATGATTATGTACCAGTTGTTGCACCTATGACAGCCGAGAAGATGAAGGAAAAGCAAGAACACAACTAGGAAATGTTGAAGATTGCATCTTCCCTAAGATCTCCTAAATTTGAAGACATCAAGGACTATACTAATGCAAAGAAAATGTGGGACACATTGGAAACTATCTATGGTGGGGACGCAAATTTGTTGAGAGCCAATTCTGAAAGCTTGAGAGGTAAGTTTAATGAAATGAGAATGCTAGAAGGTGAAAACATTATTCAATATTATGGCAGAGTTAAAGAGGTAGTGAATGCTATTAGAGGAGCTAATGGAAACATTGATGATGAAACTATTATTAGAGAATTTTTGAGAACCCTACTGCATATCTATGCTATTAGAGTTTCTACAATACAAGAATTGAGATGTATTGCTGGTAACATCCTAACTTTGGAAGGTCTTGTTGGTAGGCTTACTGATTTTGAGTTTTCAAATTTTGATAATTTCACTACTCGTAATATTGAATTTGCATTCAAGTCTCAAATAGTTCTACATAATTCTAAGAAAGGAAAAGAAAGATGTGTGAAGAGTGACAGTAGCAATGATAGTGACAGTGACACTTCTGATGGTGATATTGATGATCTTGAGGCACTTATAGCTAGAAGGCTACTGAGAGGAAAAATAAAATTTAAAGATAAATGTCCTATAATCTATATTTCATGTATCAAAGTTGGCCATATTGCAGCAAGATATCCCGAAAGGAATCACAAGGATAAAAGAAGGGAAAGAAAGTATAAAGACAAAAGGAATGACAAAGATCATAGAAGGTATAAGCACTACAAGGATAAAGGTAAGAAGTATTGTTATATTTCTGAAGAAGAAACTGACAGTGAATCTAGTGAATCTAATGATTGTGATGTAGAAGTTGTTATGTTGCTATGAAAGATGATTCTGATGAAGATGAGAAAGCTACACTTATTTCATATGTGAGTAAAGGTGATAGATGGATAATTAATAGTGGTTTCTCACATCACATGACTATTGATAAAAGTAAGTTTGAAACCTTAAATCATTACAAAGGTAGGAGTGTTAAGTTTAGTAATGATGCACCATGTATTGTGAATGGAAAAGGATCAATAAAATTGACTGATAAGATTAGATTTGATGATTCTTATTGGGTTGAAGGTGTTAAATATAATTTGTTAAGTGTTGCACAGTTGAATATTACTAGTTACCGAGCTGAGTTTCATCACAAAAAGGATAAAATATTTGATGCAAGTGATGAACTAATTGGAAGTGGAGAATAGACAAGAGGTAATTTATTCCATCTAGACCTATCTGAAGCAACATGTTTCTTTGAACAATTTTATGATGTATGGTTATGGCATAAGTGTTTGTGTCATGTGAACTTTGAAAATTTGGTAAACATTAGTAAGATGAAAAAAGTTAGAGGATTACCAAGATTAAAGAAACCTGATAATGTGATGTGTAAACAAAGTCAATTGGGAAAAATGAAAAAGTCTAGTTTCAAGAGAAAGACATATACTTCTGATGATATTTTGGAATTGGTTCATACTGACCTTTGTGAACCGATTGGTGTGAAAAGTTACTATGGTGATAAATATTTCATTCTGTTTGTTGATGACTATTCTAGAATGATGAATGTGATGTTTATGAGTGAAAAATTTAATGCCTTTTAGTTGTTTAAGTGGTATTTGGAAAAAGTTGAGAAAGAAATAGGTAAAAGATTGAAATGTGTGAGATCTGAAAAAGGAGGAGAGTTCATATCAAATGAGTTCAACATATTCTACAATGATAGATGAATAAAGAGACAAATGTCTTCACCATGGACACCTCCACATAATGGTATAACAGAGAGAAGAAATAGATCAATTACATGGATTGTGCTAGAACACTGATGATAGAGAAGAATCTTGCACAAAAGTATTGGAGAGAAGTTGTAAGTACAACTGTTTATACCTTGAACTGAGTTCAAATCAAGAAAGGTACAAATGCTACACCTTTTGAATTATGGCATGGTTATGCACCTAATATGAAATACTTTAAAGTCTTTGGAAGAAAATGTTATATACTGAAGGATAATAGAAATGGAAAACTTAATGCTAAAAGTGATGAAGGCATATTCCTAGGATATTCCACTAAGAGTTAAGCTTACAAGTTTTTGAATTCTAACACTAAAAAAGTTGTGGAAAGTGAAAATGTTAGAGTTGATGAATATGTAGAAATAATGAAGTTGAGTGCAAGAAAGAACCTGAAGATTACAAATCTTTTGTATACATGGAAGAAGGAGAGGCCAGTAATATACTTGAACCAGAAAAAAAAGATGTCGAGGAACATCATGAACCTACCGAGTCACAACAAGAAAATGACGAGCATCCAGAGGATGCTACAGAGAAATTAGGAGAGGAGATAGAGAATCTACAAGATGAACCTGAAGGTCAAGAGAAAGAAGAAAGGAGATTTGAGCCTACATTAGCACAGTATGTGAGAAGACATCACAAGCTAGAATAAATCATTGGAGCTAAAGAATTTGGAGTCATGACAAGAAGTAAGTTGAAAGATCAAACATGCTTGTTATGTGAGTTTGATCCTGAGATACTGAGAGATAATTTGGAAAATGAAGATTGGATTCAAGCCATGAATGAAGAAATTGAACAGATAGAAAAGAATAGAACCTGGACACTAGTGCCGAGACCAAAGGACAAGAATGTTATTGGAACAAAGTGGGTGTTTAGAAATCAGATAAATGAACATGGAGAAGTCACAAAGAACAAATCTAGATTGGTATACAAGGGATATGCATAGGAAGAATGCATTGACTATGGGGAGACATTTTTCCCAGTTGCTAGATTGGAAGGAGTGAGAAATCTACTTGCATATGCAACTTACAAAGGATTCAAAGTGTATCAAATGGATGTCAAATCTATATTTCTGAATGGAATACTAGAAGAAGAAGTATACATTGAATAGCCATAAGTTTTTGTTGATCCAAGAAAGAAGAACATGGTTTGTAAACTACACAAGGAACTGTATGGATTGAAACAAGCCCCAGAGAATGGTATGAAAGATTGCACAATTACTTGATAAAGATTGGATTTGCAAGAACTAATGACAACAACAATTTGTACTTGAAAATTGAAAAAGGTAAAGGGATATTGTTAGCTGAAATATTTGTTGATAATATCATATTTGGAGGACAAGATGCACTATGTCGAACATTTTCAAATGAGATATAAACTAAATTTGAGATGTCTATGTTTGGAGAGATCAAATTATTTGTTGGTTTTTAAGTTTATCAGATGAAGAAAGGTATCTATATTACACAATCTAAGTATGTCAAGGATATACTAAAAAGTTTTTGTAGGGAGGACTCTAGACCAGTAAGTACACCCATGGATACTGGACATAAACTATCAAATAATGATCATGCAGCTGAAGTGAATCAAACCTTGTACCTGGGTCTATTATTGGAAAGCTACAATATGTTGTTCACAGCAAACCAAATATTACCCTAGCATTTGGGATTGTTGTAATATTTTTTGCCAATCCTAAGGAGAGTCACATAATGGCAGTGAAAAGGATATTGAGATATCTAAAAGGAACAAAGGACTATGGACTATATTACAAGAAGAATGACAAGTTTGAATTGAAAGTTTACATTGATGTAGATTGGGCAGGAAATGTGGATGATAGAAAGAGTACAAGTGGTGGTGCATTCTTTCTAGGAAAGAGATTAGTCTCTTGGAAAAGAAAGAAATATAATTATATTTTCCAATCTACAACAAAAGATAAATATGTAGCAACAACAATGAATTGTTCAAATTTAGTGTGGATCAAGAAATTGTTGAAAGGTATGAAGGAAGAAATTACTGAGCCAGTTGTTATTTTCTATGATAACACAAGTGCTATCAATATATCAAAAACTCATGTGATGCACACTAAAACTAAGCATATTTCTATCAAGTATCATTACTTGAGAGATCTATTTCAAGACAAGGGAGTGAGACTAGCGTATGTGAATACAAAGGAATAGTTAGAAGATACATTCACAAAAGTATTACCTAAGGATTCTCATGAGTATCTAAGAGGTAAATTAGGGGTGATTCCCCTAATTAAGGCTACCTAGAATCATGTAGGAGTATTGCATCAAATATATTAATCAAAATATTTGACAAATTGATGCAAAGGAGGTCACACTTTAGGAGTTGCCTAAAGTTGTGAAGAGTAAAGCACAAGATGTTGATTAGTCATAAGAAAGATGATAGAGGGAGTATGAAGTTCAAAGAACTGACATGAAGATATCTGCACGATGAAGATGAATGTCTTTTGCATTGTTGTCAAAGAGGGAGAGATTTAGTGAACCTGAGGGAGAGATACAATAAAAAGATATAGAAGCAGTTACCCTAAGAAAAGAGGGAGAGATTCGGTAAACTCTTGAATGGACTAAAAGAGAACTTTTTGGATTGTATGGTGACTATATCCACATGGATTTTATGGTAGAACATGTGGTGTTTTCATCAATGCCAAAGAGGGAGATTTTTGGAAACTACAATTGAAATTTTTTTTATATTGTCATTGATGTCAAACCTTAACTGGTGAGATAATTGCTATCTAATAAAGTACCATCTCTTTTGATTGATGAAGAGGATTTGAAAAGAGGAGATAACAAGAGGACCTAGTGAAAGGTTGAGTTATGAGATACTACAATGGGTACTTGATTAGTTGGCACATTGGCAAGGTAATGTGTTGTTTATCTTTAACACTAAGTGAAGAAGTCAGTTGATTTGAAGTATAGAAGAAATGAGGAACAAAAGTTTGGAAGCATAGGCTTAATAGAGAAAAAATAGAGGAAATTTAGTTTAAGCTGAGTGATGCTAGTGTTGATCGAGTGCCAATATAAGTTGAGTAAATTTTAGTGTTGATCAAGCATCAATAATTGTCGAGTATCAGAGAATTAACTGAGGTAAGATATTGTTTTCTAAGAAGAAAGTTTTAGTGATGATCAAGCTATCCAGTGATGACCGAGTGTGAGTAATTTACAGTTTGTGAAGGAATTGAGAATCCTAGCCGACATAGTTGAATTATTGGGATATGTAAAACATGTTGACATTAAAGATGAATGAAATAGATAATTTAATGCATGGTAAATCATTTTATTATGGATTCAAGGAGAATTTTTGAGAAGTATCTAGAAGGATAAGGAGGAAAACAAAATGATGGAAAGATTTGATGAATCTGACCTAAAGCTAAGATCTACGGAAGAGATTAAGTGACAAAATATTAATCTACCTAATCAAGGAGGTATAAGGATGACCTAGCTGTGGGTTATGAAGTGTGTGGAAAGAGGTTGATGTTATTGACTAGTGAATCTAAGAGGAAGGCTGAGAAGAGCTGAATAGAGTTTAGGTGATTGCTTGAAGGGATTTATGAGTAGATCAGAGATGAAGATGACAATGAAGGTTAGTTAGTAAATCAACATATGATCTTATTGGATTTTCATTTTCAAAGTGAGTTGTATATTTCATATCTGAACCTATTGTTACTTTCTAACCATTGTATCACTTAAAATCCTTTAATCAAGGTTGACCTAACAGTCATTTTGTAAACCCTTCAATCAAGGTGACATTCTAATGGGATGTCCTTAATCCCTCTAACTAGGCCACTCCTAACAGGGTGATTAAATCCTTTAACATGGTCACACCTAATAGTGTTTATTGTAACCTTTAATAGGGTTGGCTTCTCACATAGCTCACTTCAGAAGAGTGAAAATTTGGTAGCATGTTACTCAGTGGATTTTCCCATATTAAGTTTCCACACTAAATCTGACATAGGGAAAGGATGGATGATCCAATAATGGACAATCCAAACCTACACTACTAGTTATAAGAACAACAAGCACAATGAAATTCAACACTATAATTCTTCAATACAGAATTTCATTCAACATGCCCGACTGTAAGGCCTTCCGGGTTACGACCTATTAAAATTAAATTACAAAGTATCTTAGTAATCTCCTAGCTAGTCTAGCTCTGAAACACATAAAAAACTAATGGAAACACTAAGGTGGATCTAAACTTGAGCTCGCAAGCCTCCAAGCAATCTCCTTGTTTCCAAGTATCCAAACCACTAGCTCTGCTATTACAATATCAAATAAACCATCTGATCTACAAGATCTTGCAGGATCCAATTATGCTTCTACTCTCATACTACTACCAATCTACCCCTAAACATCTACCCAAGCTCTCAATATATAGCCAGCTAAGCCACAAGTTGACTAGTTAGGCATTTAATTACATTATAGGTCCAACCTAAGGAGAGATACCAAAACTAAATAAAGAATAATCAAAACATGATGTGCCTTTACATTTAGGTCCAAACATGATCCAATAACATTTCCCTAACTTAGCAAGATCCAATTCCATCATACGGAACCGCACAAGATGAAAAACTTCATGTTTCACGTGTAAACTGGCTGAAAATAGGTACCCGAGAAAAATGGTCATAACTTTTAACTCATAATGAATTAGGACTTGTGGTCTTAGGAGAAGATAGGAATTTAGTCCTCTTAAAGGCCATAAGAGAGAAAATTATGATTCATTAAGGATCAATGACTACACACCACACAATCAACACCTAGAAAGTAGGAAAATACAGCTCCGACGGCAAGGGAAACGACTCTAACTTTGAAATGGTCCATCCAATCCTCATGTGACCATAGGAGAAGGTTCCAAAATAGGTCCTCAACATCATGTAAGATTCATAAAACATGAAACCAATAAATGCAACAATTATAATTCACACAACAGAAAATAGGAAATGTTTTTTGTTGATGCAAGATTGCTTAAGGCCCAAGATGCTCCTGCATCAGACACCCCAAGTAAATAAAAGAAGGTTCTCATGAACTTATTAAGGGAATCAGAATAGGTATGCCATATTTATTCTTAACCCATATCTCCTATGTTCCTTCATTCCTTGTTGTCTTTACTTTATCCATTGTCACACTCAGCAAATCAGCTTGTCTTGCACTTTTTTCATCTTTCCTTTTTGCTACTAGCTGAAACTGATTCTGACCATCTTTTCCAATATTGATTACACTAGTAATTTGGTTAATCATATCTTCTCCAGACTTACTAATCATCTCAGCTTCACATGTAGTCCTCTCTATCACCAATGCCATCATTTGCTGCACTATCTTTGTCAAAAAGCCCATTTGTCTCTTAATCTCTATAAACTCCTCAACTATTTCATGCTCCTTTCCTTTCAAACTCAGCTTCCTTTCATCCACAAGAATAGGTTCATCAACTCTCTTCTCCTGATGTTTTTCATAAGGAAAACACCTAATAAATCCACATCCCTTAGCTCCAACTTCCTGCAAGGGTAATAACTTATGCCTAGATCCACCATGCATTACCACATATGTATTGGGATGACCATCAAACATAACATGTCTATCAAATTGCCAAGGTCTCCTGAGTAATAGATGACAAGCATCCATAGACAATACATCACATAATATTTCATCATGATAAGATCCAATCTCAAAATTAACCAAGCATTGCTCTTCAATCCTAACCTTAGACACATCTTGTATCCAACTAATCTGATAAGGATTAGGATGTTTCCTTCTTTCCAAATTCAAATTACTAACCATTTTTTCTCAAACAAAGTTCTCAGAACTACCACCATCAACTATAATATTACATACCTTATCCTTGCACTTACATCTGGTTCTGTACAAATTCCTTCTTTGTACTGGTTCCTAGACACATGTAGCCAACCTTCTAGTGATAAGAAATTCACCTTTTGCTATAGCATTCTCAATGTCTTCTTCAGTAGTTAGTACAACTCTTCTTTTAGGACATTGAAAGATTCTATGACCCTCTTCACCACACTGAAAACAAGTACTAGTGAACTCATTTTTCTATCTCCCTCTCTATCTATTATTGTAGTTCTTAGTGACTTGACCACTTCCAGATCCTTCATCAGTCTTCTTAGGATTCTCTACCACATTATCTCCAGCAATTGTTTCACTGGTTTTACCACCTCGGTTCCTATTATTTTATCTTCCTTCAAACCTCTTGTTCATCTTCTCTTCAATCTTCAATGCCATCTGATAAGCATCTCCTATAGTTTTCATCTGAACAGTATGTAACTCTTCCTGAATACTATGTCTCAAGTCATAAACATACCTAGCAACCTTCTCTTTGTCAGCTTCAGAATGACTAGTCCTAATCAGGATTCTGTAAAAATCCTCAGTATAATCCTGCACTGATTTGTTGTTCTGCTTCAAGGATTACATCTTCTTAAACATCTCTAACTCATAATCCACTAGAATGAATTTCTTTTTCAATGTGTTAACCATTCGGTTCCATCTAGTGATCTTTTCTTTTCCTCTCCTACTTCTTTCCAATTGAACTTCTCTCCACCAAATATTTGCATTACCCTTCAACTTAGTCTTTGCAAATCAAACTCTATCAGGATCTTCTATTTCTTCATATTCAAATTATTCATCTATCTCATTAATCCAATCAATCAACTCTTTTGGCCTAAGGCTTCCAACAAATGTAGAAACTTCAATCTTAGGTCTTTTCCCAATTTTAGACATAGCCTTCAAGATTCTACTTTCTATTAAAAGTATCAGATTTCCACAATCCATTTCAAATGGTCAATGTGCTTCTGGATTAGATTGTGTATATTTTTTAAGCATCAACATTTTCGATCACACTCCATGATCCATCATCAGGATGAGAAAGTGCAAGACTGTAAAGATAAAGTTGATGCTTAAAAAATATACACAATCTAATCTAGAAGCACATTGACCATTCTACTTTCTTCTAGATCTCTAAATTCTTCTATAGATTCTTCAAATTGATCTTCTTTAGACTCATCACTATCATCCTCAAAGGTAGTCCTCTTTTTCAATTCTTCTTGTAGATCTTGCACTTGTTTTTGCAAAGCCCTGAAATCATCAAGACTGAATTCTCTAGCAGGTTCTTCCTCTGAGATCTCATGAGCTCTCCTCAGAGGTATCTTCAATCCAAGGTCCTGGTGCAAACTACCTCACCTTCAGTGATCTATCCACACACTCAGGATCTTCAAGCTCTTATTCCACTTGATGTAGGGAAAGGATGGATGATCTAATAATGGAGAGTCCAAACCTACACTGCTAGTTATAACAACAACAAGCACAATAGAATTCAACACTATAATTCTTCAAAATAGAATTTCATTCAAAATGCCCGACTGTAAGGCCTTCCAAGTTACGGCCTATTACAATGAAATTATAAATTATCTCAGTAATCTCCTAGATAGTCCAACTTTGAAACACATCAGCAACTGATGGAAACACTAAGGAAGATCTAAACTTGAGCTCGCAAGCCTCCAAGCAATCTCCTTGTTTCCAAGTATGCAAACCACTAGCTCTGCTATTACAATATCAGATAAACCATCTGATCTACAAGATCTATCAAGATCCAATTATGCTTATACTCTCACAGTACTACCAATCTACCCCTAAACATCTACCCAAGCTCTCAATATATAGCCAGCTAAGCCACAAGTCGGCCAATCAGGCATTTAATTACATTATAGGTCTAGCCTAAGGAGAGATACCAAAACTAAATAAAGAATGATCAAAACATGATGTTACTTTAAATTTAGGTCCACACATTATCCAATAACATGTACCTAACTTAGAAAGATCCAATTCCATCATATAGAACCTCACAAGACAAAAAACTCCACGTTTCGCATGTAAACTGGCTGAAAATAGGTACCCGAGAAAAAATGGTCATAACTTTTAACTCATAATGAATTAGGACTTACAATCTTAGGAGAAGATATTAATTTAGGTCCTTTTAAAGGAACCAAGAGAGAAAAGGATGATTCATTAAGGATCAACAGCTAGACACCGCACAATCAGCACCCAGAAAGTAGGAAAATACGGCTCTAATAGCAAGGAAAATGACTCTAACTTTGAAACGGTCCATCCAATCCTCATGCGACCATAGGAGAAGGTTCCAAAATAGGTCCTAAAAATCATGTAAGATTTTCACAACATGAAACCAATAAATGCAACAATTATAATTCACACAATAGAAAATAGGAAATGTTTTTGGTTGATGCAAGATTGCTCAAGGCCCGAGATGATCCTACATCAAAATCCTAGTGTCATACTTGTGTGAATGTTATTTTATGTTTTGTGTTGTTAAAATTTTTATATTCTACAAGTTGATTACTTTTGGATTTTGGACTTCAAATTTTATCTTATTGATATATTCTACAGAGACCGAGTGAATTTCTAAATAGATATAAGTTTATTGATGTGTTGAAAAGTTGAATTGGTACATCTGGACCCGAGGATAAGTGATTCAGCCCCTCTCTTAGTTATTCTAGAATCATTCTAACATAGTGTTTTTTATTAGTGAATTTTATTTATAGCTAATCTCTCTGGACCTAAGGATAAGTGATTCACCCCCCCCCCCCCCCCCCTTGTGTGTGTGTGTATTATTTGACTCATTGTATTACACATCCCTTATGAAAATACCCTTTTTTCATCTTATATTTTTATAGGCCTAATTAACATGAGGATTTCATGAATTTAATAATTACCTTCTGTAAACTATATCTTTTGACACTAATTATATTGACATGTCTTATGTGTATAACCTACCTTACTTTCATGTCACCTTAAATTATCATGATTATAACTTAGTGAAGAACTCACATAAATAGTTTGAAGGAGGAAAATATTTTAATCTACCATAATCTATTTGGTAAACTTTATATTTTGACACTAATTATATTGGCATGACTTATGTATATAACCTAACTTACTTTCATGTTACCTGAAATTTCCATAATTATAACTTAGTGAATAGCACACATAAACAATTTTAAGGAGGAAAATATATTAATCTAACATAATTATTCTACTAACCAATGCACTTGAATTGTCTCATGAACATAAATCAACATATAAACTTAGAAAGTATGAAAATATTGATATATCTATTGAAAATATTATTTATATTAAATTATTAATAATAGTACATAATAAAAATAGTATTAACAAAAGTCCAAGTATATATGGGGGATAAATCATGAGTGTGAGTGGTGGGAGTGGCGAGAGTAGAGAGATTTCAAATCCTATGGTTTCATATAGTCGCAAGGGATACCCTAAGGCTACTTTAGACAAAGAAGAAAATAAAGACAAGGAAGATGGATTTGTTGAATGTACAAAAGAGGATGTGGGGGAGCATTTTCTATTCATGATGGTGTGGTTTTCCTTTGTTTCCCCCTATTTGGGGCTTCTTTGGTCTTGTGCTCCTATCTTCTAGGATGAGTATAGGTGTAGTCATGATAAGAATGATGCTAATGGGTAGAAAGGAAAAGGTTCAAACCAAGTCATGCCATATAGGGGATGGTTGTCTATGCCTTTTACTAATGCCCAAGCTTTTGGGTAGATGATGCTTTGTTTTTTGGGTGAGCATGGAACAAATAAGCAGTTGATAGGTATTAAGGAGATATTTCTTGGAGTAGTAATTGGTGTTGACCCATTCATTATCTAGTGTTTAGATTACCTTGGCACCCTATTTCAAGGATTGAGTCGATAGGTTTTTCCTAGACTTGGCCGCTTCTTTTCACTTCATTTGGGGGTCTATTTTTAGAGTGGGGAGACCTTTATGGTCATTCTCCAGAGCTTGGATTGTACTTGGACTACTGGAAGAGATACTTTGAGGGCATGAGTTATCTTTGAGGAAAATATTGATATATCAGGTGCTTCTTAGAGAGCTATGGTGTATTCTTGTATTATTTTTTATGGTTGATGCCATTAGGTTGGCTCTTTTAGAAGCTTGTCTCCTTCTAGTTCTTTTGGTATTTTCTCTCTCCCCTCATCATGTTTTTTCTTAGCAATTTGGTGGGGATGGTTGTTATGATTGTTGTTGGGAGCTTAAGAATTTCATGGTCTTCCCTTGTGTTGTTGGAACTATCATTTGTAGGGAATGGGTCTTCTCTTGGGAGCATGATGTGATGATTCATATGTATTTTGGAGAGCCACAGTACATTCTTGATTCATATATAGTGGTTGTAGCTATTAGGTTGGATTATTCTAAATATTTATTCATATAATGTCTCTTAAAAGTGTCGTTATCCTTTGATAATGATTTTTTTTCAGTATTTGGGTAGTTTTTCTTCTTGGTGTGGTTCCATCTCGTCCACTTTCTTTAGCCCTTCTAGGTTTGGTGATGATGCATTTTGGCTATATTTTTCTGGAGACTTCTTTTTTTCTTTAGTGGCTATGATCTTTTCTTGGTTGGAGGTTTTCTTCCATTTTTATTTATGTGGGGTTTCATATGTTTTTTGTTTATTTCATCTTAACCCTCTTTTGGTTGTATTCTATTATTTTTGGTTAAGGATCTACTCTATATTATTGGAAGATAAATGGTTATGGTAGATATTTTTCAAGATCCTTGTGTGCTCCAAAGGTTTAATATTAATCAAGGATTCTTTAGTTCATCCTATACTATCTATTAATTATTCTTCTATATAAGTGAATCTTTTGACTAGTAGTGAGGATCTTGGATGCTAGCTCTTTATTTTCTCTCTTGTTAGTCCTATAGAGGTGGAGACAATGTATACAAGAGAGGTGGGTTCCAAGTACAGGGGGTTCCATTCTGTATGTGTTCACTCCTTTTCTCTTCAAGTTCATTCTATTGAGGTGAATGCTTCTTCTATTAAGGTGGAGATGGTTTGTGATGTAGGAGCATCCATGATGTAAGATAAATCTTGCATCACCCAAAAATATTTTCTAGTTTCAATAAGGACTATCTTTGGACATGGTTACTATTTTTAGTAAGTTTTTCATTTGATCATGAATTGTTCCATTTACATCCATGGAGATTTATTTTGGATATATAAGCATGTTGGTAAAGTTTCATAGAAGGATCAAGTCTAATTTTAAAGTTATTACATTTTCTATTTTGGAGCGGTCATAAAAACTTTGTGCTCATTTTTTTGAAGGCTTTAGAGGCTCTAAACAGGGGTCAAAGTTTGATCGGTTGGTACCTTGTGAGCCTAGGGCATAGAACACTTTGTACCATTTTAGAAATGGGGTTATTATAGCCAATCAAATCTATTGGAAATAGGTAGCACATCAATTGATTTTTATATTATCATTGATGATAAGTACACAATATTCTCTTGGCCACTTGATATCTTTTGGATTTACCAAAGGTTAAAACAAAAAATCAGCAAAGTATGGAAGAACATGAATAGTATATAGGGATAGGTAAAAGGATCAATACAGGCATATACAAGAGAATTTTGAAGTGCATAGTTAGGAGGAGATTCTATATATCATATTTTAGTTATGTCTATGATTGTGCCTATTTATATTCTGATTTGCATAAGTTATGAAGATCTAGGTATCAAGTTGATAGTGAAGCATGAGGAGTAGTGAAAATTACTTGTTGGCTCGATCAATGATCCTAATAGATCAATGATTTGATCATTTTGATAATTATTTTTGGTAGAGATGACATGATAGATGTCATATATGCTTTGTTAAAGGTTAGCATAAAGATTTGATCATTTTTTTGATCAAAGTTCTACATGTTTCTCTTATGTTCTTTAAGTCGACAAGTTAACTTATTTTTTTTATATTGGGTATATAAGCCCATGTTTTTGTGATGATTTTGAGATGAAATGATAAGAGGATATTATGAGAAAGTTAGAGATGATGTATTTATTTTCAATAGATGTAAGAAACTAATTATAGAGGTTAGGTTGATAGATATGTACTATACTTGAATGGAACTATATAGAAATAGTTTATGCTACTTCTCAGTTCACTATTTTGGATTGTAGTCCAAATATTTTTCATGGCTTCAAATATTTTTCATGGAAGTGAGCCTATATATATATATATATATATATATATATATATTGTAATTTGAGTAGTGAGCTCTAGGAAGTGGGCCTGAATGCAAGGTGCATTCCATTTTGTACTATTTCCCTTAACCGAGACTTTATTATTTTTATAGAAATAATTGTGGGTTCCATCCCCACCATGGTTTTTCCCTTAACTGGGTTTCTATGATAAAACCATAGTGTCATGAGTTTATGGATCTTTTCTTTATGTGTTTTATGTAAATACTTGTCATTTCATTCAATTTATGGTTAAAGAATCAGATCAGTAAAGCTATAAATTTTAGAACACTAATTCACCCCCCCTAATCTTAGTGTTCCTCAATACCAACAATTGGTATCATATCCTTATGCCTTGAAATACATCAATCATCTAGAGGAAGGTCCTAATGGATGATTCAATAGTTTCTAGTAGTATTCATAAGAAACTCTTCATTACACATGAGGAAGTTGATAACTCAAATGCTGAAAATATTGAACTAAAAGAAAAACTCAAAAAACTTGAAAGATTTATAGAGAGTCTGAAGGAGCCAGTGAATAAGTCCAGAGAAAAGAGGAAAGATCTTGTTATCTTGTTGAAGTTAAAAGGAAGTTTTGATGATTCATTAGATATGAACGAGAAATCTGATTAGTGTGAGTAACTTGAGAAAGAAAAATATAACCTGAAACATGAGATGAAAGTCATGATGATAAAAATGACTAAAGAAATTGAGGAAAATAAAAGGAATCACGAACATCTTGAAAAATATTTAAAAGAAAAATTAGATGAATTCTACAAATTAAATGGTTAGATTGGACAAATGTAGTTTGATCTTGATGAATCTAGACATAATTAGCAAGAGCATGAAAGAGTTAATGAAATTCTTAAGAGTGATCTTTTTGTAGATAATGAATTAAAATAAAAATTAAAATAAATTTTATCGAAGCTTGATGAGAATCTTGAGAGCCAAATAACGAAAGGAAATACTCAAGGACTTAGCTTTGAGAAAAGAGAAAGTTTTGGATCAAGAGAGAAAAAATTCATCAGAGAATTAGACCAAAGAGCCTAAGAAGAAACTTATGAGGCAACAAAACTTCAATGGAAGATTCTTTACATGTAATAAATTAGTTCATAGAGCGGAGTGCTAAAGAAGACTTAATGCCAAATATTTTTCTGGTTATTGCTACACTTGCCACAACTATGGACACAAATCAAGTGAATATAGAGCTAAGGTGAACTAAGGAAATGTAACATGTTACAAATGAAAAACTTTTTTGATGCAGGAGCATCTTGGGTTCATGGAAACCTTGCATTAACCAAAAACATTTATTTGTTACTTTTTTCTTCTTTTTTGGTTGGAGATATTATGCTGGATGATCATCATTTGTTTGAGATAGTGTGTGCGATCATAAATTCTTATTATGGACCTATCCGGGATCATGTTCCTATGATTGCACCTCTTGTTGTGGGTGGTAGTTTAAGATATGAATCATTTGTTTTCAATGGGTAACATGTTCATTTATTTATTGGATCTATTTAGAGATTCAATGTGTGGTTGTTGATCTTTGGATCTCTATCGTTGCAATTATAGCATGTGGTTTGTAGACTTTCTATGGTTCTATGAGTAATTTTTCTACATGTTCCTTTCTAGATGTATAGTTGAATACTTTATATTATATCATGTATCTTGTTGAGATGTATTTTATGTATATGTATTTATGTAATTGTAACATCCAAAATCTCAAGATGCCAATATACCAAGATTTCTCCAATTTTCTCCAAAACCTGTCTAATCTCCAAAAAAATGAAATGCAATTCCCCTAATAGAGATTCAGTTCCCCCTTTCATGAAAACCCTAAAGACAACTCACCAGTTAACTCCTAAATCAACTCCGATAAAAAATTGAAAGTAATTCACAATTAAATAAAATAAAATAACTTTTATTTGCACAACTCAACTTTGACTTTTTGAAACAGGTTGTTATCTTTTTGAAAACAATTTACTTTTCAACATTACTAAAGCACATGTATTTATAGTTAAAACTTATATTAAATAGATTAAATACTTAATGCACAATTAACTATGCAATTAAATATTTAATTATTTAATAAAGCAGAAAAGTATAATTAACTTTGATTTCAATTAAATAATTAATTAAATCCAAATATTTAAATATTTGAATTTTAATTAATTTTCTCAAATAAACATAGGAACACAATTACTATTATATTTCAACTGTAATCATTAAATCAATTAATCACAGAAAATCACACACTGATGAAATCAATCAACTGAGACCAAAAAAAATAAAACCAAACATGCTCAAAGAAGGGATCCACAAATTCACCTCAACTAGATGAATCCGGGTAAGGTAGTAAAATTGATACTCGTCCAATCCTAGGACAAATGGGCTTAGGTTAGGGTTTCAGGTCTGACTGTTACCTCCCCTCTTTACCATTGAGATGAATATTTATGGGCATGCTTACTCCTTCCAATTCAAGGAAGATGATGCCCTATACCTGTAGACCTGGCATCAGAAGAAAAAGTATGTACATCCAATATATATATATAGAAGACAATGATAGGGTATGATCAGACGTGTGGATCTCGGCAATGCAAGTAACTACACCTCCGTCCTCTATCACACAAACACACCAAACAAGTACACACACATGATAACCATACACATGCAAGTATGGGGTTAGTAACATCATAATCCATATAAAGAATAAAACATCTCATCATGATAATATCATCATCTAATCTATGCAATCACATGATAAACATAAAATAATCATAATCCAGAATCATCATTCACTGAAATAATAAGAGATCACATGAAATGTGGCCTAAAAGAATTTGGCCAAACAATTGAAATAATAGCCTAAAATAGTATGGAAACTGAAACAGAAAAAAACTATGAGTGGGTACTATATCCACCCCCCCTAGGATTAGGCTTACTCCTGGAAGCCTGAAACAAATAGGGATATAAGTCCCATAAACCTCACTACACCCAACTAAAAAATAAGCTACAGATCACTGAGTCAATCCCTTCAGACCCTTCCTTGCCTTAGGGTTCGAACTTTGAGGATCATTCCCTATTGCAAAATCTCTATGATATGTACCTGCATGACCATCTGTAGACTCAAAAAATGCCTGCATTTGTCCTGAATGCTAAGCTAAACGCTGGGGAAAATTGTTTTCCTTATGACCATATTGGTCACAAGAGTAACAATTGCCACTAAAACCTCTCCTTGCTACAGGAGTGCTAGACTATTGAAAACTACCTCTACTAAAAACTACCTCTACTGACACTCTGTGCAGGTTGACCAAAAGAATGACTCTTACTATGTTGAGCATTAAAAAATTTCTTGGACTGAGAACCACCACCCTGAGATGGGGAAGATAATACCTTATGTTTTTGATCTTGATTACCTCATGAGAAGGTAGAAGGATTCTGAAAGTTCCCATTCCTCTAAGACTGATTCCCCTTAGAACCACTAGACTGAGCACCATGACCCAAAGCTAGATTTGCCTCTGTAAGAGTGGCCTTGATGACTACTTCCTTGAGGGTCTTAGTGTTGGAAAGTTGTCTATAATGATGTAAATGACTTATTATAGTATTTTCATTATGGCAAAAAATTCATATAGTAGCTTGGAGTTAGCACACTTGATGGGAAGATCAGAAATCAGTTGTGTTGAAGATTGGATAGTGTACAAAGTTCCTGAAGCTTAGAGCATTAGCGCATGTGCATATGACCGAGTTATGGTGTGCACCCTAGAAGATAAGTTTCTTAGACTATATCCATGCTCAATCTATGAGCACATGATCAGATATGCAAGTATGAGAAAGATATAGACAGTTGAAGTTACACAACCAATGTGTGCCAGAGAAGAACATAGTAAGAAAATGACTGTTAGAATTTTGAGTTTCAGTTATATTCTAATGATGTAAAGGCTATGCACCTATTTTAATTAGGTTTCAGACATGTATAAATGGTTTTTTGTAAACATGCTTGAGCCAATTCAATTGGAAGTGTTGTATGTAATAGGTTTAAGGGCCGACCTAGTTGTTTGTTTTGTATGCGCATATAATTATGAGATGCACCCATTGTAGTTGGTGTGGAAGTGAATATAGAGTTGTGATAAGTAGAGCATAAGTATGTGAAGAGACTATAAGATGTATTAGAGATTTTAAAGAGGTCAAAGCATCAACGCATCAAAGGAACTAATCTGACAAGTAGTGTCACAGTGACAGTTCATCCAACAAATATAGTGTGTATCTAAGATTAGAAGGTTGTAGTCTTCACCTCTTGAGGATTGAGCTCTAGGCTAGTGCATCCACTCCCCTAAAAGGGACTATTGTAAAAGACTCCTAACAAGGTCTGACCCTTGACAAGGTCTACTATACTTAATACATTGTAAAGAAACTCCTAAAAGGGTTAAGGATCTTCTAACAAGGATCATAAAACACTAGTACAAAATATTAGTGGGTGTTAATTCCCACTGGGGTTTTTACCTATTTGGGTTTCCCCGTAACCATATTGGTGTTATGTGTTGATTTCATGTTTCATGTTTATGTGTATGTTCATTTCAGTACTTAAGCATTTAAGTTTAGTTTAAAGATTAAGTGAAAAGATAAAATAAAGTGAACACTGATTCACCCCCCCTCTCAGTGTTCCCATTCCTAACACTTAGGATCAAAGATCTTAACATCCCCAACAATGTGAGCATTAAACCCCCTAACAAAGTGTTGAACTAGAAGAGTTGTATCCTACCCAAAGCTAGCATACTACTTGAGCTCGAAAAAATGACTCTCATACTCTCCCACTATCAAGGTCAACTGTCTGAGGTTATGGAATTCATCCACTCTCTGTTGCCTCCATTTATCTGAAAGGAAGCACTCTCAGAAGTTCTCAAGGAACAACTCCCAAGTCACAATATCCATCTGAAGCCCTAACCTCTCTTCTATCTTCCACCAAACATTTGTGAAATTAGTAAGCTGCATCACTGCATACCTAGCTTTAGTATTGCTACTAAAGGGATGCATAGAAAAACTCCTCTCCAAAGCTATCAGCCAAGTCTCAGCCTCTAAACCGGATCCTTTCCCATCAAAGGGAATAGGTCATCCTTGCATCAGATCCCTCATGTGATTAGCCGCCACAACTGTAGGATCCACTATGATGTTCCTCCTTGGAGGAAAACTAGACCTCTCCCTTACCCTCTTTTCTCTCTGAGAGTGATGAGAAACATCCTAATCCACCTTGACCTGATTAGGACCAAGGCGATTAAGAATTTCCTACAAAAGTTGTCTCATATTTGGTCCTTCAGACTCACCCTAACGATCCTCTCTCTACTCATCTCTGGACTACTGATGATGACTAACATGTCTGACACTCATATAAGGGATATGCTTTCTACCCCTTCCACAATTATCAGAATGACCTCTACCACAACCTCTAGCATCTCTAGTCACATGCATGATTCCTGCAACATTTAGAGATACAACAACATCTCACAACATAGCTCGAAATAAAAACAAAAGATAACATAACCACAAAGCAATAGTCTGAAAGAAATAATGTTGTATGTCTATGTTTAGTTTCAAGTTTAAACTATACAAAACCTAATGATCATACATACCTAGAGTTCCCAACATAGAAACTCTTCTCTGATACCAAATGTAACACCCAAAATCTCAAGATGCCAATATACCAAGCTTTCTCCAATTTTCTCCAAAACCTGTCTAATCTCCAAAAAAATGAAATGCAATTCCCCTAATAGAGATTCATTTCCCCCTTTCATGCACACCCTAGAGACAAATCACCAGTTAACTCCTAAATCAACTCCAATAAAAAATTGAAAGTAGTTCACAATTAAATAAAATAAAATAACTTTTATTTGCACAACTCAACTTTGACTTTTTGAAACAAGTTATCTTTTTTAAAACAATTTACTTTTCAACATTACTAAAGCACATGTATTTATAGTTAAAACTTATATTAAATTAAATACTTAATGCTCAATTAACCATGTAATTAAATATTTAATTATTTAATAAAGCATAAAAGCATAATTAACTCTAATTTCAATTAAATAATTAATTAAATCCAAATATTTAAATATTTGACTTTTAATTAATTTTCTCAAATAAACATAGAACACAATTAATATTATATTTCAACTATAATCATTAAATCAATTAATCACAGAAAATCACGCACTCATGAAATCAATCAACTAAGACCAAAAAAAATAAAACCAAACATGCTCAAAGAAGGGATCCACAAATTCACATCAACTAGACGAATCCAAGTAAGGTAGTCAAACTGATACTCATCCAATCCTAGGACAAATGGGCTTAGGTTAGGGTTTCGGGTTTGGCTATTACCTCCCCTCTTTACCATTGAGATGAATATTTATGGGCACACTCACTCCTGCCAATTTAGGGAAGATGATGCCATGTACCTGTAGACCTGACATCACAAGAAAAATCATGTACATTCAATATATATATAGAAGACAATGATAGGGTATGGTCGGACATGTGGATCTCAAAAATGCAAGTAACTACGCCTGCATCCTCTACCACACAAACACGCCAAACAAGAACACACACATGATAACCATACACATGCAAGTATGGGGTCAGTAACATCATAATCTATATAAAGCATAAAACATCGTATCATGATAATATTATCATCTAATCTATGTAATCACATGATAAACATATAATAATCATAATCCAGAATCATCATTCACTGAAATAATAACTGATCACATGAAATGTGGCCTAAAAAAATTCTACCAAACAACTGAAATAATAGCCTAAAAGAGAATGGCAACATAAATAGAAAGAAAACTATGAGTGGGTACTACAGTAATTGTAATCTCCTAAAAGGAGACATTTGTAAAAGATGTTATACTGTAAAATGATTTAAAGAAATGTAATGGGGAAGGGGTAGTTCTAGGTGAAATGAAATGGAATGATTATGTTGTAATTTATGCATGTTCAAGTATTAAAATAAGTTGATTATGATATTTTTTTATAATTTTTTATTGTCTTATGTTACCCTTTTATAAATGAAATGAAATTAGGTATAACTATACTTTGTCGTATCTAGGAAAATGTTGGATAAGAAAGAAGAGTTATCTCTTAATGTTAAAAAGGGAATTGTTAGGAAATGATAGAATAATAATAGAATTTGTAACTAATAGATAACTATGTATCAATGGAATTAGAAATGAATTGCTATTATTAAGGAATGAATATGTTTTTTATGAAAAAATAAAATGTTATCTTTTGATTTGATGAGAAATGAGATAGTAATCTTAGTAAATTGATTCATCTCAATTCATGGTTAATTTATGACTATGGAAAAAGAAACGAACTAGGAAAATTTATTTGGTGCATTATATTGAACCTAAAGTGATGAAATCCCATAGGATAGTGCATACCTTAATAAATTTTTATCTCTATGCTAATGCTTAAATGAAACTGATATAAAGGATAGATTAATAGAAATTTATAATTTTATGATTAGTTATGAAGTAATAGATTGAGTTGATAAATCAAATCATGATGATAGCTGATTGACTTATGATAGGAACACATACCTTGGATCATTATAAAGGACATAAATCTTGTAATTCAATGAATATCTATTGATCGTAAATAGGTTAGATAATGTTAATTTAGTAACAATGTTTGGGAACTTGTGGCGACTTAAGTTGAATAAGTATTGCATTTAATTTTTATAAAATATATTCTTAATTATTTTTTAGAATCAAGAAGTGTAATTTTTTACTTAAAAGAAAATATATTGCATCTTTTAGAGGTTTTATGTCTTGTCCTCTCGGGTTCTCTAGTGGGGCATTACGGTTTATAAATGCCTTATTTGCATTGTCTAATATGTTTCCAAGTGAGTTCAAGCGTTTGAAGTCATGAAGCCTTATTTTGTTCTTGTATCCTTGTAAGAGCACTAGGACACCTTGGGGTAACATGGAGTTTGTGAAGAGAGAAAATGGAGGGTTATTTTTTGATCAACCTAAGATGACTTTAAGTTCATTTGAAACCTTTAAATACAAAGTACCTATCCTTGAGAGGGATATGTGTAATATAATTTCTTGTTTGGGTTGTATGGAAGATATGAGCCCATTGTAGTGAAATATGCATCATTTGTGTTGAGTTGAACCCTACCTTTGCATTATATTAGCACTTTAAAAAGATGGATAATGGTGTATGTTTATAAAATCAAGATTCAACAATAAAATAACAATTAATTATTTGTATTTATACTACCTGTGATGGATGGGTTAATGGATCATATAAGTAGGTCAATAATTTTTCCAAAATTTATTTTAAAATTGAAAATGATTAAAGATGATAAATGTAATATTTTATTAAGAAGAGATAGACTAAATGAATGATTGGTCTTGGTATTTGGTTTGTTTAATGCTCCAATTCTATTCATAAGGTTGACAAATGAAGTATTGAAACTATGCCTCGATAATTTTATTATTGTATCTTTGGATAATATTTTAGTTTTTAATATAACAAAGGAAGTATATGTTATGCATCAGAATATTGCTTGACAAAAAATTTTAACACAAAATGTTTGTCAATTTTAAGAAGCATATTTTTTATGATGATGCAGGAGCATCCAATGCACCCAAAAATATTGTCTAGTTTTTTTAATAAGGGTTAATTTGGGTAGGGTTACTCTTTTTAGCAAGTTAATATTTTTAGTAAGTCTTTCATTTGAGCACACATTGTTCTAATTACTTCCCTAGAGGTTCATTTCTGATATACAAGCATGCCGATAAAATTTCAAAACAAGATCAAGTCAGGTTTTAAAGATTTTTTTTGGGGGTTTTTGTAGGGTTGTATGAAAAACATTGAGCTTAATTTTAAGGCCTTAGAGGCTCCAAAAGGGTTCAATAATCATCAAGTATGGCACTTTCTGCTCAATAATGTAAAGTGCTTCAAGAGGTTTCAAAAAGTGGTTATAATAGTAAATTGGGTCCATGGGTCAAAAGTTATGGATTCCAGAAATTGTATCATCAACACTCAAGTTTTTGTACAAAAGGGAAGAGAGAGAAAATGAAATTAGGCGAGAAATTAAAACCTAGGTGCCAAAATAGGAAACTTTGACTTTCTATAATATTCAAAGGTAGTTATTAATACCACAAAAGGGGGATTAAGGTAGGTTTCAGCCTCAGTTCTAGGAGGGTACTTGGTGGCTTTGTCTAGTAGATTATTGTAATGAAAATTCCCATGTGGCTATAACATGTTACTTTCTGAATATTGTAATGATAATTTATTGAAGATAATAGAATGTAAGTGTTTCTAATCTTTCCATTTCTTTGTTCTAGTAATTTTCTATTTATTTCCCTATTGTGTTGTCTGTGTTTAGTTAAATAAGGGGTGTACCCTTCATCATATGAAGAGCTAGTCTATTTAGGGTTTTTCATTTAACAAGATAGTTTATAGATGCCATCACTTAAAAGTATGTTTAAGGTAAGTACCTTTTTAGGGATTGAAAAATTTGTATAAAATTATAATAAATTAAAGTAGTATTTATGCTACCATTTTGTTGAAGGAGAAACTAACTAAGAAGTTGGTATTTGCATTACAAAATTTTAGTAAGTGTTCAAAGTTGATTGTGATTTAAGTGGGAGAGTGATATGATGATTATTAAATTAGAAGATATGATACTCCTAAGAGTTAATTTTTTTGTCATTAGTTATAAGGAAGTCATTATGTTTGTCAAAGTCATTCACTAAGGAAGAAAAGACGAGTTGGCAAGGTAAATAAAATATTCGGTAAAAGGAATACGTTAACGGGGAATTTTTGGTAAAGAGAAAGAAAGTATAGACACCAAGCGAGGAAAAACTAAGCACCGATAAACATGTTCTATTGAGAACATAACTGAGATGAGAACTCATTTACTGAGCTAAAGAAAATGTGTTACCAAGAAGAATAGACTGACACTAGATGAATTCTAAGTACATTGAACCTAGACACCAATTAGAAAATTGTTTACGAATATTGTGGAGATCATATAACAAAACATTTGAGATTGAAATATAATGATTATACATAATTAAAAAGTGAGTTTAGCCAAAGATAATTAAGGATAAAATATGCTTTGGAAGTATACCCAATGCTAGCACTGCTTGGAGATGAAGATTCTAGAACATCTAGCACCGCCTAAATCTTGTCTATAAGAATTTTTGAGTATGAAGATCATAATAAGAAGAAGAAGGTAGCATATGTATGTGAAGAGGATTTGAAGATTACATATCAAAGAATAAGGTGAATGAATAGTTAAGCTACTGAATATCAGTATATTTTGATGAATAGATTCATAATTAAGCTACCAAGCATAAAATTGATTAGTGTAATGGATACACAGTTTGAAGCAATGAATTGATGAGCATATAGAGTCTAAATAGAATTTGTGGATGCATGTCTGATGCAAGGGCATTCTAGGGTACTCGGTGAATCTACATGGAGGTGTGTTGTTTTAGTTCTATGTTACTTGGTTGCAGCTTTAACTGATGGTCTCGATTATTGAAGGAAGCTCGGTGGTTGAAGGAACTCGATGAAACTTCCTGTGCTCGGTGGAACTTGTGCTCAGTGATTCATGTGTTTCTTGGTGTTTCTTAGCTTGGTCGATTGTTTCACTAGTGCTCAGTTGTTTCTCTAGGGCTTGGTTGTTCTAGTTTACCAACTGGAGTTCTTGGTGATTTGGTTGGTTGACTTGGTGCATTTATTGTTGGTATCTTTTGTTGCATTTTCCTATGTAGATCTTGAGGCCAACATGGATAATTAAATGTTTGTAAGGCTATTTATGAGTTGACTGTTGTTGCATTTAATATTTTTTTGTAATAGGAGTTGACTTAGATTAGGAGTTTATTGTGTCATCTAGCCGACTTGTGGCCAAAGATTCATATTTAAGTAGTGTTTGGGGTAGTTTTTTAGGCAGATGGGAGTTAGTAGAAGTTAGTGATTAGATCTAGATCTTGTGAGATCTTGAAGACCATATTGTTATCTGATAGTTTTTAATAGCAGAGCTAGTGGTTTCATGCTTGGAGACAAGGAGATTTCTTGGAGGCTTGCGAGCTCAAGTTCAGATATGCCTTAGGGTTTCCATCAGTTGTTGATTTTTTTCAGAGCTAGACTAGCTAGAGTTGGCTTGGATCTTTGTTGATCTTGCAGAACTATTTTGTGATTGTAATTGGCCGTAACTCGGAAGGCCTTACAACCGGGCATGTTAATCAAAATTTAGTTAAAAATATTGTCTTGTTGTGTTATTCTGCATTGTGGTGTTTGTATGTTTTTTTGGACTATCCTTAATTAGATCCTCCTTACCTATCCTACGTTAGGTGGTATCAGAACCAGGTTTTCAAAAATCTTCAAGGATTCCTCTGAGAAGATCCAATTAAGGATGCCTAACACAGGACAAGTAAGGAGGATCCAATTAAGGATAGTCCAAACAAGCATCCAAACACTACAATGAGAAATAATACAACAAGACAATGTTTTCAATTGAGTTTTCATTAACATGCTTGGCTGTAAGTCCTTTCGAGTTATGGCCAATTACAATCATGAAAAAGTTCTGCAAGATAAAAAAAGATCCAATCCAACTCTAGCTAGTCCAGCTCTGAAACAAATCAGCAACTGATGGAAACCCTAAGGCAGATTTGAACTGGAGCTCGCAAGCCTCCAAGAAATCTCCTTGTCTCCAAGCATGCAAGCACTAGCTCTGCTATTACAAACTATTAAATAAAAATATGATCTTCAAGATCTCATAGGATCTAGATCTAATCACTAACTTCTACTGACTCCCATCTACCTAAACAACCACCCCAAACACTCCTTAATTACTAATCTTCAACCACAAGTTGGCTAGATGACAAAATTAACTCCTAAGCCAATTCGGCTCCTATTACAAACAAATATTAAATGAAACAAAAATTGGCTCATAAATAGCCTTACAAATATTTGATTCTCCATGTCAGCCTCAAGATCTACATAGGAAAATGCAAGAAAATATACCAACAATAAATGCACCAAGCCAGCCAACCAAATCACCAAGAACTCCAGTCAGTAAACTAGAACAACCGAGCACCAATGAAACAACCAACCAAGCCAAGCAACACCAAGCAACACAGGCATCACCGAGCACAAGTTCCACTGAGCGTAAGAAGTTTCACTAAGTTCCTTCAATGACCGAGCTTCCTTCAATAACCAAGACCGTTGATTAAAGCTGCAACTGAGTAACACATAACCAAAATAAGACACCTCCATGCATATTCACCAAGTAGCCTAGAATGCCCCTGCATCAATGTTTGAAAGACATTTTGTATTATTGATTAAAAGTTAATCTAAATTGTATAAGTCTCTTAACTAAGAAGATCTTAACAAATCTTAATTGTAAATCCTTTAACCAGGTACAATTCTTAGATTAGAGTTGTAAAATCTCTTAACAGAGTAAACATAGTAGTTTTAGAACTCTTAATTGGGTTAATAATTTTAACAAGGTAAGCTATCAGAAATAGATAAGCATTGTAGCTCTAGTCGAGAAACTTTATTCCTGAAGTAGTGAAGTGTTGTGGGTGTCATCCCCACCATATTTTTAATCCTCTAATAGGGATTTCTATGATACCAAAATCATTGTATTATGTTGTGTTTATTATATGTTTTATTTATTTTCATGTAATGCATGCAAAGGTTAAGTAATCAATAAATGAATGTGAAGGAAGTTCAATAAAGTTTAAAAGTGATTTGAAGTAATGACTCACCCCTCCCCTCTTAGTACTTACCTTTCCACACCTGAATCCAATAATTGGTATCAGATCTAAGTATCTTATTAAGGAGTTTATTCACTTGAGAGGAAAGATCTGGAAGGATGGAAAGATAAAAGTAAAAAATAGTAATTAACAGTATGGAAATAGAAGTGGAGATGGCTAAAGAGAAAATTGAAGATTTAAGTAGAAGGTTGAAAGATTCAATTAGGAAAAGGAAAGAGCTTGCACTACAATTGAAAGACACTCACTATAAAGTTGAGGAACTTGAAGAATAGTCTAAGGGAAGAATGTATGATGAATCTTATGCACTCATATAATAACTATCTGGAAAGAATAAGAATCTATCTAATCGGGTCAAAACACAGAAAAGAGAACAAGAAGCACAGTCGGTAAGGATGTGTGAGATCATGGAACAAAATGGAAAAGATGAAGATGAAAAAAGAACTACAAGAGAAGAAAGAAGGAAAATGAATACTAGACTTGATGAGAAAGATAGGTAAATCATGAGGTTGACACAAACACACTATAACTTGATAGATCAACTTGTTATGGAAAATTAGGATGTTGATAGGAAAGTCAGTGAGATTGAAAAATTGAGATTCGAGAATGAACACTTGAAGAATGATCTGAAAGATGAGAAAGATGCCAATGCAATCTTGAAAATAAGTGAAGAAGCATGGAAGATCCTGGATGAAAAAATAAGAAATCAAAGGCAACCTAATGACACCTCTGGACTTGGTTTCAATGAAAACTATACTAGTGAGAAGCGTGAGTCCTCCAAACAAGAAACCAACTGAGACAAAGTTGTTACCCCACCGAAGCCTAAACAACCTATATGTTATCATTGTGGGAAAGTAAGACATACATCTAACATTTGTAGAAGCAAGAGAGGTAATCCACCAAATTCTCCTAAATTTATAGCTCATTGTTATAATTGCAATAAGTATGGACATAAAGCATTTGAGTCTAGATCAAGAGTTATGAACACCCCAAGGAAACCAAGGTTTGATGGTTACTATAACAACTGCAAGAAATATGGTCACAAATTTGGAGAATGCAGGTCACAAAGAAGAAATGAGAAATGGGTCCCTAACTAACAAAATGTTGACAACTGACAAGGACCTACTATACCATGGGATTATAATACAATAATTTCTTGTACTACATGTGGAAGATTCAATCACATTATTTCAAACTACTTCAGGATGCATGGAATGAATAATAAGAAATCATGGAGAAACACTAGAATGGCTTGTTTCTATTGCCACAATGTCGGTCACCTAGCTAAGGACTATAGGTACCAAAATAAGGATTCTACCTAAGTGAAAATACTCCAGTAAACATTGAAGAAATTTGAGAACATATGAATAAGACTTGGAGAATAAAGTCACAAGATGATGGAACAAAATTGGGAACTAGTGATGGTACCACATCCTCTGGATTGGGTGCACCTATCTTCACTTAATCGATCAAGGTATGAATAGGATTTGATAACTTAAAGTTTATCTTAAACCGATTCCTAGATTTAGTACAAAGTCCCATATCAGCATATCTAGATACATTTGGATGATAGTTATAAGATTTTGATTTCATATGTTGATCAATGAAGTGTTTGAGTTATGATATTCTGTTCGGTAAAGTAAAGTCTAGTTCGGTTAAATGGTAATATAAACTTAGGTAAGGAAGAATTAAATGCATTTATAGCCATTGGAAGCCCTAAACTAAAGGAAAATATATAAATAGAGGGCAAGATACATCATTTTTACTTTACATTCTTGCGAGCACATTTGAGTAGAGAAAGATACAAGATCAAAGAGCTATTTTTGAGCATTCAATCAAGCATTCCGATCATCTACAAGGACATATGAGGTATTTCTACAATTCACCAAGTTGAATTAAGAGATTATATTGTTATTCTATTTGAACCCTAGTATTTTTTGAGATATTTTCAAAGATCAAATGGTATCTAAGATACAAACGCCAATAGTAGTTGAGAAGATTGACCCAGCCAATCCAAAGTACAAACTTCCACCCGTCGTTGCTGCAGAAATTGATAAAACTGAAGCCCTATCGCTAATCTCACCAAGAGTAATTTTTATTGAAGACATTCACACCTTCATTCATTGCAAGATTGAGGACATTTTTCAAGCCGAGATTGATGTACCATATAAGAAGTTATATGTAAATGGTAATTTGAAAAGTGATTACACACACCTATAGATGAAGGACTTGGGTCATAAAATGCATGTACCAATGGTATTCAAGAGCAAATGGATAAGAATTGTGTTGAGTAGATTTCATGACAGGTTCATGTGGCTTGATGGGCTAGTAAAAATAACTAAGGATTTTCTACATATAGTTACTGTATTTCAAGTCAGTGATAGACCAAGGGCCTACAAAAAGACAAACAAGAACAAAATTTGTGAGCTAGAAAAAGCCAAATGGGAGGGAAGAGGTTTGAATCTATCTATAGTTGAAGGCCTTGAACTTAAATTTGCATCGAACATAATATCATACATTTTATTCTAATCATCTCAGGTAGACAGTGTACCATGTGGAGCTGTGGATATTTCATATAAGATGGTGAAGAAGGATATGAAGATTGACTTGTGCAATATTTTACTAAAACAACTTGATGAAAACATGAATATCATTCAGAAGGCCAAGTCAAACACACTGAAGTTTGGTCCACTATTGGTATGTATCTTTTTCTACTTCCAAAATTCATTTCCAACAAGCAGTGAAGTCACACGGAGTGTAGATAAACCCATAGTTTATCAAATCAGTGATTTCTTTCAAGCATGGGTTACATCTTTAATGTTATAATGGATGATTATTTCAATAAATTCCAAGCTAGGATACATAAGAGATCTAGGATTCCACCATAGTTAGTTCCAAAGAGTTTAAGGATGATTTATGTTTTGAAGTGGACACTGATCTATATATAATAAGGGAAATAGAGCCTACAACTGAATGGGTGCCCCCAATGGGTTATGAAATAAACATAGATGAAACTAATGTATAAATAAAAGGAATTTTTGAGAAACCTATAGATAAAACTACAACTTGGTATGGCACCTATGAAGAGGTGAAGGAGAAAATTAGAACTCGTATACTGATACCGAAGGCTATAAGGAAAATAGGTAAGATGATTAGTGAGTTAACTAAAAAATTAGGTATTATTGCTTTTGATGAAGCTGAGGAAGATGTTGATGAGCCTTCAATAGTAAAGGGGAAGAAAATAAGAATAAATATAGAAACCCCTAGTCCTATCAGTGTAAGACCGTCTACTCGGTCTACCTATACACGAAGAGGAAATAAGAAATTAGAAGATCTTGTAAAGACAAAGACATATGTCAGAGAAAATAAGGCCACTGGGAGGCCAAGAAGAATATTAAAGTTGGCTAAGGAGACTGACACTGAGTCAGATGACTTGTCACGATTCAAAGTTGTACCAAGAAATAAATTGAAGAGTCTTGCTGATCTTCTCAAGAAACTTGAAAAATATGGTGGAATAAAAGTAATGCAACAATTAAAATATGACACTAGGACTGAAGAAGAAAAAAACAAAATAGAAGAAATAGTCATTACCACTTTGCACAAATTCAGGATGATACCATTTGAAGTGACACAATATCTAGAAGGAGAACTGCATAAGAAAATAGATGTCATATAGAAATATGCACTTTCTATTGAAAATAAGATGAGAGAGAGATTACTAGCAATCACAGTACAAGATATTACAAATAAAGGAATCAAGGATACACTTAAGGAATACTTGGAAAGATTTATGGTGAAAGGAAGAGCACTAAGTATAATGGTCGGTCAGTTACAAGAAGTTCAAAAGGATCCTGATGATCTTTGGAGGAAGATATTTTCAATTGACCAACTGATAATTGAAGGTACATAATAGTGGGAGAAGATAAATCCAAGATAGTTAGATTGATTACAAACAAGGAATAATTCATCATAAAAGATATTACCGAGCAAGACCCTAATGACACAGTCAAAGAAGATGAAAATGTAATAGCTACCGAGGCCATAGAATCAGAGGCCATGGATATAGATGATTTGGCTAATACAAGGTTACTAACAAAAGAGATGTTAATTTTACAAGTAATGGATTTTCTTGACATAGAAGTGGTTATCTCAAAAATTACAAGTGGAGAGCCTATAGTTGTTGAGACTCCTACTGAGCTAGCAAAAGAAAATGAACCTAAAGAGATCAAAGAGAAGACTATAGAGACATACACTACTCAAGGTCATAATACAGAGTCGGTGACCCCCACCGAGACTACAGGTCATAAGGAACAAGAGAAAACAATAGAAAAGGTAATAGAGACAGAAAAGTTACAAGATAAGAAAGAGGAAAAACAAGAAGAGAATAAACAAGAGAAGATGAAGGAGAAGGAAGCTAAAACAAAACTAACTTCAACCTAATCAGATGCAAAGAAGGCATCAAGTTCAAAGGGTAAGTCTAAGAAGAGGAAAATAGAAAAAGAGGTAGATATCAATGAATTTATAGTCATACCGAAGGTTGACTATACTACCCTAACCCCCAAGGAACTCTCTGAGTTCGGTGACTTGTTGAAAAGGAAAGCTGCACAAGACAAGCTTGTAGCTAAAAAGAAAAAGACTGATATATTGGAACAAAAAAATTTTATTTTGAATGAGATTGTTCCAGAGGCTACAATAAATGAGAAGGCAGATATATAGGGTAAGTTAAAAGAACTTGTCAGTCAAATTAATCAGCTTGGAACTAACACAACCAAATACACGATGAAGGTTCACAAGAAAGACATGGAGACTAAGGTGATTGAAGAAGTTCTTCAATCAATAGCATTGGACAAGGTAACTCTATCTGAGTTGATCAATGCATTATAACTAGAGCTTCAATCCATTCTTTCTATATTTCAAAATATTTTTTTATTGTCAAACTTTACAAAGTAGATAAAGGATAAAGATGAGAATTTGGAAAAAGAACTCATCAAGCTACTATAAAAGATTTATACCGAGCCAAAAGATATAACAGAATATTATGAGAAGCTCAAGCACCGAATGGGAGTGCAAATTCAAATGAGAAAGGAGTAAAACCATATAAGGATGGAACTCTTAGAACTTCAAATAATTTTTTTACCAAATATTGAATCATTGCAAAGGTAGATACAAAAGGCAAAAGATCTTGTGAGCACACTAGATGTAAGTGTCATGGAAAACATCGTTAGTCTAACTCCTGATATTAGTGAATAGATTATTGTATTATAGACACTCCAAGACACCTGCAAGGCATCATTAAAGGACACACAAGAGAAATATGAATGTATTTTCTATCAAATCCCCAAACCGTATACAAAGTAAGTCAATATTTTGGCATTTTTGTTAAAAAAGGGGAAATATATCGTAGTACATAAATGGGAAATATACATCTATGTTGAATAGGGGGAATTACCTATAAGATTTTGGATCATGATATATAAAAGGGAGAATAAACAAAAGGTTATGTATACAATATGGAGATATACCAGAATTATTACTTTAGGGGGAGTAATAAGATTTATCGAGGAAGAGAAATAGACAAAGACAAATAATTTTGAGTTTGAAGATTTTGAAGGTTTTTAACAAACATACCAAACTAATGCCAAAGGGGGAGATTGATACTCCTAAGAGTTAATTTTATTGTCATTAGTTATAAGGAAGTCACTATGTTTGTCAAAGTCATTTGATAAGGAAGAAAATATGAGTCGGTAAGGTAAAAAAAGCATTTGGTAAAAGGAATAAGTTAACAAGGAATTTTGGTAAAGAGAAAGAAAGTATAGACATCGAGCGAGGTAGAACCGAACACCGAGAAACATGTTCTACCAAGAACATTTAACTGAGAAGAGAACTTAGTTACCAAGTTAAATAAAACATGTTATCGAGCAAAACAAGCTGACACCAGATGATTTCTAAGTACATTGAACCTAGACACCGATTAGAAAATGGTTTACAAATTTCGAGGAGATCGTATAACAGAACATTGGAGATTGAAATCTAATGATTACAAGGTGAGTGTAGCCAATGAGAATTAAGGATGAAATATGCACTGGAAGTGTACCCAATGCTAGGATCACTTGAAGATGAAGATTCTAGAACATCTAGCATTGCCTAAATTTTGTATATAAGAAGTTCAGAGTATGAAGATCATAGTAAGAAGAAGAAGGCAACATATGTATGTGAAGAGAAATTGAAGATTGCATATTAGAGGAAAAGGTGAATGAGTAGTGAAGCTACTGAGTATCACTATAGTGAGGAACAAATTCAGAATTGAGCTATTGAGCACATAATTGATTAGTGTAATGGATACACAATTTGAGGTAATGAATTGATGAGCATATAGAGTCTGAATAGAATTTGTGTATGCATGTTTGATAGACATTTTGTATTGCTGATTAAAATTTAATTAGAATTGTATAAGTCTCTTAACCGAGCAGATCTTAATTATAAATATTTTAACCAGGTACAATTCTTAGATTAAAGTTGTGAAATATCTTAACAGTGTAGACTTAGCAATCATAGAATTCTTAACTGCGTTAATACCTTTAACAGGGTAAGCCATCAGAAATAGCTTTAAGCATTGTATCTTTAATTGAGAAACTTTACTCCTGCAGTAGTGAAGTGTTGTGGGTGTCATCCCCACCACAGTTTTTATCCTATAACAAGGATTTATGCAATACCAAAATCATTATGTTATGTGATATTTATTATATATTTTATTTATTTTCATGTAATGCATGCAAAGGTTAAGTAATCAGTAAATGAATGTGAAGGAAGTTTAGAAAATTTTAAAAGTGATTTGAAGTACTGATTCACCCCTCCCCTCTCTGTACATACCTTTCCACACCTAAATCCAATAGGATAGAAAAACAACCTATTTTGATGATAAGTTAAATGAAGCTAAAAGAAGTTATTCAATGTATGACCAAGGGTTTTATACTATTCTGAAAACACTCAACCAAATGGATATATTATTGTATACCTAAGCCCTTTGTCTTGTACACCAATCATCATGCATTAAAATTTATAAACATGCAAGATAAGTTTAAGTCAAAAACATATGAAGTGGATTGAGTTTCTTCAAATCTAAATTCTTTTGTTTAAAAACTTAGAAGTGCAAGATCTAATCAAGTAGTTGATGCATTAAGTCAAAGGGTTTGTTGTTGCGTGAAATATGGTAAATTCTATATGTTGTTTGATTCGATGAAGGAATTGTATGAACAAGATCAAAATTTGAGCCATGGTAAAATTGCAAAAAGTGAAAATGATAGAACACGATTATTTGAATAATCTATTTCAGAAGGGTTATTGTTTATGGGACAACAACTACATATTCCTTAAGTTTCAATGAGAGAAAATTTAATCATGGAAATATAATGGAGGCCTTGCTAGAGAATTTGGGGTAATTAGAACATTTTCGTAGTTGAATGAAAGATTATATTGGGGAAAGATGGGTGTGGACTTGAGAATATAGTGCAATGTTCTAGAATCAAATAGCATGTTGAAGGAATGAGCTAAAATTTAGGTCCATATAAATTATTTCCTATATTCAAATAGACCACAGGACGAGGTAAGTATGGACTTCATTCTTGGGTTACAAAGGATACAATGAATTAGATTTTCAAAAATGACACTTTTTATTCCATGTAAAAAGTTGAACATGATGCAACACATATTGGTATATCATTCTTTGAGGAGTTGGTTAGATTACATGGTTTACCTAAATGAATTCTTTTAGATAGAGATACCAATTTTTTTTTAAAAACTTTTAGACATAATATATGGAATAATTTAGATACAAAGCTGATATAAATCATTAAAGTAAAAACTACTTACATTAGATTTAATTTATTCAAAATAAATTATATATTACTATTTCTATTTATTAGTTTATTTATTTATAATTTTTGTCTTTATATAACCATGTTTTAAATTATTACTCAACATACATTTTACATCAGAAACTAATCTTTAATCGAATTATGATAAACAAAATATCAAATTTGTCAAAATCATCTAATAGTTAAATATTATTGTAAGATTTGAAAATAAAGAATGACTCAAGGCTATCAAATCTATCTTACATCCAAATTAAGTAGAATAAAGATTTGTCTGCCATTAGCATAAAAAAGCAATAACAATCTCTGCTGCTGAGTATGAATGTCCAAAAGAGTACGTAATGTCAAAGTTGATGAGTTTGATATTCTCAAAACATCGTTTATTTGTCAATGGAGAAAACTCAGTTGCGGATCAAACTTCCCATCTCAGCAGCCTGCGTATTCAATTGAAATTATAGTCGATATGATAGAGGAATATAAGTTAAATCTGAATAGAATGTTTATCCATAAATAAAGGAAACATTACATCACCACTTGTGTTTTATCAAATTGTTATGTCACCTTCACTTCACTTCCCTTTTCATATTGAAATATCAATTTTGTTTGGTTATTAACTTGGACATTTAAGGTAGCTTTCAACTTTGTTGGACATTGAAATAATTCTTACAATTTTGGGTTAATTTGATGGTTTGTGTTTAAGTATTTTTAGAATAAAATATAATTAAAATTTTACAAAGAGTGTATCATATAAAAGGATGTAAAAGGATGGTTCTAGATAAGTTGTCAATACAAAGATTGTATCATATAAAAGGATAGTTCTAGATAACTTGTCAATACAAAGATTGTATCATATAAAAGAATGGTTCTAGATAACTTGTCAATACAAAGATTGTATCATATAAAAGAATTGTTCTAGATAACTTGTCAATACAAAGATTGTATCATATATAAAAGGATGGTTCTAGATAACTTGTCAATACAAAGATTGTATCATATAAAAGGATGGTTCAAGATAAGTTGTCAATATGTATGTGTTATTTAATTTTTTGACTAGTTAAGTATTAAAATTTTTTATTATGTATATGGGATTATATATCGATTTTATACATTATGTATGTTTACAAGGTTTATTATATATTTGTATTTCTAAGCAATTTTTTTCCACATTAAAAATTTACGTTTGATTTAAATATATAGTATTAAGGAAGATATTTTAATTCATATTTAAACTAATCTTATTCTACAACTCATATTCATCATTGTGATGCAAGATTATTTAGGTGTACTAGTACTTTATTTGATTTGTTGAAAATGTCATTGAAAATATATGTAGAACTACAATGTAAAATCATTCAAAGACACTTGTACTTTAACTAGGTTGTAGAAAATAATTTATAAAATATACTATTGTTATTAATTTGTTTATTTATCTTTTTAAGGGTACTACTTAGAAATTTTCTATTTTTGATAGAATATTTTTAAAAATCACAAAGAATATCTATATAATTAATTTGGTGTAATGTTTCGTGTGTGTGTGTGTGTGTGTGTGTGTGAGAGAGAGAGAGAGAGAGAGAGAGAGAGAGTACATACAATTTGAATGTCCAAATAATCTATCATGCCAAAATTTTGATTCATAGAAACTCTATCATCTAAGTTGTTGATAATCCAAATAATCTACCTATTGTTCTATGTATGTACATATTTACATAGGCATGCACAATGAGTAAAAATTTACATGAGGTAATAACTACATGCCAATATTTTGATTCATAGAAACTCTATTATCTAAGTTGTTGATAATCCAAATAATCTAACTATTGGTTTATGTATACATATTTGCATAGGCATGTGTGTGCATGTGCTCTCACATGCATGCACGTCCACACACATAGAGATGTTTATTAGAGGTAGAATTTACATATATATTATATAACTTGATTGCTTCATGCAAAAAATTTGAGGTAATGGATCCACACAACCTTAGTTAGTAGGAATATTAAACACATAGATCATTAAACCAAAAAATAAAAATTTTAACTTCAAATCCTATATAACATTAAGATCATTATCAGATCATAGCTATACAAATAATGAATCCAATCACACATCAAAACCTAATAACACAAGATATATGTGGAAACCCATAAGGGAAACACCATAGTGAGAATAGTTCCTTAGATATACTTTCCAAGTCTACCCTCACAAATATAATTAAAAAAACTACAATAATTTATATGCATCAACCCATAAGAATTAAAATCCAATATGGAGACACCAATCCAAAATAGGATTTGCGAGCACCAACATACAAGGGACATTGATCCACTAGGTGAGAGAACTAAGCACAAACTTACATAATGAAGTACCAACCTCCATTATTAAAAAATGATATACTATATATATATATATATATATATATATATATATATATATATATATATATAGATATATCTATATAGATATAGATATATCTATATATATATATATATATATATATATATATATATATATATATATATATATATATATATATATATATATATATATCTATCTATCTATCTATCTATCTATCTATCTATCTATCTATCTATCTATCTATCTATCTATCTATCTATCTATCTATCTATCTATCTATCTATCTATATATATATATATATATATATATATATATATATATATATATATATATATCTATATATATATATATATATCTATATATATATATCTATATATATATATATATATATATATATATATATATATATATATATATATATATATATATATATATATATATATATATATATATATATATATATATATATATATATATATATATATATATATATATATAAAATTCAAACTTTCACAACTCAAACTTCAACACCTATTTAATCTAAATTGTGCAAACACACTCTTAGTTTGTATAGGATATGCAAATTGATTTACACACTTCAACTTATCTATTCTCCTTATTTAGTACACAACTTTCATCACAGTGGAAACTTCCACCAACCAAAACTTGGAATGAATATGACATCATTATCTATGCATTCCAATATTAATTATAACATTATGTCAAACTCAAATATATTTAGAATATCTACAAGCTACCAACAAACAATTTCCTTAAATAAAGCATATATTTAGCTTAGTCCTAAATCTAACATATTATACTAGTAGCTGAGGAATTTTATTCATTTCCCAATATGAACTAAATTGTTATAAAAATACCTTCACATTCTTCCTCTAAATGATTCACTTTAGTAGAATCTACACATGTAGCATGAACATTAGAACAATCAATAAGCTAATGCAATAACATTTTGGCATATATAGAATTTTGTTCTCTTTTCCAAATGCTCAAAAACTCATACATCATATGAAACTTTACTTATCTTCCAAACAACAAAACATAATACATCAAGTTACAATAGAATGCAATACTTCTAAAAATAATAGTGCAACTAGGTGCACATTTATACTTAGAGTGACAAACCGCATAAATCTATTGCACAAACATATAGACCTAGATACAAATATGTTTATACAATAAAGAAAAACTAATACAAAAATAAAATGATAACATTAAGAGAGATATCAAACATTGTTGATTGTATCCTTCAAATTATTTGCATGTCTAGATATAATTAATTAATTCTTTAGAAAACTTTGAGATATCTTTACACAAATGAAAAGACTAAGAAAATGTCTGACATCGATGACAATAATATGCTCATCAATTTCACCCTTTATCATTGATGAAATCCACAAAGTATTCCCCTTTAACTAATACTCCTCTTTTTCAATAATAACTATCTAACATGCATTTTGTCTCTCTTTCTCCCATTTGACATAAATAGAAAAGGGACACTTGAATAATTCCTATTGGACTTTTTCTCTCCCAACCAAAATAGTCGATGCATTAAAAATGTTGTACTAGATGGAAAAGCTAGATGTTTACTTGTAGTAGGGAGTTACCACTCACCATAAACTTGTACTTACACTTAAATTAATAAAGTGAAATATCATCATATTTCATCTTCTCCAAGAAATCATCAAGTGTATTATCATATCCTACCTTTTTTACCATATCCAACCTTCAACTTTTTATCCTGAAAGGTATCAAATTTATTTCCTTGACTTTACCGAGGTCATCACATTCAATATAATGAATTTCCAAACTAGGCTTATTGGCACTTTCTTCTCTTTCACATTATTTCTTACTAGGTGAAGCATTGTAACATTTTCCACATGATACATCAATCTATTCTATCTGTGAATGTACCAAGGTATGAGAAATTATTAATCTATTATATATTTTTTAGTTTTTATTTCCTTTCCATGCATTAGTTTCATTCCTCGATCAGTAGAGGTTCTTTCCTTTGTATCTAGTTCAAAGTATTTCACAAAATACCTCTACAATATCTTTTAGTATGTCAAAAATTATTTAACTTGTAACGTACAACATTGAAATTAACCAAAGGAGAAAACTGCATTTCTTTCCACAATATTATTCTTTCTTATAAGTGGTCTTTTACAATATAATACCTTATGTCCATAATGATTTCAATTAAAACATTATGATAATAATTGAACCTATTATTATATGTATGTCCTCCTAGTTCTTTTCAAACCTTTTTTTCTATTTTTGAACATGGATGAACCCCTAATTTTCCTCTTTGATATCCTCAATCACAGTTGGTTGATTAGATCCAAAATTTCTAGAATCATGCTCATCCAAATGTTCTATACTTGTCTTCATGGAATGCTCAGTTACCTTGCTAAATTTTTTTTCATTAATTCTATTACTAGGCTCGGTATATGGTACTCTCTAAATGAATGAAACCTCTTCAATGATCTCACTAATATTTTCAAAATTTATGTTATTTCTTGGCTAATTGATTTCCTTATTTAAATACTATCTCAATGATACTAGTTTTTCATCAAGTCTTTGAGGCTCCTTCCCTTTTTCCTCTACATTGATTGTTATGAAATATTCATGTTGCACACATGCAGATGTAAAGAGGGGGGTGAATCTCTATTCATTAAAAGTTAACATGAATTCTAATACAATTAACCATTTAAGTTA
Organism: Chamaecyparis obtusa; assembly: GCA_027943335.1. Classification (NCBI taxonomy): domain Eukaryota; kingdom Viridiplantae; phylum Streptophyta; class Pinopsida; order Cupressales; family Cupressaceae; genus Chamaecyparis; species Chamaecyparis obtusa. The sequence continues at coordinate 153,700 of BSBK01010664.1, read as the reverse complement.
GATACACTAAAAGAAAGAACATAAATAAATCAAGCATCACACAAGATCACTATTTTTTTACATGGAAAACATATGGAGGGAAACACCATGGTGAGGGTTAACGCACACTATATGAAACATATATTAAAATTGTTATTTAGGAATACTACAAAAGAAGTCCAATTCTCTTGGAATAACTCGAAGGCTTAGGTTTACTACTTTAGGAAAAGATACAAATGAATTGTTGACAAGACACACTATCTCCTAGAAAGATACATAAAAATTACAATGAAGAACTGAGGATAAATTTAGCAGCAAATATTCTCCAATTAGAAAATGTCACTCGTTAGGGACCCAGAATTTGGAAAAAAAAATTGGGCTTTAAGGGTAGCCATGTCACTTGCGCTTTATAAAAATTGGGCCCCATGCATAGGCCAATCACCAATAGTGATATGTAATTATTTGTATTTCAGTGATGACTTCGCCAATAGGATCTAATTTTTCCATACAGTAAATTGAATATTTTTGCCTACAATTTCAAAAGCTTATCTTAATCGATGGTCATATTCACCAATATGTGGTCAAAATTTAAGTTAGGGTATGAGTTAAGTACATAGATTTGACATGCGTACCTATTTTAGAGAATTTCCATGGAAATTTTTATCCTTTCAAACTTTTTCCCAAAATAAATTTGATTGTGGACACATGTCATTATTTCAGAGACCTCTGTAACTTAGCATCCTTTAAAATTTTGGCCCAAAATAGTATTTATGCTATTGATTTAGGATCATCCAATAGTTATAAAAAATAGGGTTACTATATGTCAAATGATATAAAATTAACTCAGGATGCCTACCTAAAATATTAAAAGTCATTTGAGCTTTCGGGGCTGCTACCCCCAAACTCCCATTCAATAATCTAGAGGAAAATTGGAGTGATAAAAGGGGAAAATTTAATATTCAAGTTTGATAATTAATTAGGATCCATGCAATAATAATGGTGAAATGTTGATTGCTAGGTATGTGTTATTATGGCCATGATTTCTTCAATAATGAAAGATTCGCTAGGATTTTATATAATTTTCATACAATTGAAAAAAAATCACCAGTACAAACTAATATTCTTTCTTTTCAAATTAAAAAAATTTGCCAACAATATTTTTTTTTTTGCCCAAACTAATGTAGGATTCGCCAGGATTTTACACCTTTTCTAGGGAAGGGGTTTCTTAAAGTTTTCCCTGTGAAGAACATAAGAAGAATGATTGTAATTTAAGAGGACCATCTAGAATATGCTAATGGTTTAGTCCTTTTTTTAAGCTCAAATTATTTTTCATGCATTTTTTTCATAATTCATACTCAACTATAGTTATATATATAGTTATATATGCAATCTATATATATTAATCTTGAATCATGGTTTAATGAATGGTTACTCTAACAATGAATGAATATATATGTTGTTGCATATCTTTTGTGCCTATTAATGTTATTTTGCATGATGATTAATGAAGTAGCAATCAACAAATGGTGTTCAAAGTAGGTTATTCCTTTGGAGACCAAGTCAACATAGTTCAACAAGGATCAACATTTGAAGTAGTCCAATGGATAATTGATTACAACTTGTGTGGAGAATGTCAAATGGTCACTATTAATGTGGAATCAATATAGGAAGTAGTGGAAGCTATATCTTCTCCTTATTTAACTCAATAGTTAGTTGTTCCCAATTTGATGGATGATTTTCCTCCTTTCTAGTTCTACAATAATTCTAATCTGCCTATTTCTTTGAGTGTTAATTTATTAGTGGTTAGTTGGTTGGTTGGGATTTTTATAAATAATAATTTTTACTTCTTCGGAGGTCATCCTGTTAGACAGGAGATTCTATGTAATGTAGCATTTTAGTTTTCAATATAGTCTCAGTTAAGTTTCATTTATGCTCTATAATTAAGTACTCTTTTCAAACATGAATATAGAAACAAATTTTTTGAGTTAATAGTGTGTAACTAAGCTCTAGAAATTCTCATCCAAGGGGGCCCAATTGGTGAGTAATCCCTTTCAATTTTAGTATTTAGTTTCCTTCAGTTGTATTCATAGTTTTGGAGTTTGTCTATTCTTGTAGCCAGTAGAAGTAGTTTCTTGTGACTTTTCCTATAGCCAAGGTAGGTAGAGTACTTTCCTATTTTCATATCCTAAACTTTGTTTTAGTTGTCTTCATAAGTTTAGATCTAGTATTTGGATTCTGACAAGCACTTGAATTATTTAAATTATAAGCATTTAATTTTAAGTATTATTTTTCTTAAGTTGTAGGATAACGTGGCTTTGGTGGAAACTTAGTGAAAATATAGTGCTGACCCATTTCAAGTTCATGTACTATGGGTTGACAAATTAATGGGTCTTCTCTATGAGAAATATAGGTTGTTAGTTTGGATGTCCAATCCATGAGTTTTATTTTAGAACCTAGTTATTGATCTAATTGGGAAGTCAAATAGAAACTCCCTTAGAGGTTATGATACCCTTATCAATTACCTCAAGATAAGAAAAATTTTCATTCCAATTGACCTTAGGTGAAGAAACAATTTAATTCTGGCATTTAAATTGTATATACAAAGCTTCAACAATATCTTCATTGTCAAGCACTTTGATCTTTTTCTCTACTTTGTCTACTTCACTCCAAACTCTAGTTAGAGAAGTTAGCCTTGAGTTTTCAATATTTCTCATAAGTTTGTAGTTTTTATTTATTTTATCCTTCCAATATTGCAAAAATGTTAGTTACAAATAAATCTTTTCCACATCATCCCTAGTGGAGCCATCCTTATCTTTTGTTAAAAAATAGACTCTGGCAAACTAAAATATCTGACTCAATAGATTGAATCTAAATTTAAATATTATTTATGGAATTTGAACATCTTGGAAAATTTTGATAAATAGTAGTGGCTTCATCAAACTCATCCTTAAACTCCTCTATTCTTTATTTAGTTTGGTGTGTGCATTAGCACACTCGTAAAATACATTTTCCATTATTTTTTCATTTACATTTCGTAGGGCTTGTTTTTCTACTTTCTAGTAAACATGGGATGTGTGATCCTTAAAAGATTCAATTTCAACTTGTGCTCTAGAGATAAAGATAAATCAATGTCTACTTCTAGTAATCCCTTTTGTATTACCCTTGTAATATCATGAATTAGAATATTTTTTTAATGAATATGACCTCTACTAATTGAAAATATAAAACTACATATTAACAAAAAAGAGGTCAGGGGATACAATAGCACCCCGCAAGAGTTCACTCAGCCTTTGGCGGAGAGGCAAAACAACTATTCATAAAAATAAACCACCTTATACTACCAAAGAAGTACCAACTAAGGGAGGTGGGTCAAATTTATCATTATCACCATAGCCATCCTTGGGGTCCTTTGGTGGGTTAGGAAGAGACCACCCATTATCAACAACATATTTTTCTTTCGCATTCTCCTCATCTTTCATGGGAGGAAAAATATCCAGAAATGGGCAAGGAAACCACTTAGAAGAAGTGGCATTAGGCCATGAAGAAATACTACCCAGAGTAGGTTAATTAGCAGAGGGAGAAACATAAGAAGGTGACCAACCGATGCCACATCATAGAAAAGAAGTAGAGCGGCGATGATGATTGTCAAACCCACCACCCAGAGAGTAGTGGGGAACTTGGGACCGAGGAGCCTGGAATCGATGGATGGACAAGCTACGACCACAATGATGGACATGCAATAGAGTATGGTTAGCTGAGGCAAAATCTGGTGCCAGCATGGCCACAGTACATAGGCAATTTCCCCAGTGGTTGAAAAGCTCCTATAGGTGGGCTACCTCAAGAGAAACTTCAATCACCTACACTAATATTTGCATAATCACATTATTACATATGAATGATTTAGTGTACAAAGAAACATGTATATCAAGAAATCTATGAGTGAAGAAAACAACATTCCTATCTTTCCAAAGAGTAAAAAAAATCTCCATCCTGAAAGAATGCCAAATCTAGGTGTATTTGAAGGGGATTCGAGGAAAATCCCCCAACAAAATCATATGCCAAGAAAAAGGCTTAGGCCTGAATGGTTTGAATCAATCATGAATCTAGCTCTAATATTGTTGATATATTCTTCAGAACCAAAAGACATGAAGAAAAGTCTCTAGTTTCCAACAAAAAGGATACCTAGGATCAGGATCTCCCTGATGCTTAAACTGAAAACCCTGGGGAAAACCATGGAAAAGAAAATACAAAGAAAAGTGTGCAATATTTGGTTCAGTAATGATGGTCCAGATAGTGTTGAATCTTAAGCTCTGGGATATTTGGGTGGACTACAAGTTCCACCATGGGTTGAGGGTGGTGACCATAGGCAAATGTGGCACCAACTAGTGGTATCCCATGTTAGGCTTATAACTGATAAGAGGAGTGTAAGGATACCATTTCCAATCCTTCCACCATGTCTTAATAGGTTGAACACTGAATTTGTGAATCAGGTGAGGAGGCAATGAAGAAACTAGCAAGTCAAAAGTCTTTCAATCTGGGAAAGACCAACAAAACTAGACTTGGATATCTTCCCATGTTCTGAGGCTCATAGTAGCTCTTGAAAATAGATCTTTAGGTGTTGTGATGCCCCATTTATGAAAATGAAGCACACAAACACCCTGTATTTTAGCAAGTGGAACCCCATCAATAGAAAAAAAGGGGATACCACTATTAATTCTATTAGTTCATAGATAGCCCATCATAGAATCCATCTCCAGCCCACTGAAGCCAAGGCTTAATGGATTCATAGGATTTCCAAATTATTTTAACCATAAAATAGCCTCAGATATGTATAGGTTTAGATGTTATTGGAAGGTTTTGAAAATGAATCTCGTTCCAAGTAGGCCTATTAATAGGAAAACCAGAGGAGATGCAATGTCAGAGGAGAAATTTCCAGGCTTCGTCTGCAGTTAACGCATGAATAACCCATTTGGCACCTATAGAAATTCCTTGCTTCTAGGTAGAGAGAAGACCTAAGCCTCCATAATCCTTGGGAAGGAAACAATACTCCCAAGCCACACCATGAAACCCATGATTATCATCTCTTGAAGCCCAAAGAAAATTGTGAAGCAATTTCTCAAGCTTCAAATAGGAAGCTTTGGAAGGAACTCAATAAGAATAATAATAGACATGGGTGGTGGCCAAAAGCTTGGAACAAATTTGGAATTTACTAGCCAGGGAAAGAGGCTTGGTAATCTATTATTGAAGCTTTTTCTCAATCTTGGCCAAGACCATATTCCACAACTCCACAAGAGAATATCAAAAGGAAAAAGGAATGCCTAGAAAGAAAAAAATCTCTCCATGTAGTATCCATTTCCAGTTGTATTGGAAAAATGAAGGAGGCTTAGGAAGAAAAGAATTCCTATAGAAAAGGTTTTTGTGCCATTGGATAGCCGACCTTGAAACAAGACAAAAAGTATCTAGACATTGGAGAGCATTGGAAATATTTTCCTTATCCTCAAGAAGAGTGAGGAAAGAGTCATCAGCAAAATGTCCATTGATAAGATGCACACGGGATTCAGGTAGGGAAATGACTCTGACAAGGCCAAAAGTGATTGTGTTGGAAAGAAAATACACAAATCCTTCAACAACAAGCACATAAAGAACATGTGCTAAAGGGAATCCCTAGTGGATGGATTTGAAAGGGCCAAACGCTTCAGATTGATGCCCATTAATGGTTATTTAGTGATGCAGGGGGGGCATCCAAGGTTAAGGTAAGGCATTTTGTGTCCTCGATGAAACTACCTGGAGTGTTTGTATTTTGGTCATTGTTACTTGGTTGCAGCCTTGACCGACAGTCTCGGTCATTGAAGGAAGCTTGGTCACTAAGGGAACTTGGCAGTCTCTGGCACTTAGTGAAATTGTTACTCGGTCATTCCTATGGTGCTTAGGCAACACTGGTGCTTGGAGATGCTTGACGTGCTCATGATTTTACTGTTGCTTAGTAATTCTGACTTACCGACTAGAGTTCTATGTGATTTGTTGAGCCGACTTGGTGAATTTATTGTTAATAGCCATTGTTATGGGGCTGACATGCTGAATTAAATGATTGTATACATTTGTAACCCAACTTGTATGGCATTTAATTATTTATTTTGGGGAGTTAAGGGTTTCATCTTGCCAACTTGTGGCTGATGATTAGTATTTAAGAAGGGCTTGGGTAGATGCTTAGGGACAAAACTTGGAGGGAGAAGAACTTAGTAGATCTGGGATATCAGATGTAAAGCTTGAGAGTGAAGTTGTGGAAAATTTCTTGATGTTCTTGCAGATTAGATTGTAATCTGACAGTCATTTGTAGTAGAGCTAGGGGTTTGCATACTTGGAGACAAGGAGATTGCTTAGAGGCTTGCGAGCTCATTTTCAAATTTGCCTTAGGGTTTCCATCAGCTTCTGATTATCTTCAGAGCTAAACTAGATGAGTTTGTATTGGATCTAGTTGTGGATCTTGCAGAATTGTTTTCTGATTGTAATTGGCCCTAACCCGGAAGGCCTTACAACCAGGCATGTTAATGAAAATTAGTGTTGAACAATTACTTTGTGTTGCATTGTTGAGTAATCCACTGTGTAATTCTGATGGCTAAAAGGTTTGGATTATCCTTAATTGGATCCACCATCCTTGACTGCATCAGGTGGTATCAGAGTGAAGGTTGACCTAGCAAGGCTGATCTTGCAAAGTTGATCTTGTTGGTTGTAAGATTGTATGCAATCTGGATTGTAGATCTGAAGCACTGAACTTTTGAAATTATGCCCTAGCTGTTTGCAAGATTGTAGGTTGAGATCTGACTTGTTGCAACTTGGAAATTTTCACAAGGTGGTCAATGAGGGTTTTTTGTAGAGGGTTTATGTACATATCTTTAAGGATGCCTTTGAGAAGATTGGACACTAGAATTATTTTAGAGTTTTGTGATACTGTTGAATCCTGGATCATAGAGAAGGTGAAATCAGATTTTAGATCTGAGATGGAATTGATGAAGAATGATATGGTCACCGAGATCATGAGAACTATTGCTGGTATACCTTAGAATGTTGGTACTGAGGATGGCTATGAAGAAGCCACCGAAGAATTTTCAAAACTGCTAGATCTAGTGGTGATGACTAGAGGAACAAATCTAGTGAAGACAAAACTACTCGGTTACCTAGACCTGCTACTTGATTTAGTAATTACCGAATGGAAGTTTCTACTTTCTCTAGTACTTTTAAACTTGACAATTTGATTGATTGGATTGGTGAACTTGAAGATTTCTTTGAGCTAGAAGAAATTGAAGATCCTCTTTGGGTGAGATTAGCACAGACAAAGTTGAAAGGAAATCCTACTCTTTGGTGGAAAGAACTATAGAGAGACCAAGAAGATGAAGGTGAAACAAAGATCAATTAGTGGAGATTGATGGTGACTAAGTTGAAAGCTAAGTTCATACTAGCTGACTATGAGTTTGACTTGTTTAATGATTTGAAGAATCTGAAACAAAAGGATTTGTCTATTGAAGATTATACTGAGGATTTCTATAAACTTACTATTCGGTCTGGACTTCGAGAGCTTGGTAAGGAAAAGGTAGTTCAATATGTGAATGGTTTGAGATTCAATATTTAGGATGAGCTTGGTATGCTGAAGATTGATTCTATTGAAGATGCTTATCAGTATGCTTTGAAGGTAGAAGATAAGTTGAAGAGGAAATAGCCTAGTAACTCCCAAGGGAAGAAAAATATTGATCACTTGGTGAAGGATAAACCAATTGATGTAGAAGATGAACAAAAACCTTTGGAACCAAAGAAGAAGATAGGTATAGTTATCTTTAAGGGTACTTGCTATAACTGTGGAGAGGAAGGATACCATTCTTTTGAGTGTACATAGAAGAAGGTTGACCGATGAATTGTTGTGATGAATGAGAACATTCAGAATGAACCTGAATCAGAGAACTTACTACTTAGGGGAACATTACTCAGTACAAAGGATGAACCTTGTCAGAGGAGTAACTTGTTTGGGACCCGATGTAAGACTGAAGGTAAACTCTGTTATGTTATTGTTGATAGTGGTAGTATTGATAACCTTGTTGCTGAGGACCTTGTTCAGAAACTTGCTTTGAATATAATGAAGCATCCTTGTCCTTATAGGATTGGCTGGTTACAAGATGTTCATGCTTTGGAAGTTAGAGAACAATGCTTCATTGATGTTTAGATTGGCCAGTACAAGGATCTTGTGCTTTGTGACATTGTGAAGATGAATAGTTGTGATATATTGCTTGGTAGACCTTGGCAATATGATTGCATACCTTTTTATGACTGTCTGAAATGTGTTTACCATTGAGAAGGATGACATGAAGTTTTCACTGATGCCTTTGATGGATACAACACTTGTTAGGAGAAGTCTGAGTATTGGTAGCCGAGTTGAGATTGTGGATCCAGAGAAAATGAATGATCGGTATGAAGAACCAACCTGTACATTGTCAAGAAAGGACTTGAAGAGAAAGAGGAAACTAAAGTGGAAGACATTGCAAGAAGAAAAGGTGGAGGACTTATATGTGAAGAACCAGTAAGGGATTTATGTGTTGAATCCTAAAAGATGTTCTTCTCACATATGAACATCTTTTGGAACCTAGGGTGTCTGATGCAAGGGCATCCAAGGTTAAGGAAAGGCATTTTGTGTCCTCAGTGAAACTACATGGAGTGTTTTTATTTTGGCTAGTGTTACTTGATTGCAGCCTTGACCAATGGTCTCAGTCATTGAAGGAAGCTTAGTCACTAAGGGAACTTGGCAGTCTTTGGTGCTTGGTGAAATTGTTACTCAGTCATGCCTGTGGTGCTCGGTCGACACTAGTGCTTGGCGACGCCTGGCGTGCTTGGTGATTTTATCATCACTTGGTAGTTTTGACTTATCGACTAGAGTTCTATGTGATTTTTTGAGCCAAATTGGTCAATTTATTGTTGGTAGCCATTGTTATGGGGTTGACATGTTGAATTAAATGTTTGTATACATTTGTAAGCCAATTTGTATGGCATTTAATTATTTATTTTAGGGAGTTAAGGGTTTCATCTTGCTGACTTATGGTTGATGATTAGTTTTTAAGGAGGGCTTGGGTAGATGTTTATGGAAATAACTTGGAGGGAGAAGAACTTAGTAGATCTGGGATATCAGATGTGAAGCTTGAGAGCAAAGTTGTGGAAAAGTTCTGATGTTCTTGCATATTAGATTGTAATCTAATAGTCATTTGTAGCAGAGCTAAGGGTTTGCATACTTAGAGACAAGGAGATTGCTTGGAGGCTTGCAAGCTCAAGTTCAGATCTGCCTTAGGGTTTCCATCAGCTTCTAATTATCTTCAGAGCTAAACTAGCTGAGTTTGTATTGGATCTAGTTATGGATCTTGTAGAATTGTTTTTTGATTTTTATTGGCCCTAACCCGGAAGGCCTTACAGTCGGGCATGTTAATGAAAATTAGTGTTGAACAATTACTTTGTGTTGCATTGTTGAGTAATCCACTGTGTAATTCTGTTGGCTGTAAGGTTTGGACTATCCTTAATTAGATCCACCATCCTTGATTGCATCATTTAGAAAGAAGCATCACCAAAAAGATTTTGAATTGATTGAATGAATGTGGGGACCAAACCCTAGAGATTGAAGTGTAGAAAGAATGAAATGTCATTCAATGTTGTCATAGGCTTTAGCAAAATCAATCTTGAGAAAGATAGTTTTCTGCTTGGATTTCTTGGTGCATTACATGCCTTCCCAGATGGAAATAATTTTGTCAAAAATATATCTAGATTTGATGAACCTAGTTTCCTCTAGCCAAACAACTAGAGGCAAGATGTGACAAATCTTCAGGGCCAAGGTTTTAGAAATGATCTTGTAGAAGACATTGAGCAAGGTAATTAAAATATTTTTATTCACATATTCTTGCCATAAATTATTTTTTAGCTAATGTGTGTATGATGCTTCTAAACTATAACTTATCAAGGGGTGAGGTGTTTTATAATACTTTTGCAAATTTTTGTACCCTTCCTTTGCATTTGATTCACAAGAAATATTTTGAAACAACCACCAAGTATGGGACCTTGATAAGTGAGGTTGAAACTCTAGAGAAGGTCGACTTCCTTTCTAATCATGGTGTAGTGTTTTAGTAACCCAATAATTTTGAGACTTACTCATAATCTAATCTAATATATTATGATGTAAAAGAGGAAGAAGGGATGCATAAAATAAAATAAGGTGATACACCAGATTAAAATGTGTTTCTCCCTAACTATGGCTAAAGAAAACATCAATAAAAATATGAAAATATATGCAAACCTCCCCTTCAATAAATCTCCAAGGATGTATATGTAGGTCAAGATTTATGCGATGCTAAAATAAAATATAGACTCACAAAGAAACATTCATAACAATATTCACACAAAATACAATCTAGAAAAAGAGAAAAATGTAATTAGACAAAGGAAATAAAAATTTGTACAATATACCTCAATTTGAGAAGAGGTAAAAAAAACATATTCTATTATTCATAAGGAAAGGAAAATTTATAGTTTCAAGATATAAGTCATTTAAAGAGAGAAACAAGGAACCAAAAATGTATCTTACAAAATTTCCTTTTATATTAGGCATAAAAAATAATTTGAAGTTTGAATTCAAAACCTTAATCCAACTAGGGTCTAGTTGTAGGATAGATGGATCAAGATAGGTCAGATCATAGATTTGATTCAAGGACTTTTTATTTGAACTTTGTGCTTAGCATGATAAATTTTCCCTTGTAAATGACAAAGGAAATCCATATCTTGGATGTGTTAGAATGATTTTAGAATAACTGAGAGGGGGGGGCTGAATCAGTTATCCATAGGTCAGATGTACCAATTGAAATTTTAAGCACTTCAACCAACTTAGATCTATTAAGTAATCCACTTGGTCTTTATAAAATATAACTAGTAACATAAATTTGTAGTCCAGTGTCCAAAAGTAATCAACTTGTAGGATATAAAACTCTTAACTGCAAAGAACATCAAATAACATTCAAACAAGTATGACACTAGGATTTAACATGGAAACCCAATTTGGAAAAAACCACCAGTAACATACTACCAAATTTTTACTCTTCTAAAGTGAGCTCTATGAGGAGCCAACCCTAATAAAGGTTACAATACACATTTCTAGGTGTGACCCTGTTAAAGGATTTAATCACCCTGTTAGGAGTGGCCTTATTAGAGGGCTTAAGAAAATCCCATTAGAATGTCACCTTGATTAAAGGATTTACAAATGACAATTAGGTCAACCTTGATTAAAGGATTTCAACTGATACAATGGTTAGAAAGTAACACTAGGTTCTGATATGAAACATACAACTCACTTTGCAAATATAGATCTAATGTAGCTCATATGATGATCTACTAACTGGCCTTTATTATTGTCTCCATCTCCAATCTTCTTGGAAATCCCTTTAAGAAATCACCTCAACTCTTCTCATCTCTTCATAGCTCTTCTTAGCCTTCTTATTAGGTTTACCAATCAATAGAATCAACCTCTCTTAACCTACAATTAGGTCATCCTTATACCTCCTCTATTAGGTAGCTTAATATTTTTCCTCTTAATCATCTCCATAGATCTTAGGTTTAGGTTAGATTCATCGAATCCTTCCAATATTTCATTCTCCTCCTTATCCTTCTAGATACTTTTTAAACTTCTCTTTGAATCCATGAAATAGTTTACCATGAATTAAATGCTCTAGGTCATTCATCCTTATCTTCAACATGTTTTAAATATTTCAAGAATTAAACTATGTTGGCTAGGAATCTCAATTCATTCATAAACTGTAAAATAATGACACTCGGTCAATACTATGTTCTTCTGCTTGGTCTTCACTAGATAACTTGGTCATCACTAAAACTATTTTTTTCAGGAATTATTTTCTTTTCTTGGTTAATTATCTAATGCTCAGTAATTATTGATGCTCAGTTGACACTATTTTTTCTCGGATTATACCGGTGCTTAGTCAACACTAGCATCACTCAACTTACACTAAAGTTTCTTAATCTTCTTCTCTTTTTCTTAGTTAAGCCTAAGCTTTCAGAATTTCTTTCCTCATTTCTTCTAAGCTTCAAAAAATTGACATCTTCACTTAGTGTTGTAGATAAATAATACATTTCCTTTCTAATGTGCCAACTAATCAAGTACCCATTGTAGTTTCTCATAACTCAACCTTTCGTTAGGTCTTCTTGTTATCTCCTCTTTTCAAATCTTCTTCATTAATCAAAAGATATGGTACTTTAATAGATAGAAATTGTCTCACCAGTTAAGGTTTGACATCAATGACAATATAAAAATTGTTTCAATTGTAGTTTGCAACATGATTACTTTGCAACAAGGAAAGACATTAATATATTTTTTGTTAGTGAAAATTTATTGTAGAATATAAAAGATCATAGAGAGAATCTTAGGGTTTTGTATGTAGAGCCTAGAGAATATAGTGGTAATTTTCTAGAGTTGATAAAATGTAGAGAGGCCACTAAGGTAGCCAAGAAATTGAATTTTGATGCCTCTACCTATCCCCATGACACCATAGCCATTGAAGCTTGAAAAATTCTTACAAATTTGAATTTTAGCTGTTGATGAATACTTCCATGTACAATTGGATGAACAGATGCAATAAGAAAGCTTTCATAATGTGAGTCTAAAATTCATACATTGATGTAGATTTACTTTTATACTAGAGAAATCGAACACATATATGGTACTTACATGATGCTAGAGAATATTCCTATAAAGGCACAAACAATCATAAATAAAAATACATTAAAATATTGACCAAGAAGTGGGTTGTTACCCCACCATGTTGATAAGACAATTTTCATAGATCTGCAACATTGATAAGATGTCAAAGAGTACTCCCATTAAGGCAAGGGAAACCATCAATCTTTCCTTTTCTTTACTTTGAGATATTTGGCTCCCAATCCGCTATGTGTTGAATATCCACCTCTATGTGAACTAACATTAAAATAGATCATATTGACTTGTGCAGGTTTAAGGAAGACCCTAACTACTAAAAATCAACATTTAATGTTATTTGTATGTCTATAAGTTATCTATTGACTATTTCCTAATGGGTGTAAAGACACGTAGAATTTTTTTTGGAAGGCTTGGGCAGAACCAAGAATAGTAGGCTACCTAGGAAAAGGGGGACTATTAGAGGACATACTAAAGGGGGTTATACAAATAAACCTTAGGTGATTTTAATGGGCTATCCATTCAATTTAAAAATATATCATGAAAATAATTATTAAGGCATGGGGAATGAAGGGGTGTAGGTTTTAGACCTAGGACCACTAGTAGAGGGTTTTAGCCAATAGATGATTTTATCCAATTGAATTTGTCTTGGATCAAATATATGAGACATGCTAATGATTGCATAAAATTCCAATATTTCTTGTGACTTTATGTGGACACTTACCTACTAAGTATAAGACCAAAATCTTGCAAATCCATTAGGATAGAGTCATTATACTACAACAATAGAAAAAAACCATAAAAATTTCTATCACATGAAAGGAAATAGCGTGTTCATAGGAACTTATTGGAAAGAAAATAAATAACTACTCTACTATGTATAAGATCTTCAAAGAAAGAATATTAAACAAATCCATCTACTAGTTTCTTAAAGTATCTACCCTTCCTAACTATATTTTTATTCTCTTCATGCATGTGGATAACCAACCAAGAAGAAAAAATTGATAGGAATACCACACACTATTGGAATGCCTTCCCAATGTTGAGAACAAAGTTCTTTCTGTTAAACACATGGGTGTTATCCTTTTGAAATATATACACTTACTTGTCTTGATATTCACCTTCATTCTTAGAAACAAGCATGAACAAAGACAATTCATAAATCTCTTGCAAAGATAGTTTCCTCATGAGGTATCACCTTGATGGTGTTAGGTCCAAGTGATCAGCCTTGACCTCACTATTATACTCTACAACTTAAAAATCATGTTAGCTAATGGCAGATAACTCTAATTGTATGGTTATTACTACATGTATCTCCACCCATTACTACTGCAACTCATGATCCTTTGATTTAGGAGATAACGACTTGATATCCATGGATGAGAAAAAATTATAGCTCATTGCAAAATCTAAATTCTTCACGTGTATCCTCCATGCTCACCTTAATGACATGTATTATCTCCTCAACATAAAAATCCTTATAATGATAGGTTGAGTGTAAGTAGATATAGTATCATATTAGTTACTAAAATAGGATTAGGAATGGAATTATCAACATTAGGAAGAAGTAGAAATATTTAAGGATTTGGGAAATTGTTTCATAGAAGGAATATTATCATGCACAATATGAGAAAATCCACATGGAAAACTAACACAATATTCATCATTTTGAATTATCCTACTCAATCCTTCAATCAAGAGGATGAACATATAATTAGGATGTTCTTGACCCTATTATTGTTCAAACCTTTCCAAATCATGGGAATGTTTTCCTACTTGGTTGGGGGAAACTCTCATTAATTAACTATTCATAATCATTATCTAAAGTGGGAGAAGAGTGATTCTCAATAGTGTTAGGGATTGCATGTTCAAGATTAGAAGGTTCACTTAGATTCCCATAGAATAAGCTAACAGATCCATGAACTACACCCTTTAAGAAATATATAAGCCTACAACTCTTCAAATAAATATTGTAGGTATCTCTTAGGGTATTAAAACTCATACATAAATGTTGCATAGAATTGAGAATTTAAATACTGCAAATTACTAGTAAAATGATCATTTAAACATTTCATGAAATGAAATGACTTTGAGTATATAAACCATATCTTAAATGAGAATACAAATATTTGTCAAGTTTATATACAACATAAATGAAATTAAGATATAGAGGAAAACAAATGTATGTGAAACCTAATGAATTTCAAGAAGCATAAATTTAACTATCAAAAGTGGAAATGTCATGCATCGGGTTCATTGAAATGTAACATAGGTGAACAAAAAATAGCTAAATGCATAATTTGACTAATGCAATTATGTAAGATCTAGACACCAAATATGAATGGAAATGTTTCATATCAGTTTTACCTAAATGTAACTTAAAATCAAATGAATTGATTAGTGGGGACATGATGAAATGATAAATTCATATAGCTTCTATGGAAGAACTTAGTTAACTAGGTTCATTCATTTTCTTTATGTTGCATTATAAGGACCAATATGTGATTATTCTTGAAGAGAAAATCAAGTGCCAAAAGGGTACCAAGGATTCCTTCAATATAATGAAATTGACTGAATGGAAATGAAGAATTGTACTGGAAGAAGTCAAATCTAAGGTTAATGAAGAGAAAAGTTGACAAAATTAGAAGTATAGACTAACAAAAACTAAATAGACTAATTTTATTACTAGAACGAGAACCTGGAGACAAAAATAACCTATAAAATCAATGTAAACCTAAGATATAGAGGGACTAGGTTGACCAAGTCAACCTATTCCCTATATTTTCAACTATTTCTCGTTACAAACTCTAAATGAGGTCCTATACTTCCCAACTCTTGTTCCAAAGCTGGCACTAATGAGAGCCATTTATGTCCTATTTTACACCACATTTCATCCTATTTCATGCACCTTCATATCCATTTTCATAAATAATCATGTATTATTACAATCCTTTGTTGCATATGATTGAATATTAATAAGTGATATTTAATTTAGTTTTGGGATTAAAATATGACAATTAATATTGATTGTCTCTACTATTAATTGTCTATATTTTAAGGCTTGAAAATAACATCTTGTGACTTGTTGTTGGAAAGTGAAAACTTTAGAATTCCTATCAGCCATTAGACTTCATGTCACTTGGAAGACTTCTTGTCGCTAGTCAGACATCTTGTACTTCCTATCACCCATGGGTGCATTTTCCAATAAATAAATTCCAACTAGAATATTATTTTTCATAAGATATTTTAGTTAGTTTGTTGAAACTCTTTAATATTTAGTTTAAAATTCAATGGAAGAAAATGACTTGACATTATTCTATTTTGTTGTAACTATGAGAAAAATAATCTTCTAAATTTTAGGGAAGTTATTTCCAACAAATAGAAAAGTCAAATGTGTGCCACAAAATAATAGAAAAGTGGCATGAAAATAGCAAATAACTTCCACCCATATTATTATATAAATATGACCTACGGTACTACTTCTCTAATAAATAAAATTAACATTTGCATGATTAGTCCCATATAAAAAGATTTCATTTAATTTACCATGTAAACTAGGATCAAGGGTCCACTCCCGAGGGAAGCTTGGTGATATATTATTTTATGTATTTTATTTCAGTTTGATTTAATTTGATTAAGATAGCTCTAATTTATTTTAAAAGTTACGTAATTTTAATTAGTTTAATTTTATTTGGCTAAGATAGTTCTAATTTACTTTAATAGTTATGTGACATTTATTATTTTTGTATATGTTATTTATATTTAATCAAATTTAATTATGATAACTTTTGATATTTAAATGTAGTGTAATTTATATTTTATCATTTTCAACAAAGTTTAGTTTATGTGTGATTTTTTTATTTTGGTTTGTAATTTTTATTAATGTTCAATTTGGTGAGGTGTGTTTTCATTTTCATTAATATGTTATTGTTGTTACTATCATAACTCTATATCGTCTTAAAATGGAAGCACTTCCATGATAAGAGAATTTAGCCCTCTGAGTAAGTGGTTTGGGGTCATGTTAAGCACCTTGATCAGGTATTTGGATGTATTTGGCTTTCTCCCTGCTTTCCACTTCTTTCGGGCACTTGATTTCTTCATTCTAGGTGAAATTAGGGTTAGGATCTCAAGGATTCTCCTTAATTTCCCTCTTCCATGACTCTATTTTCTAGGTAGGATTTATAAATAGGTCCTCTTGGATTTCATCATAGCCATCATAGGATTTTATGTCTATCCTTGATATTTTGTCCTTGCTTGATATCATTTCTAGGTTTCTAGGCATCCCCAGGACCTCTTGACTTGGTTCTGACTAAATCTTGGCCCAGGGTAAAAAATGAGGTTGATCCTGACTAGGTCAGGATCGAGCTCGAACCTAACTAGGTCAAGATCAAGGTCAAACCTGACTAGGTCAGGTCCAACCTCAATTTTTTCCCCCTCATTCAAATTTCTAGAATCCAAAATTTTCAGGATTTGGGCTTTCAGGATATTTATTTTCTTGCCTCCAGGTTAATCATTTCAGGTTTTGAGATGGTAAATCCTTTAATTGCATTTAATCTAGGTATATTTTCTAAAGGTTAGGACATAATTGGTATTTAATTCTCCAAGGTGGCCCCTCTAGATGATTGTGCCCTAGTTCACTATAAAAGGAGGCCTTCCTCTCTCATTTTCACATCTCATCCTCAAGCAATTTCTCTCAAGCTCTCAAGGTGATCAAGTGAAAGCATCCATTCAAGCATTCAAGTCTTCTTCTCCATCCAAGTTCTCCATTGAAGATCAAGGATTCAAGCATTTAAGTCATTGAAGGGATTTGGTTCAAGCATTCAAGATTCATCATTTAAACCCTAGATCTAGCCATCATGATGGTGTGATCTTCCTTCAAGACCCTTTGTTCATCTTCAAGGTCCATTTCATTCTTCCTTCAAGGTGGATTCCAAGCATACAATCATGGAGGTTTGATTTACATTTATTGTTTTGTTCAAGCTTTCATATCAATATACTTGTTTACATTCAAAATACAATTACATATCTATTGAATTGCATAGCTTCATTATTAGATCCTTTTCTACTACTTGCTAGCATTCCTGTTTCAATTTCAATATTAAGGTTGATTCCAAACTAGGGTTTGACCAAGGTAAACCCCTCAAACAAACAAAAAAACCGTCTTTTTCTTGCAGGTATAGGTGCAGGATTTCAGATCTGAGATTGAATTTGGATATCCTTTTCGGAAAACTTCCAAGATCTGCGAACAAAATTCGAATTGGACTTCAAATAAAGAATGTAGTATTTGACCTTTTATGAGGGTCAAACCTGACCTGAGCTCATCTTGGAGAAAGATTTATGGGTTTTCTCTATCTTGACATTTCTAGTCCAGAACAGGTTTCAAAATTGCTTGAAAGTACACACAGACATCAGAATTTAACATTTTCCAGATCTACCCTAATTTGAGGTTAGTATTTGTATTTCAATTATTTCATACTCCAAGCATAAATTCCATTCATAGGGAAATATTGGACTCTCTCTCTCTCTCTCTCTCTCTCTCTCTCTCTCTCTCTCTCTCTCTCTCTCTCTCTCTCTCTCTCTCTCTCTCTCTCTCTCTCTCTCTCTCTCTCTCTCTCTCTCTTTTCCATATTCTCCATAAATTGATTCAATTGTGTATGAACCTCTTGGTTGATCAAATTGGATCTCTTCTTTGGGAAGTTGGGTTAGGGAATAGATCTCATATTTCCCCCCTTTCCCTTTTACATCTGAATAATGTTGAATCCATTTTAACCCTATTCATTTTGGTGAACCTGAAATACTTACTCTCCTTTTCTTTTGTGGAATATGATGCCCTATTGTGTTAGATTTTAGATCCTTTCTTGCATTTAGATTAGATATAGTTTATGCTCTTGCATTTTACATTCAAAAATCCAAAAAAAATAAAATTTATATATTCAATAAAATCCAAAAATATTTCTTGCATTTCATTTTCTATGGTGGCTATTAAGATGCTTTGGTGTGTAGTTATGTTCTTCATTACTCTTCTTTTACCATCTCTTTATCATACCTATGATTTTTATGAAAGTATCATTTACTTCATTATGTTGATGACCCTTCACTTTGCTCTTGCTTATGCTTTTGTGAAGCTGACTGACACTAGTCTGCCTACATTTAAAACTTTTGTTAGAGATTTATGTGGTAGCCTTATTCATCTTTTGGATTATGTGAAGAAGTGGGTAGATGACACATCATCTCCTAATATTCCTAATCCTAATCCTATCAATCGTAATCCTATTCCTATCAATTCTAATCTTAATCCTAATCTTCCTATTTCAATACCTAATTCTCCATCTGTTAATCCTCTCTCTTCCCATACTTATGATGGGATTCAAGCTATAGTTCAGGATGTGAATGTGCAAGATTTCTTTGATTTACCTTCTCCTCTAATTCATGATAATATTAAAGGAAAGGGTAAAGAAACTTCTTAAAAACCTATTATCCCACCTTATGCAACCTTTACTCATGAGCATGATAAACAATCACCTCCTGTAGAAGCTTTACATAATATGTATACTACTGGATATAATATGGTGACTAAACAAGGTTATAAAGGTTTAGGGCTTGGAGTTAATGAGCATGGTATTAGGTTTCCAGTTCATATACCCCTAAAACCGAATAGATATGGTGTTGGTTGTTTGAAATCTCAAGTTAAGGTAGGTGATGCTAAACATCATCCTCCCCTCCCCATACCTATCTTAGATAACTCTACTACTCGTTAAGAAATTGCTAAAAAGGTATATGTTGAGCTAATGAATTCCAAGAAAGAAATCTTTAGACCTATGCCGATAGATGCTCTATACAAATATAAATGTCCTTTTCATTATAGTAAAAAACATTTACTTGCTGATTGTAAACATTTTAAGTTATATGTTAGAGAAAGAGCTGCTTTAGGAATTATATCTCACTCTCATGCAATTTTACAATTCCTTCATAATTTTGATATAGGGGATTCCCCTCCTTTAGATATAATGTATATGTTCTTTCCCTCTTGTCTCATGACTAGGGGGCAAGAGGTGTATTTTCATCCAGTCTCCTAGGATCCAATAGGTCTTTTTATTTCAGCTTAATTGGTATTCTTTCTCTCCTATTTTTCTATGGCTTTTCATTATGTTTTTAATCATCCATAAAATTTATCCTTTCTTTTCAAGATGTCTTTTCTAACACATTTTTTTTGCAAAGGTATCCCTTGTCCTTATCTCTGGGGGGCAAGGTACCTCTTTCTTTCTCTTTGTCTAGGGAGCTGCTTTCTCTAGCTTAGTGGTATTTGTTTATATTGCAATATTATTTCAACATATTGATAGATGTTTTGACTATGGATAACCTTCTTATATGAGAAGTTTTTTTCCTAGGTCATCACTTCTTCTCTATGTTGCAAATTATGTTCTTTATAAACTCTCACCCTTGCTTTGGTGTTAGAGTTGTTTCCCTTATTTCAAAGATTCCTCTTCTTCTTGTTTACAGGGGGCTTGATGATTGAATCTTTGTTCCTACCTTTTGAAAGATAATATCTTATCTAAATCACTCATCTTTGGTGGGGGTCTTGTTGATAAGATCTCTCTTTGAGGATCCTTTTCCATGAGTGACATATCCTTTTCACAATTATCTATATTCTTGGATGTAGGGGTCAATATCCCTCACTCAGGATATGGTGTTCATTGTTGTAAATAGGATATCTCCTTGCCTTGTGAAGTAGGTATCCTCTTCCATCTTTTTCCTACACTTGGGGGCCAAGGATGCCATCTCCTTCTTTTCTATCTTTCTGGGATTTCACATCTTTCCTTAGGTAAGAAGTATTTATCTATTATGTGATATCCAATCATACATGAAAATTTTGGTTTACATTGAGGATCTTTGTCCTTGATCACAACCTATTTTATTGTATGACATTGGGTTTCCATGTTTAATATATCTCTCACCTTGGAAACTAAATAGTGTGCTATCCCTCATAAGGGTTACTTTCTTTTCACTTCTTGCATGATATCTCTTTACATTCATCCTTCCATGGCCTTATAGGAGCTGTGACCTTCTTGGCTTGGACTGGGTGTTGTTTGTGGATATTGTATTGATGCTGAAGAAGGCTTTATCCTTGTTCTTTTCTTTCCTTAACATGTCAAAATAGTATGTTTTTTCCATATTAAGGAGGGGGGCATATATAGGGCCTCCCTTGTACTATATTTTTTTTATTTTTACATGCTAAATCTTGGAAGGAAATGCACATAAGTTGCTAAATCCTAGAAAGACACACATTTATATGCTAAATCTTCCAATGGTAACACACATAAGTTGCTAAATCCTGAGGAGACACGCATTTTTCAAATTTTTAATATGCTAAATCCTCTGAAGGTAATGCACATAAGTTGCTAAATCCTGAAGAGACATGCATTTCCAATTTCAAATATGCTAAGTCTTGGAAGGTAACGCACATAAGTTTCTAAATCCAGAGGAGACACACATTTTATATTTATAGTCATAAAAGAAGGTGGATCTATGAGTATTCCAAAAGTCATCAGAAGATGCATTACAATTGCAAGCACATTTTATGGGTGAACCTATTGGGATCTCCCTCTAGGGTGATTCATGGTAAGGTGGGCATCTTACTGGGTGAGGTAATCACTTTCTCTTTTCTCTCTTTTTTCTTTCATGCTAATAGGATGGGATCATGTAGCTATGTTATTTATAGTGTTGTTCTTGTATTTCTTATGTAAAAATTTATGCTTTTATGATAGCTTTCCAAATATGATATTAGTATGAGAAATATTTATTAGCAAGGTTTCTTATGCTAATTAATTTGGGTTGTTTAGTACTAACCCTTGTTCTTTTGATACCCTCATGCATACATGTTGAGTTAGAATCCTTAGTCTATGGGCTTGTGTCCTTAACTAAGTGTTATTTTATCTCATTGTAAATCCACTAGGATCTTCTCTTTCTTCTCCTTTACCAAGAGTTTGCATCAAGTCCATACTCTTGCTAAAGTGGGGGCTTAATGTATCATCTTAAAATGGAAGCACTTAAATGATAAGAGCATTTAGCCCTCTAAGTAAGCATTTTGGGGTCATCTTAAGCACCTTGATTAGGTCTTTGCATGTATTTGGCTTTCTCCCCACTTTCCACTTCTTCTGGGCACTTGATTTCTTCATTCTAGGTAAAATTAGGGTTAGGATCTCAAGGATTCTCCTTAATTTCCCTCTTCCATGGCTCTTTTTTCTAGGTAGGATTCTGAAATAGGTCCTCCTAGATTTCATCATAGTCATCATAGGATTTTATGTCTATCCTTGACATTCTGTCCCTGTCTGATATCATTTCTAGGTTTCTGAGCATCCTCGGGACCCCTGACCTGGTTCTGACTAAATATGGGCCCAGGGTAAAAAATGAGGTTGATCCTGACTAGGTTAGAATCAAGCTTAAACCTGACTAGGTCAAGATCAAGGTTGAACCTGACTAGGTCAGGTCCAACCTTGATTTTGCCCCCCTCATTCAAATTTCCAGAATTCAAAATTTTTGGGATTTGGGCTTTCGGGATATTTATTTTCCTACCTCCGGGTTAATCATTTCGAGTTTCAAGATGGTAAATCCTTTAATTTCATTTAATCTAGGTATATTTTCTAAAGGTTAGGACATAATTGGGATTTAATTCTCCAAGGTGGCCCCTCTAGAGGATTGTGCCCTAGTTCACTATAAAAGGAGGCCTTCCTCTCTCATTTTCACATCTCATCCTCAAGAAATTTCTCTCAAGCTCTCAAGGTGATCAAGTGCAAGCATCCATTCAAGAATTCAAGTCTTCTTCTCCATCCAATTTCTCCATTGAAGATCAAGGATTCAAGCATTTAAGTCATTGAAGGGATTTGGTTCAAGCATTCAAGATTCATCATTTAAACCCTAGATCTAGCCATCATGATGGTGTGATCTTCCTTCAAGACCCTTTGTTCATCTTCAAGGTCCATTTCATTCTTCCTTCAAGGTGGATTCCAAGCATACAATCATGGAGGTTTGATTTACATTTATTTTTTTGTTCAAGCTTTCATATCAATATACTTGTTTACATTCAAAATACAATTACATATCTATTGAATTGCACAGCTTCATTGTTAGATCCTTTTCTACTACTTGCTAGCATTCCTATTTCAATTTCAATATTAAGGTTGATTCCAAACTAGGGTTTGACCAAGGAAAACCCCTCAAACAAATAAAAAAAACCCTCTTTTTCTTGCAGGTATAGGTGCAGGATTTTAGATCTGAGATCGAATTTAGATACCCTTTTTAGAAAACTTTCAAGATCTATGAATAGAATTCGAATCGGACTTCAAATAAAGAATGTAGTATTTGACCTTTTATGAGGGTCAAACCTCACCTAAGCTCATACTGGAGAAAGATTTATGGGTTTTCTCTATCTTAGCCTTTCCAATCCAAAATAGGTTTCAGAATTGCCTGAAAGTACACACAGACATCAGAATTTAACATTTTCTAGATCTGCCCTAATTTGAGGCTAGTATTTGTATTTCAATTATTTCATACTCGAAGCATAAATTCCATTCATAGGGAAATATTGGATTTACTCTCTCTCTCTTCCATATTCTCCATAAATTGATTCAATTGTGTATTAACCTCTTGGTTGATCAAATTGGATCTCTTCTTTGGGAATTTGAGTTAGGGAATAGATCTCATATTTCCCCCCTTTCCCTTTTACATTTGAATAGTGTTGAATCCATTTTAACCCTATTCAAACTCTTATTATAGGATTAGAATAAAAGAATTAAATTATATTTTTATTAATGAAACTTTTTTGTGTTTTCTTAGTTTCATTTGATCCACACTCATCTCATGACTTTCACCCCTTGATGACATATTTCCTAGACACCTTTCACATGTTTAGCCCCTTGATTGACATGTGTAGGCAAAACTAAAATTCATTATAAAGCGTTAAATCTTTCTTATTCTTTTCCCCATTTTTGGCATATTATTTTGGTTCCATTGTTGAGGAATGGTGTCAAAGGTATTTTAGCGTGATGAGTTGAGTTTGGATCATTGTGCCTTAGTGACAATCTGCACAAGAATTGACCTTCTTTAGATGATTAACCTTGGTTTGCTTTATTTTAAGTCATATAGATGCATTATTTAAAGTAGATCTTAGAAATTAAAGAACATTTATAAAATCATTAATTGTTACAAGCTAATTAAAATGAAAGAAGTGTGAAGAAAAATATAAAAATATTAAAAATCTCACTACGGAGTTCAAACACATCAATTTTGGCTACCACCCCCAAAACCCTGCTTTTGGACTTAAAATCTAAAAAGGGAATTGGTGAGGAAAGAATATTGACACAAGGCAATATTTTTATACCCCCTCTATCTAATAAATGTAACTTATATTATCATGATGTTCCATTATCATTATCATGTGTGTTAATACTATAAGGTCCAAGATTACTAAAATAGGGGGTGAATCAGTAATCTATCAGATCTTAAACTTTTCACAATTATTCAACAACTTTAACTACATTCACCAACTTTAAACTTTATGCATGCAATAAAAAATTAACCAAACAACTATCTAAATATTCAACAAAGTGACACTAGTATTTTTATCATAGAAACCTTGATTAAGGGTAAAAACCATGATGGTAATTACCACCCACTAATAATTTGCACTCTTATGAAATGAGCCTTGTTAAAGGTCTAGCCCTATTAGGAGCTTACAATGATACCTAGTTAGGAGAAGAGATTGTTAGGAGTCACCAGGTTAAGGTATTTACGTATATCCATGTTAGGAGCTTTACCCTATTAGGAGTAACCTTGTTAAGGATTTCAAACCCTAGTTAAAGAGTCACCTAGTTAAAGGATTTACAATTCAAACTTGTTAAAGTCTACCTGATTAAGGGATATTCTTGTAGAACCTATTAGAATTCAACAAGTATATTGATTTGGGTGTAGAAATTCTCCTTTTCTTTTTCAGATGTAGTTAAGCACAAATAATGCTTCTCTTGTAGACAATCTTCAATTTTCACTTGATCTCTCCTTCGAATCCACAATCGCCACTTGCATAATTCATTGATTTACATATATAAACATTACATGATCATTAGGGCCTAAGCCGACTTTAAAAATGCATTAAATTTGAATTACAATCATTTTTGCTTGATCCTTGACCCATAAAATATATTACCAATCTAAAATATCTAGTTACAAATTCAAGTCATCCTCACAACTCATTGCACAAATTTTATATAAGGACAATCAAACTTTATTTGACTTTTCCAACAAGCTTCTAAAACTTGATAGATCTGATCACCTCAAACAATATAACATAAAGTAATCATTACAAATATTTTACACCATGTCACCATGCCACCTAGATCACAAAGAGATCTATCCCAAGAAACCACATCATCACCACTCACCAATCGAACATCAACTATTCAAACCTATTCAAACATTTTTCTAACTACCACATAGTGATTCTCCGTTACCTGAAATAATACCTTTTAGTACTCCATCCCACTTGTTATCATAGCCTCAACAATATATCCTAGTCAAGATAAACATATCATTACCACAACACTTAGATCCATACCAGTTTTTTGGAACAATCAAATCATTCACTATTTGTCATTGTTTGTTCTTCTATCTACCCAATTTCTCTTCAATTGATCATAACTTATTCCATACTTATTTCCATCATGCACGATAAAAAATAAAACATCTAGAGATATCCTTGAGTCTCCAAAAATAATCACACACTCCAAATCCTTCAAATACTCATGACACTCTAGATTCATCAGCTCACTATCAACCAACACAATACTTAGTTAACATCAATGAAAACACAATAACTCATGTTCCTATTATCGAATTTGTACCAAATCACACTCAATAATATTTTGCATTGGTTATGCCAAAAATCTCCCCATTTGGCATTAATGGAAACACCATTTTAACACCAAATTGATTTGATAATAATAGCTCCCCCTTAGTTGATGTCTTTTGACTTCTTGTCTTGAACTTCCTAGTCTTCTCCCTCAAAGTCTACTTTGGATCTTTTTCACAATAATTGATTTCTTTTCTCTTCTCCTAGTTTCATCTGATAATATTCTCCCCCTTTGAAAATAATGTAAAAGGTACCACATAGGTCACCTACTACTTAAGAAACTTCCTTCCCCTCTGAGTGCTTTCCTAAGGAGTATTCTCTTTTAACATCAATACACAAGTGAAAGATATTCAATGAGTCCACTAGATTGATGCTTAGAATAGCATATTAGTTATGTTTAGGTGGGGGAATAACCCCTAACTTACCTCTCAAACAATCAAAACTATATTTAGGTAGTGGCTTAGTAAATATATCTACTAGCTTCTTCTT
Source organism: Chamaecyparis obtusa (assembly GCA_027943335.1). Lineage (NCBI taxonomy): Eukaryota > Viridiplantae > Streptophyta > Pinopsida > Cupressales > Cupressaceae > Chamaecyparis > Chamaecyparis obtusa. Next base: position 127,592 of record BSBK01010664.1, on the reverse strand, counting down.
AGTCGGTACATATTCCAACTTGACTACCTTTTCCTATACTTTCTCTCTTAAAAAATGATGCTTTATTACAATATGCTTAATCTTAGAATGCATCATCAGGTTCTTTTAAATATTGATTACACTAGTATTACTATAAAATATAGTCACAAGTTTAGTTACCTTCTCTTTGATCCCTTTAAGGATTTGCTTCATCCCTTCTATTTGTGTACAATTGATAACCATTGCTACATACTCATATTCTACAGTCTATTAGGAGATAAAATTTGGATTCTTACTTGTCCATGACATAATTCTTCCCCCTAGAATGAATTCTCCTCCACTTGTACTCTTTCTATCATCAATTTTTCCTGCCCAATATACATCTGTAGAAACACTCCAAGAGAAATAATCTTTCATAGTCTTCACTCTATTTCAATTATGTGAAGACTCTCTTTACCACTACCATGTGAGCTTCCTTAGGATTAGCTTGAAATATAGCTACTATTCCAACTTCATGTGTAATTTTGGGTCTACTATTAACAACATAATGCAACTTACCCATCATTGATCTTTAAAAAGTGGCATATACTACACTTGACTCATCATCCTTATATATCTTGCATCTTGTCACCATGGGGGTTCCAACTAGTTTGGAATTTTTCATTTGAAAAGTCTTCAACACTTCCTTTATGTACTTGGACTGACTGATATAGATACCATCCCTTAGTTGTGAAATCTGCAATCTAATAAAAATAATAATTTCTCCTATCATTGACATCTCAAACTCCTTCTTCATCTCTTTAGAAAATTCCAAACTCATTTTATCATTTCCTTCAAAGATTATGTCATCCACAAACACTTTCAATAATAGTATCTTATCACCTTCAACCTTGAAATACACATTTTTATCTTCAGTTGTTCTAATAAAATTAATCTTGATAAGATAAGAGTGTAATCTTTTATACCATTATGATCTAGGTGATTGTTTCAGTCCATACAATGCCTTTTGTACCTTGCAAAATATGTCCTTATCCTTTGTTAATGAGAACCCATCTAATTGTTCTATTTAAACCTCCCCTTCAAGAATTCCATTTAGAAAAGAAGATTTGACATCCATTTGAAAAACTTTAAACCTCTTATAGGTAGCATAAGAAAGTAAAATTATTACCTTGTCAAGTCTTTCCATAGGAGAAAATATCCCTCCATAGTCTAGTCCTTCCTCTTGTTCATAGCCCTTATAGACAAGTCTTGCCTTATTTTGAACCACTTCTCCATCTTCATTCAATTTATTTCAGAAAACCTACTTTGTACCAATCACATTCTTGTCTGTTGGTCTAGGAAAATTTGACTATGTGTCATTCTTCTTAATATTAACAAGTTCTTCTATTTCCTTTTTCCAGTCTTTACTCTTCAAGGCTTCCCTCACGATTTTAGGCTCAAACTTTGAAATCAAACATGTAATTTCTTTGATCTTCCTTCTAGTTTTCACTCTAGCATCTTTATCACCAATCATTTGATTAGTAGAATGATTCAACTCCACATGCCTTGGAATAATAGGTTCAAGTCTAGGTGCTTCTTCTTCTTGCTCCACTGGTTGAACCACTTTTTCCTTATTATTTTGTTCAACAGTTTCTTTCTCTTCTAGTTACACACACACAAATTCTTGATCATTTACTAGTTCTTTCTTTCTTATTTCATTAGATTACTTTGTATATTCTTCTATCTTCACATTTTTCACTTTCAACCATCTTGTTATTCCTTTTATTGAAAAACTTATAAGTCTATTTTAGTAGGCTATCCCAATAAAATAGGTCTTCATAACTCTTTGGATCAAAATTTCTAGTGAAATAATCTCTTTTGATATAGAACCTACTACCAAAAACTCTAAAATATTTAACACTAGGTGAATGATCATACCATAATTCATAAGGTGTCTTAGTGGTTCCTTTCTTCAATAGTACTTGGTTCAATGTGTAAAGTGTAGTACTAATTACTTCTCTCTAGTTTGACTTAGGTATGTCACCTAGAATCATCATTTTCCTTGTAGCATCAACTATAGTTGTGTTCTTCCTTTCAACAACTCCATTCTATTGAGATGTTCTTGGTATTGGTCTATGTCTCTTGATTCCATTCTCTTCACAATATTGAACAAACTCTAATGAAGTAAATGTTGGAAACTGAATTGAAACAATTGTTGTATTGTCATTGATGTCAAAGCTTAATTGGTAAGAAAGTTTCTACTTAGGAAAGTACTATATCTATTTGGGTGTTGCTAAGGGGCTAAGAAAGGTTGGTAACAATAGAACCTAAGGAAAGGTTGAGTTATCTTGATACTACAAAGTCTACTTGACTATGTTGCACTATGATGAGATAATGTATTGTTTATCTTAGTAAGACTGAAGACTAAACTGGTAGGCTTAACTGAGCAAAGAATGGAAAAAATCATGTTTAAGCTGAGTGATGTTAGTGTCGACTGAGTTAGTATATGTTGTGAAAAATTATAGTGTCGACTGAGCACCAGTAAATTCCTGAGGAAGACAGTGCAAGCCGAGGAGATAGTTTTAGTATTGACCGAGCATTTTACATGGAGACCGAGTGAACAATCACAATATTGACTAACCATCAACAATTTTATATTTGAAGAGAATTTAATTTTGGAGCCGACATTGTTGAATTATTGGATTATGTAAAACATGTTGACTTTATTTATTGATTGTTTGGAAGCATTAAATGCATTGTAAAATGTTTTATTGTAAATCTTTAAGAGATTTGAGATGATTCTAGAAAAGGAGCCGAAGAACATAAAGCGGGTAGATTCAATGAATCTGATCTAACCCTAAGATCTACGAATGAGATTGAGCAGCAAAAGATGAGTTAACCTAATTGAGGAAAATATAAGGGAACCTGAACATATTGATATGTATGTACATGGTGAATAGAGAATGCTGGAAGATAAAAGTTTTATTGACTGAATAAGCAAAAAGGTTGAAGGAGAATGGTGGTGATTGCTTGAAGAAAAGTTTTGAGCAGATGAAAGATGGAAATGGCAAAGTTTCAAAGTCAGTAAACCAGCATCAGTGTATAGAATCATATCTGATATTTGCAAAGTGAGTTGTATATTTTTCAGATAATACTGTTGCTACTTTCTAACCATTGTAACAGTTAAAATCCTTTTAACAGAGGTTGACCTAACAGTCATATGTTAAATCATTTGAACAAGGTTGCATTCTAATGGAGTGTATATAAGTCCTATGACTAGGCTCACTTTTCACAGGGTGATTGAAATCCTTTAACCAGGTCACATTTAATAGTGTGTGTTGTAACCTTTGATAGGGTTGGCTTTTTACCGAGCTCACTTCAGAAGAGTGAAAATAATAGTAGCATGTTACAAAGTGGTTTTTCCCAAATTGGGTTTCCACTATAAAACCTCATGTTTATACTTGTGTGAATGTTTAGATCTGAACATTGCTATGTTTTACAAGTTAAGTTATAGTTGGGTAGTTGACTGCATTGTTAGATGTTTCTATTATTGAATCAGTGATGATCGAGTTTGTTTTGGTTTTGGATCTGATTTAAGGTTAAGTTTTGGAGATTGTTTTATACATCAGGACCTGAGAAGAACTGATTCACCCCCACCTCTCTATTGTTCTAAATAATATTAACAATTGGTATCAGAGCTAAGTTGCTTATTATTAGTGTTGACAGATATCAAGTTTAAAGGGGCTTGAAGCAAATGATCAGGATGTATAAGAAGGAGGTACCAAAGATGAACAACAAAAATTTCCCTGCATGGCAAAGCTTGATGAAGTTGCATCTAGCCGGTATTGGTGATTTTGCAAAGTACTACATTGAAAATAGCTATGTCTCACTTGTTGTACCTTTGACTGCTGAAGAAATGAGAGCTAAACAAGAACATAATCAGGAAATGCTAGAAATTGCATCTGCCCTAAGCTATCCAGAATTTGAGGACATTAAGGACTACACAACTATAAAGGATATGTGGGATACTCTTGCAAGGATCTATGGTGGTGACTTGAATATGCTAAAAGCAAAGGTTGAGAGTCTTAGAGGTGAGTTTGATGAAATGAGAATGGAAGAAGGTGAAAACATTGCACAATATTGTAGTAGAATAAAAGAATTTGTGAATCATATTAGAGGAGCTAATGGGACTATCGATGATGAAACTATAATTGGGAAAGTATTAAGAACCCTACATCCTATATATGCTATTAAGATCTCTACTATTTAGGAATCTAGATGTAACTCTACTAATGTGCTTACTTTGGAAAGTTTGGTTGGTAAGCTGACTGCTTTTGAACTATCTAATTATGATAATTTCACTATTGGAAGCATTGGAAATGTTGAATCTACTTTTAAGTCACAGCTAGTTTTGAACAAGCCAAAGAAAGAAAAAGAAAGATGCATCAGTGAAAGTGAAAGTGAAAGTGAAAGTGATGGTGAAAGTGACAGTGACACTTCTGATGAAGACCTAGAAGATCTAGAAGCTCTTATGGCTAGAAGAATGAGAAGGGGAAAAGGAAAGTCTAAAGGTAAACTCCGTATTATATGTTTTTCATGTAATAAAGTTGTTCATATAGTTGCTAGATGTCCTGACAGGAAGGATAAAGATGATGAAAGGAAAAGTAAACACAAAGATAGAAAAGATGACATAAGCTACTGATGGAACAAAGACTACAAGGGAAAAAGTAACAAATCTTGTTACATCGCTGAAAAAGAGACTGACATTGATAGTGATGATTTTGAAATTGAGGTAGTTTATGTGGCAATGAAAGATGAATCTGATGAGGATGAGAAAACTGCATTGATATCCTATGTGAACAAGAATCATAAATGGATTATTGACAGTGGTTGTTCACATCACATGACTGGTGACAAAAATAAGTTTGAGACCTTACATCATTACAGAGGTAAAAGTGTAAAATTTGGTAATGATGCACCATGTCTTGTTAGAGGAAAAGGTTTGATTAAACTAACTGATAAGATATCTTGTGAAAATGCATATTGGGTTGAAGGTCTTAATTACAATTTGCTAAGTGTTTCTCAGCTTAACAAAACTAGTTACCGAGTGGAATTTCATCACAAGAAAGCTAAAATATTTAATGCTACTGGAGAACTGATTGGAAGTGGAGATCAGACTAGAGGTAATTTGTTCTATCTTGACCTATTTGAAGAAACATGCTTGATTGCACAACTTGACGATATTTGGTTATGGAATAAAAGGTTGTGTCATGTTAACTTTGACAATCTAGTAGAGATAAGTAAGAAGAAAAAGGTAAGAGGTCTACCTAGATTGAAGAAACCTGAGAATTTGATGTGCAAGGATGCCAGTTAGGAAAAATGACAAAATCAAGTTTCAAGAGAAAATCCTTTACTTTTGAAAACATTTTAGATTTGGTTGATACTGACCTTTGTGGACCTATGGGTGTACAAAGTTACTGTGGTGCTAGATACTTTATCTTATTTGTTGATGATCATACTAGGATGATGCATGTGATGTTTCTAAAAGAAAAATATGAAGCTTTTCAATATTTTAAGTGGTATTTGGCTAAGGTTGAAAAGGACATAGGTATGAACCTAAAATTTCTTAGATCTAACAGAGGTGGAGAATTTACATCAAATGAATTTAATCTATTTTGCAATGATAGAGGAATTAAAAGATAGATGTCTGCACCTAGAACACCTCCACAAAATGGTATAGCAGAAAGGAGAAATAGATCTATCTTGGATTGTGCAAGGACATTGATGATTGAAAAGAATTTGGCACATAAATATTGGAAAGAAGCTATAAGCACTATTGTCTACACTCTTAACCAGGTACAGATCAAGAAAGGTACAAATTTGACACCTTATGAATTATGGCATGGACATGCACCAAGTGTTAAATAATTTAGAATCTTTGGAAGTAAGTGCTATATATTAAAAGACACTAGGAATGGAAAGTTTGATGCTAAGAGTGATGAAGGCATATTCCTAGGGTACTCCACAAAAACTAAAGCTTATAAGTGTTTGAACTCTAACATTAAAAAAATTGTGGAAAGTGTGAATGTCAAAATTGATGAGTATGCAGAAAGAAATGAAGCTGATAGTAAAAGAGAACTAGAAGATTATAGATCTTTTGTGTACATTGAAGAAGAAGAAGAGGCAAGTAACAGACTTGCACCTGATGTCGAGTCTCAGGTAAGTAATGCTGAGCAACAGACAGAAGCTACCGAGCGTTAGGAAAACAGTGCCAAGAGAGAACAAGAACATGCTGAGCTACAAGAAAATGCTGTTGAATATCAGGAAGAGGTTGCCAAGAATTCTGAAGTTGAATCTGACAATCTTGTTGAGGAACATGATGAAATAGAGGAGAGAACAGCTGAACCTATTTTGGCAAAATATGTGAGAAGACATCATAAGCCTGAACAGATAATTTGAGACAAAGATACTGGAATCCAAACCAGAAGTAAGACTAAGGATCCAACATGTCTACTATGTGAATTTGAACCGAAGACAACTAGAGAAGCATTGGAGAATGAAGACTGGATACAAGCAATGAATGAAGAAATTGACCAGATTGAGAAGAATAATACTTGGACTCTGGTGCCAAGACCTAAAAACAAGAATGTTATAGGAACAAAGTGGGTATTTCGGAATAAGATGAATGAAAATGGTGAAATCACTAGGAACAAAGCTAGGTTAGTATGCAAAGGCTACACACAAGAAGAAGGAATAGATTATGGGGAGACATTTTCCTCTGTAACTAGATTGGAAGGAATAAGAACTTTGCTTGCATATGTTGCTTGTAAAGATTTCAAGGTTTATCAAATGGATGTCAAGTTTGCATTTCTGAATGTTATACTAGAAGAAGAAGTTTACTTAGAACAACCAGAAGGTTTTATTGATCCAAACAGAAGACACATGGTGTGCAAACTAAACAAAGCATTATATGGATTGAAGCAAGCACCTAGAGCATGGTATGAGAGGTTGCACAACTACTTGCTATAGATTGGATTTTCAAGAACAAATGACACAAGCAATCTATACATGAAGGATGAAGAAGGTAAAGGTATCTTGTTGGCAAAATTTTTTGTTGATGACATTATTTTTGGTGGACAAGATGCATTATGTAAAAGTTTCTCAAATGAAATGCAAACTGAATTTGAAATGATTATGTTTGGTGAGATCAAATTCTTTGTTGGTTTACAAGTATATCAGAGGAAGAATGGAATTTTCATTACACAGTCTAAGTATGTTAATGAAATACTAAATTTTTTTGGGATGGAATATGCTAAACCAGTGGGAACTCCTCTGGTTACTGGACAAAAGTTATCTAAGAATGATGATGTTGCAGAAGTGAATCAGACTCTATATAGATCTATGATTGGAAAATTGTAGTATGTTGTACACAGCAGACCAGTTATTGCATTAGTTGTTGGGATTGTGGAAAGATTCTTTTCCAATCCTAAGGAAACACATATGATGGCCATGAAAAGAATTATGAGATACTTGAAAGGAACTGCTGACTATGGTCTATATTATAAGAAGGATGACAAATTTGAACTTCAAGTTTATACAAATGCTGATTGGGTAGGAAATGTAGATGATAGAAAGAGTACAAGTGGTGGAGCTTTCTTTCTTGGATAGAGATTAGTCTCCTGGACAAGCAAGAAACAAAATTGCATTTCCCAATCTATTGCTGAGGCCGAGTATGTTGCTGCTGCAGTGAACTATTCAAACTTGGTATGGATAAAACAATTGTTGATGGGCATGAAAGAAGAAATCACTGAACCTATTTTTATTTTCTATGACAATACAAGTGCTATCAATATTTCTAAGAACCCAGTGATGCACACTAAGACCAAACACATTGCAATCAAGTATCACTACTTGAGAGAATTAGTACAAGACAAAGAAGTCTAAATATTGACACTTGTGTTGATTAGCATTTCATTTAAATTAGATTGACATGGGAATTAATTTTCATTCACCTATTTTCTTATCATTTGTTCATATATATAACTTTACCACTAATTTTCTAATCAATAAATTAATCATAATGGGGAAGTTGTTAAATAGATGATATTTCATTGTTATACTTGATCTTCTTGGTCATGAGAATATGGTTGCAGGTTTTTTGTGGTGGTTATTTGATACTTTTGTGCCAATTGATGATGCTTCTCTTCATGATATTTCAAAGATGCATTGCTAACTAGATGATGAAGTTTCATTTGTGCGACAATCTAAGACATCACATGAGCACTTTTTTGTGGCATGTATTCAACACTAATAGGCATAAATTATCTTTTTCACCATTCTTGGTGCTTGATCACACAGGGGATAAAATGAAACTTTGTGTAACCATGAATCTTGTAGAACCACGTTCTTGGATAATTCTTTACAAGCCACACAAATCTACAAAGAAATTTAAGAAATGTAGAGATATCATAAGGAGCTTGAGCATATTCTAACATGGATCATTGTGCTTCATCATAAGGATTAATTAATCTGACTATCTAAAACCTATATAGATCTATTGAAAGACAACCTTATCTTTGGAAGATTTCTTCTATCCCACAATGTTCTACAGTGATTCATGGTCCATATCGATGAGGTATATTTCTTTGTATTAGTCAATATTTCAGGGTTCTAAATGCCACTAGTTACAACAGTAAATTTCATTAATGGGATTCTAAAGGAACTCCTAGATTTAGATAGTATCATTTTCACATGAGACTTTCAATTTCTTTCGTCATTATATGCCATTTTTTATAAGGAAAAAATAACAAAAAAATGAAAAAAAAATGAAAAAAAAGGAAAAATGAAAAATAAAAAAGAAATAACTTCTAAAAATAAAAACCTTTGAGCATTGTTAGACAACTACAATTTGAAAACCAACTTTTGGTGGATTGTAGTTGAAATAAATTCTTAGTGGTGAAAAATGTTTTTACAGTGCCACTAAGCATTTAGTGATTAAAAATTGGCTTGCCAACGGTCACTTATCATTATTAATTTATTTATTTTTAAAAGAAAGGAAAATAAAAATGAAAAAATGCAATAATTGGCTTGAGCTAACCATTTTTCATAAACACTCATGTTTCTATGGTTCTTTCCCTCTCTCAGTGTTTCTAGCATCTTCTCTTATTCAATTGTGTGACTATACCTTAGTTTTTTGTGATTACTATGATATCAAGATCACCTATAACAAGTGCTTCACATTCAGTTGAGGTTTTACCAATAGTAGATTCATCTCCAATTTTTTTGATCTATAGTACTTCAGTTAGATGGTGATCTTTCATGTATTTTCAATGAAAATCATAATTTTGGGTTCCTTCCTTTCTTGAGATTCACAGTTGTTGAGTTCTTCTAGCCAACAAATCATGACTTAAATGGACATGCACGTTTATAAAAGAATAACTTTTATTTTTCATTGTTTTATCTCTTAAATTTATTAATATATATTATTATATTAATCATATATGCAACATCCATACCTACCTTCTCCTTGTTTCTGAGGATGGTCAACCCTTTAAGTTGGGGGGGGAGGTACACCATCCCTATTTCCAATTTTTACTACCCATATTCTCATTATTATTATTATCCCATCATAGTATCAATTATTTCACCTTGCATAATCATTTTATATTTTGGTCTTCATATCACCTATCCTTTCATCCATCTTTCATAGCCTATGAACCTTGCATATTATTAACCCATTTCAAAAAGCTCATGAAATTGGAGATAAAACTTTATGATACTTCCTATAGATAGCTATGAGAAAAAAATAAAATGAAAAGTATGTTTACAAAAAGAAACAAATGATAAAATGAATAAAAAATATAAAATTTGAGGTATCAATATTTTTTAAAAAAGCTAAGAAAAATTAAGGGCATTGTGATTATGTGTGAACTATAATAGTCAAGGGTGGATAGTAAAGTCAAATCTATAAATCCAAAAGGATACATGTTCAAACAAAATACCTCTTGATCATAATGTTTGCACAAGGATGTGCAATATGAAAAGTTGGGGGAATTATGAGAGCCATTTATGTCCTATTTTACACCATATTTCATCCTATTTCATGCACCTTAATATCCATTCCATATTTCATTTTCATAAATAATCATGTATTATTGCAATCCTTTTCTATATATGACTAAATATTAATAAGTGATATTTAATTTAGTTTTGGGATAGAAGTATGAAAATTAATTATAGATTGTGTTTACAAAACTATCAAATGACAAAATGGTCTAGGTAAGTGGCAGGGTGTACACATATCTGGCAGAAACATAGTTGTCACTCACTCCCTATTTGTTGATGATACTCTGTTATTTGCTTTATCACAAGTCCAAGACGCTCGAAAATTAAACATTCCTTACAACTTTATTCAGAAGTGTCAGGGCAGGCTATAAATGTGCAAAAGTCAAAGATATATCTTTTTAACACTAACAAAGTTATATTTGATAAAATAGTTCAGATTCTAGGTTTTTCAGTGGATTTTATGCCATCCATATATTTGGGGATCCCATTCTTCATGGGTTCAAATAAATCAAGCTATTGGTCTTTAGTTCTCCAATGTATTTAGAGCAAAATTGTGGCTTGGAAAGCCAAATGGTTATCTCTAGCAGGAAGAATTCTTCTCATCAAATCGGTATTATCAGCAATTCCAAATTATTACCTCATTGTCCTAAAAGCCCCTCCCACAATCCTACTTGAAATCCAAAAGCTGATTAGAGGTTTCCTTTGGATGGGAAATATGAATGAGGTGAGGAAAATTCCTCTTATTTCCCTTCAAGACATGGCACATATACCTGCAATTGGAGGAGCAGGTGTTCACGACTTATCAAAAAGAAATGAAGCTTTTGGTGGGAAATTAATTTGGAAAATGTATAGTAAACCTTAGTCCACATGGTGCCAAATTCTGCAGCAGAAATATTTGGACAACAATGACCCTACAAGAGTTTTTTCTATATCGGAACCTCCAAAGGGCTCTGTAATATGGGATTTTATGATGTCTTCAAGAGATATTGTCCTTAAATATGTTACTTGGGAAGTTAATAATGGAATTATGGTTAATTTCTAAAGAGACTCATGGAATGGTCAGCCTCCATTATCCAAAAGCCCAATTTCAGAGGATATCATAGATGTGTTAGAAACCCATTGGGGCACAAAACTTAATCAATATGTATCTACAGTTTGCATATTCTCAAGAAAAATTATTTGGAAAGATCCGGATGTGCTACCATTGTCACAATAGGACAAAATCCAGTTTCAAAGCATATTCGCATCTCATCAAGTTTTTCTTTTAGGCTTTGAAGACAAACTAATTTGGGCCCTAGCTAAAAATGGTAACTATTCAATTAAGGAGGGCTATAAACTACTACAACAAATTGGGTTGGATAAAGTCCCATCTAGAGCATTCTCATTTTTTTGGAATCATGTTGTGTTACCAAAGGCGGGTTGCTTTGCATGGCTTGCAATTAAACATAGGATCTTGACGAGTGATAGGTTGAGAAGATTGCATATTGCCCCACCATTCAATTTTTTATTTTGCAATGCATGTGAAGAATCAATAGATCATCTTCTTGTGACCTGCCTGTTTTCTCAGCAATGCTGGACCTTCATCTTGAAAAAGTTAAATTATAGTACACCACTTCAGGACAATATTTGGGACCTTTTTTAGGCATGGCTAGTTCTTTACCCAAACTCACTATTTGCAAACCTTTGGAAATGTGCCTTGACAATAGTAATTTGGGCCATTTGCTGGGAAAGAAACAAACAAATTTTTAGGAAAGAGAGTTCTCATATCGATAAAGTATTAGAAGGTATTAAAAGCTCTATATTAGAAGTGACTAATGTGAGTTTAAGTAAATGCAAATTTAATCCTATTGTCACTTCATGGGACTCTAAGGTGATATAGGAATGGAAAAGGCTAATCATTCCAACTGGATGGGGGAGTAGTAATTCTACATTTGCATCAGTAGCTCGATCAGATGTGCATTGGCGGCCACCTTCAGAGGGCTTTATGAAGCTCAATTTTGATGGAGCCTCTAGAGGAAATCTAGGAGTCTCAATTTTGGGGGCATGTATTCATGATACCCAAGGCAATGTAGTCACTCTCACCACATCCACTTTGCCTATTGGCATTAACAACATGGCTGAAGCTCAGGCTCTACTTGTATGTCTAATCCTAGCTAAATAGGGTAACTACCAGTGTCTGCATATCGAAGGTGATTCTTCAGTCATCACTAATGCTTGTATTCATAGACAATCACACTCCTAGAAATTAAAGTATATTTTAAATCAAATGTTGAGGCTATTAGACAGGTGCCATGATGTGTGTATTTTGCACATGTTTAGGGAATGTAATCAAGTTGTGGACTTTCTCTCTAATTTGGGATGTGATGGGCTGGAGATTTCTTCACTAAATCCAAGGTGCATGATTGAAAATCATGGAGAACTTAAAAGATTGATTGTTGTAGATATGGAGGCATGTCATCACTTAAGCTAATAAATAGATCATGATGTGGAAATGACTGCACCTGCCGCGCCCATTAAAAGAAATAGATTTTATCTTTTTCGCCAATGTCATTCCCTTGTGTGAAAAATTCCATCACTGATGCGTGGGCTAGGAAGTACATATTGCATGCATAAGAGAGGACATTTGTCACATAAAAATCACATGGCTCCTCAGGTGCTAAATCGTCCACCTTATGCCCTTTCATTATGGGAATTTACGGGTTGGGATATCCCATATCTACACATTAATGACATTTTTTACAAGTACATTATCAGGTTATATAACATGATACCAGTTGCATTTTAAAAGCATATTGTGAAAATGTCGAAGCCTTTGGATGTCTCTGTCTTGTGTGAATCTTGCCACAAACAACATCAGTTGATTTTGCCAAAGAATTACCATTTTTGGATCCCATAATGCCTTGAGGAAATTGTGTTACCTGTACATGTTGATGATGCGGCCTTAGATGCACTTTTTGTCATCCACTCTCCATCTATTCATTGTGCTATCAAGCAGGCAATAGGAGAGGAATTCTTGGCTTCTTTCGCAATGCACTTTCTTTACCCTTCAAATATGGTTTCTATTTCCTTATCCAATGCTATGGATGTACTACAGTCACCTCAACTCTTGCAATCTTTGGCCTCCAAGGTAATTCAGCCACATTTCATTGTTGATAATACACTTAATGTTGCTATGGAAAATTATGATCTATGGAAAGGATTGGATTTGGTGGGCAGTTTTTTTTCTCATGTATAGTTGTTACAAAAACATGAAGTAATGGTCAAATATGAGGCCCTTAAAAGAGCTATGGAAAAACACAGTCCTTCCCACATGAAAGCTATGCTACAGGTCACGGCTTGGGCTCTCAGCTTTCAGTTGGAGGACCATGTGAGAAAAATAGGTTATGCACTACTAGACTTGTTAAGATTCTCAAATACACCTCCCATTCTAGGCTCGCATCAGGTGCCTTCAACTCAGTCATCGTTTGATGTGGGTGCTGAGTGGAATGCTTGGCTCTCCCCTTCACCCCTTCAATTGCAACATCCCCAAGCTAAAGATCAATCTAGGTTGGGTTGGTCTCCCAAAAAATCAGTGGACTAGAGTAGTGGATGGGGCTCGGTGGTGACTCCACATTGTGATCTTGGTTGGGGTAAGGCCTCGGGCCCTTTCTGGGATTCAACTACACAAGGTATTTCAAACTATGGGTAGCGTGAAGATGCAGATGATGTTGATCCTCATTCACGTAGGGTATCTCGAGACAGTGATGTCATGGAAGAGTGAGTGTTGGTGATGGAGGTTTTTTTATTTTTGTTATTTTGGCTATTTGGAGGTAGGTCAGACTCCAAAGTGTAAATTTTAAATTATGTGATCAGAGGATATTGTATCTCGTAAGCTATGTAATTGGAAGTAGTTCATACTCCATATTGTAAATAAGATGCCTAGGCATCTTCGAACTACATCAAAATTATATATATTCGATAACTCAAATTTTTTATTGAGTGACAATGCAAGGTTTTCTTCCTGATTCTTTCCCGATTGAGCTTTTTTTTGAATCAGTTTTTTAATATAAATATTATAGTGGCTCATCCACTTTTGCCTAAAAAAAATATATTTTTATTTTAAGGCTTAAAAAAAAGTCTTGCAGCTTGTCGATGGAAGTGGAAAACTTCATAATTCCTTTCAACCATCAAACTTCTTATCTCCTATTAGACTTCCTATTGCCAGTCAAACTTCCTATCTCCAGCCAAACTTCATGTACTTCTTGTCACTTATGGACGTATTTTCCAGCAAATAAAATCCAACTAGAATATTATTTTGCCTTAAGATATTTTAGTTATTTTGTTTCTACAAATTAATATTTAGTTTATAATTCAATGGAAGAGAATGAATTCACATTAAAAATAATATTCTATCTTGTTGTAACTATTAGCTAAATAAGATCCTAAATTTTAGGGAAGTTATTTCCAACATATAGAAAAGTCAAATGTGAGCAACAAAATAATAGAAAAGTGGAATGAAAATAGGAAATAGCTCACACCCATATTATTATATAAATATGAGGTACTTATAAGGAAACGAGGAGGAATATACTTATGTACTACTTCTCTAATAAATAAAACTAGAATTTGCATAATCAATCTTGTGTAAAAATACTTTCATTTAATCTATCGTGCAAACCAAGAGCAAGGGCCCACTCATTGGGGAAGCTTGGTGATATATGCTTCTATGCATTTTAGTTCAGTTTGGTTTTCTTTTATTAAGATAGCTCTAATTTATTTTAATAGTTATGTGATTTTAATAAGTTTGATTTTATTTGACTAAGATAGTTCTAATTTACTTTAATAGTTCTGTGATCTTTATTATTTTTGTGTATATTATTTCTTTTTAAACAGATTTAATTATGACATCTTTTGATTTTATATGTAGTGTAATTCATATTTTAGTGTTTTCAATAAAGTTAAGTTTTATGCGAGTTTATTTTAATTTTGGTTAATGTTCAATTTGGTGAGGTGTTTTTTAATTTTTATTAATATGTTATTGTTGTTACTATCATAACTCTTATTGTTGGATTAGAATAGTATAATTATACTATATTTTATTAATAAAATTTTTGTGTGTTTTCTTAGTTACACTGCATCCCCACTTATCTCACGAGTTTCACCCCTTGATGACATATTACCCAAATACCTTTCACAAGTTTATGCCCCTAGATTGATACATATAGACCAAACTGAAATTCATTAGCATTAAATCTTTCTTATTATTTTCCCCAGTTTTGTCCTATCAAACACAACTTGTTCTTGCACATTAAAAACAAAGAAAATATTTGGTAAAGAGGGATTTACCTCACTCAAACCTTGGTTGAGTAATCAAATTTTAAATTGAGATGAAATATGCATGAATTGTAAGAATGTTGATATCAAGCTGAGGGTACATCTAAAAATGAAATTTTTATAAATTCCCTAACAAACTTAGAGTCATAGAGTATATGAAGATTATTTGAATATTGATGTATTGTCCTAAATAGGTAAGAATAATCTAGGAAACCTTTCACAAATGCTTAGATATGCAATTACTCCTCAAATATCCAATATTTTTATATTTGATATCTCTTTCCTTGTGAAACAATTGATTCATATTGATATTGATGTAGTTGAAAGAACGATCTCCTTGTTTAATTATTGTGCCCTCTACTTGGCCTTCATGATGGAGAGAAGCTTTCTACAATGGAGAATATTGCCTTAAAATCATGTATTGGATACCTAAAATATACTTTAGAATTCTTGAGATGCAAAATTGAAAGAGAAAAATCTTGATATACAAATAAGGAGAGGTAGGTTCCTTATGTACTATTCACAAACATTTTGGAGTTAAAATCTTGAAGGGATCCAATATAAATTTGAATTTTACACCTAACAATCAAGACCAAATATTGAATGAAATTTTGGAGAAAACTTAGAGGAATTTTGGTCAAAAGGTCCCAATCAAAAAGAAGATGCTAGAAAGAAAAGAAAAATTAGGGCTAGGCCAAGCATAACGGATATTGAAGATTGATGATACTAAAATAGGACCTAACTAAGCATTCAATTGTAGGTGTTTACAATTTAGGATGATACACTTACAAAGAATTAAAGTAGACATGTATTACTAGATTACCAACTCTGGGATTGAGGTTTTTTGGGAATATGATCTAGTCTCATGAGTTTCATCACCCATTCATTCCAATGTCTACATAGTGTCTCAATTTTCTCCTCTAATGAAGTAGTATGAAGTAGATATTATCTTTTGATTTAATTTACATGATATAGCCATTTAACATAAAGCCACCCACATAGAATCTTTCTATAAGTCAAGCATCCATAGCCCCAAAAAGGACATCATTCTAATTTTTGTAAAGAATATCTCTACTACTACTTGAGCCTCCATAGTCCTGATAGAGTTACCTATTTCACTTAGTATTAATTTTAAGAAATTTTCTTAAATTATTATTCTCTTATTTTTCTTTTTGATTTTTTTTATAAAGATGTTGATATTGAAGTCCTTACTTCTTGGTTGGAAGTTGAATTCGTAGCAAGGGGTGGGTGCTATAATTTTTTACTTAAACTAAGAGCCTAAATATTTGCTTCATATTGCCACATGAGAGTAATAAATATATATAGTAATGAAGTGAATTCATGAATACTTCCACATGAGCTTGATGTGATGTATAGAAAAAGAAAAACTCTCAATACAAGAGTTTGGATCACTATTAAATCATGGAAAATATTTTTTGTTGTCAAATCAACATTTAATACATTAATTTTTCACTTACTTCAAAGAGTATTGTTATGTATCATAATCCTTTATGTCATGTGGTTGGATATATAAATGCATGACCACTTGAGTAATGAATGTCTTCAAAATAAAAATTTGGTACTCCAATCCTTTCAATAATAATCACTTTCAAAAAATGTTAAAAGTTTGTGTAATAATCATAGAAAATCATTCCAATTATAGTAATATGAAAAATATTATCTCAGATATTAGAGTATTAGTAGGATAAGTAGTATTATCCATGGAAACTCTAGTAATATTAAATAATACCAAAATACAAAATTATTTCCTAGGTTGGGTTATGGATAGATGACTCACACATCTAATAAATATACTTGATGATTTTGTCAGAGTTTTCATCAAGTGGATACTAGGAGAAGATTTTCGCAATTGGAGATGAATATCGAGTTAATAATGATATTGTATCCTTGTTCATTGGGTCACTACTACTCTTTGGTGAGTGTAAGGACATAATTTATCATCTTACTCATGACCTTTTTGGGAAGGGTTACTTTGAGGGCATAGATGTTTTTTTGGGAGCGCCATAGAATGGAATCAATTTTCCCTTAGCCACTAACCTAACACCTTATTTGGAGAAGAATGAGGTGGTGCCCTGGTATCCTTTTGTGTCAAAATTTTACACCAAGTCAATTGCTATGCACTAAAATTATGCTAGACATGGATTAGTCTTTTTGAATTAGCTCAACAGCCTTTGTGTAGACATTGAACAAGAATAGATGGATACATTTTATACTAGGGGCTATATTTAAACAAGGCCACAAGACGTCAAATAGCACGATGAACCCTAAGAAGAGATATTCATCATGGATTGAGAAGGAGAGAAGGGTGAAAATGATGAATATCTTACAAATTCCCTTGTCTTGGCTGCCAAATTGTTTGAGTCATTCCTATTCTACAAAAAGAAAATTACAAATAACCTGTGTTTTGGAATATTTTTCTGTATTTGAAAAAAAACAATATATATGGTTGTAAAAATTCTCCTTTTGTATAAAAATATATTTATCTATTATATAAAAATTTTCCCTTATGCAAAACATATATTTTTAGTGTATTTTATCTTCAATTTTTAGTTACATTTTTTACATTATGGGCGCAAGAAAATCAATTATAAACAAATAGATAAAAATTTTAGCTAATGATTTTCATATTATTTTCTATTGAAAATAAAAGAATAAATTTTGATATGCCATATTCCTATTTAGAGAAAAAATCTCTTACAACAATTACAAAAATAAAGTAATTCATTGGTTTTATATAGTAACTAGCAATGAATTAGAATGTAAATGTTTTAAAGAGAAAGATGACCAGGCTAAAATAAACCCAATTCAAGCCTTACCATGTTTGGCTCTAATAAAGTACTTGGCTACTGACTAGGAAAGAATATTCTTAAAATCTTTCATCCCCTTAATAATTTTCTTGGCTTTAGTCACTTGATGACATTTCTATATAAAAATGACCTTTTGCACTGATCCCTCAAAATTGGCCTCCAACAAAAAGGACTATTCAAAGGTCCTTTTTTTATCAAAGAGATTCATTTTATAGTGCTTCAAGAAAATGGGAAACACCTATCTACCATAACCTAATAACCTTAAACTACTTATAGTGACCCATTAACTAGATTCCAAAATTAACTTCTCCTCCAACCTAGTTGCTTATACTTTTGCAACTTTGACTACTTAGTTGTTATAACAAGGGAATAAAGAGAATACAATTCTACTTGATAAGCTTAGAAACACCAGGAAGAATATTATTGACATAAGTAGGATTATAACTTCCTAGTAGTGGGCGAAATGATATATTTACTGAGATAGAAAAAAAATTATGTTTAGGGACAACCATGAACATGGGTAACTAGAAAAATTTCCAATGATATTAGGTGTCTAAAAGGACATCCCATGAGGTATGAGTATATCTTTCATTAAAGCCATTGCAAGTCTTTGTCTCTAGTGTGTTAGTATATAAATGATATGATGACACCATAAGAGATCCTTTATCATGATTTGTTGTGTCTTTTGGAATAAGATTCTCTTCAAGAAATGTATAAAAAGTTCTAGTTCATCCCAAAACTATATGCCATTATTTTCATCAATATTACACCCCTAGGCTATCTTCTCACGCTCTGGCCTTTGATTTTCTTCTTCTTCCTTAACAAATTGAGGACCTTTATCCTCACATTGGGGTTCTTTCTTCATTATTTGATTAATAGATGATGTACTCTACTCCCACTTGGGCCTTTGAGTCTACAATTTCTCTTTTTGGCTCAAGCACCATGTGTAATTTACTTGTTTAATTGGTATATAGAATATGGGAAGGGTTTCTAGCAATGAAAATGACTTCTCCAATCTCATTTAGCCTTTTATCTAAAATTTTTGCCTCAAATACAAAGCATTAGATATTGTATAGATATGAATTTTGCAAGATTTGGGCTCTACAACTAGTTTTTCTACTTCATAGGACAACCCTTAAAAATTGAGAGGATTTTAGGAAGGACAACTTGAGGAGGCTAGAAATATGTTAGATAGGATAGAGGGTAGTCCTTTCTTTTATGAAGGATCATTTCATCAAGGATGCCTATCATCCACTCATTCTTTGTTGATATTGTTTCATCCATTTCATTCTACTACAACTTGGCATGGTGGTCAACCAGGCATTGTAAATTGGTCCTTTGGTGCTCAACCTCTATAATTTGCACTTCATGCTAAAAATTGTGTAGTATATCTTGAATATTAATCCCAACAACTCTTATGCTCTATATCTAGGAATAACAAGTCAGCAAGATTTTTGTTGATAAGTTGTTTATCATGAGCAATCCCCATATCTCGTAAAAAAATAGAATGTAAAGGTAGGAAGATAATATTTTTTCTCCATGGTATGGGTTGAACTTCTGAAAAAAATCACATGATTTGATGTAGTCAAATTCTCTAGACTAACCTGCAAGATCATAGAGTGCTAAAACAATTCTTTCACAAATGTAGGATGGTAAAGGATGCACTAGATCTTTGATAAAATAAATTCTTTAGGGTCCCACTAGGTGTTCTAGTAAATAGTGTTGATCGCTAAAAGGCTCATTCCTAAATAAGGGTAGTCGGGAAGTTTCATATGTATGGGACCTGTCGTGTTCTATGAAACTACCTCTAGTATTTTAGAAGTTGGCTATTCATGGTTTGAGTTTTTAGAAAAAGGAGAAGGATGTTTCCTTAAAATAAAGCTAAGCCATAGGGATAAATATATCGATACAAATATTTTACAACACTTCAAACCTTCCTAGAAGCCCTTAAAGAAATTTTCCTAAGATTGTATGCCTTTTTGACAACAAAGACATGATGTAGAGAACAACTCTCTGAATTAAATCAAAACAAGGCACAATGTGCAATGATCATTTCTTAAACATAAATAATTTGTAGAAGCATTTGAAAAAAGAGCATACGTCTCACATCTCATACTAATTGACCATTCTAGGCTCCTAGCTACAAATAGTTGAATTCATCTTTTGTTTTAAAGGTATGTGGAAAACTAAAATGTGTACATGGTCTACATGTTTTCAAGATAAGTGGAAGACAAAAAGATGGGAAATATTAAATAAGATCCACTACAAAAAAAATTAGCACAAAACACATGGATAATAAATGAAGAAAGACAACATAAGAGCAATACCCATAATTTATTACAAGAAAATATGCTAAGGTCAGAATACAAATCACACATTACAATGTTTGAAACATAACACTTTTGCCTCAATTTTTTACAATCTCCTCTTAATTAAGAAGTACAATTGTAAATTTTATACTCCCTATCTTACACTAGGTTTGAGGTTTTATAGATAATTCCCCTTTTTTTGTATGATGGCATCATAATCCTCCATCATAGTGGCAATTAACAACCTTCCCATGTCGAGGATTTTTACATCATTAGTCTCTACCTTATTTAGGCATGGATAACAACTATGTCTCTTCCTAAAACTCTCTATCATCATGTAAATCAATTTGTTAGTCCTACTAATTGTGATTATTCTTTCTCTAAATGCATGGTGGCAGTTCCTAGACTGGATGAATCTTTATTGGGATATCCATCATAATGGACAAATGACTTTTAGGCTTTAGAGAATGAGTCCCATTTCCCTTTTGACTATTAGAGCATCAACATGGGCACAAGCTACATAGGCAGGTGCCACTGGAGTTCTCCACTTCAGGTTGGATTGAGGATGCACAGTGGTGGCACATGTTGAGCTAGTAGATTGTCTTAGAAATTAGCCAGAGATGCAACAACAAAAGAGCACCAAGATGATGTGTGTTCGGTGACATTACATTTTGCGACTAAAAGTGAGATTGTGGGTGCAAACAATTACAATAAGAAAAACTAATTGCTATAATGAACATTTATACAAAACCATATTCTCAATTTCAAACAAAATCATAAATTTATTCAATTTTATTATTCCAATAATTTTACCTCAAATTACATTCATATTTCACCTTTTACTTAAATATAATTAATGTGCCTAAAACATAAAAACAAAATAACTGTCCTTCCTATTCTTTTTCTTTCTCTTTTCTATTCATTTTAGACCATCACCACTTACCAAAATGTAGAAATGTCACACCCCATATAAAGTAATGCCCAAAGTCAAAGGGAAAATCAATGGATTTCACAAATGTCAAGATTAGTACTGAATTCGATATGATGAAAGAAAGAGTTGATTGTCAAATAAATCAAATCACTTGACTTTCACAATCTCAAATCATCTTTATATGGGAAACACGCAAGTTTAGTTGGGTATTAAAATTCCCATGTGAGCAGACCTTGTAGTTTTCCGAAATTCTTTTGATATGAAAGAAATAAAAAAAAGTCAAACAGAATGTAATGCTTTGTGTCATATCAGTTATTCCTTCCTTTTTCTTTTTTCTTTGCTTGTCCGCCATTAACGCCTTTGCACTGTTGTGATGAAATCTGTGTTTGGGTTGTTATCTCTTTGTTATCATAAGATGCAGTTTTTCTTTAGTTTTTGGTTTGAATTGTGGTGATTATTATATCATTATTCAATTGAAAAGTTTATATTAGTTATTTTTAGTAAAAAATGTTCCATTTTAATTTAGTTTTATGTTATAATATATAATTACTATTGTAATATAATATTTTTAAAAATTGAACTATATAAGTTTAAGTATAGCATTTAGAAGCTTCACTTTCGAATTGAAAATGCGTGTATCAACTATTTTCATTTCAGATGTTCTAATGTACATATATTATATAGCTTAACATTATATATCATTATATATATATATATATATATATATATATATATATATATATATATATATATATATATATATATATATATATATATATATATATATATAAGAAAGAAATTGGGCTTTTTTAAAAATTAGTTGTTAAAAGTATACACCATTTAAAATATATTTATTTGTGTTTTACTATAAAATATGATTTATTTATATTTATAATGAAGTGTTATACTTTTAAATTAAGATATCTACTATATAATACATGATTCATATGAAATATAGGTAGAACATGTAATCGTATCCCAAAAAGTTTAGTCCAACATTAAAATGATACACAGAAGAGTGATCAAATTGTTAATACAACCTTAAACATCTAAGGGATTTGAGCCATTAGTAATGAGATCCCAGCTCATGTTGGTTTCATTCTTCTAACCTTTTTATTAAGTAGTAGCATGCACTTGAATTGAGATGATAACAAGAATTTATATGTGGTGGAGGAGTCCATTTATGATGTTGAGGATGTGGAGAAGATTTTGACCCATGGTGCATACACATCTAGAACTATCACCATGAGCACATTAACAATTGAATGAAGATCAAGAACCCTTAGTGTCAAAGGGAAATGTCACATGAGCATGCATATAGAATTTTTTATCCTATTGCTCAATTACAATATCTCCACTATAGAGCATACCAAATTTGGGTTTATGTTGTTCGAGTTTTAGAGTAGATCATATACCAAGAGTAATTCTCTAGTATGAAAGGTTTAGAAAATATAGATCTAATTCCAAGTACACTAGCTTGTGCACAAAAGTAGAATAAATATTTAACGATTTTCATATGACCATATAAAGGGCAATCAACAGTTGTCACTCACAAAAAAACTAGACAATATTCCTGAAGTGGGCCTTGGTAAATAGTATGTGAAGGAAATGGTGCTAGCATTGGTTACACCAAAGCATATTAGACTATTTAAAAATATATATCACCATTTTCAAACTTAAATGGATTTAAGGATCATTCTCAAATTAATATTTGGAACTGGTGGGAAACATGGAGAAGACCATAAATGTACCTTCCATATTTTGTAGCTTTGAGCAGAAGCATCTAGGAACTACTTGTAGCCCTTCAATGTATTGATATTGTTCAATAGATTCAAATCTTCTATATTATTTCAAGGGTATGAAATCCAATATAGTTTGAAAAGACTATACCCTTTCCACAAACATTGAATTTAGATTTTATATATTGCTAAGAAATATAGTTCTTAGTTTTTTTTGGAAATATATGTTTGGTTGTCTATTGTCAATTATGTCAAAAATTAAATGTTCTGGAGGTGTTTATGGTTTCTCAAACACTATGGTCTGGAAGTGTTCTACTTAGTGAAGTAAGTGTGTGTACTCAACCTATAGTAAAGTGGAAGACATATATGTATCAGGTTATAGCTATAAGATAATGTTTAACAGTGCTACAGTGTTATACTATATCAAAAATTTTGTGTGGTCTAGATAGCTATGGTGTAATGAATGAAGAAATATAATTTTATATTTGTAGATTAATAATGCTTCATTTGTTCCTTCTGGAAGGTTTCTCTTTTGGAAGTCAAGGTTGAAGGTTTGATGGTACTTATGTAGATGGATTCAATTTTTGGTCTTGGTTGTGGTATTCTCTAGTGATCAAAAAATTATTTCTAATGGTCAAGAAACCATGCCATCTAAAGTTGTAATTCTATTAATTTCTTGTCCTAGTTTAGAAATATGTTGTTAAATATTCTCCCATGGATTGTTGGCATGTGCTAGTATTTCTGATATGCTGTGTAGATCTCATCCTAACATGTAGTGGTCTAGATACAATTATCTAAAGTTATCTGATTCATTGGTTACTATGTTTCTACATGTTTCAGATGGAAAGGTTACTCTGGTAATTATGGATCTAGCATCAGGCTATGTGTAGCATGCCCATGGTCCCTCTCTGTCGTAGAGTGGATTGTGGTTATTGATTTAGGTTTGGGTTATGCATTTAATGATTATCTCTTATTTGGATGGATTTGTGCTATATGTGATCTATGTATTTAATAATTATCTCTTATTTAGTTAGATCCATTCTATGTTTTGGTCTAGATGCTTCTAGCATAGTCCTCTAATTGTATTTTTCTATTGCTTAGGTTGACTTATAACTTAAATCATCATATCTCTTTGGCTTGGTTGACATTGTTGTAATATCTAATGATCTATATCTTGTATGTGAGTATAGACTATGCTTTTGAAAAATGAAAGGTGTGAAGTAAGTAGATATTGTGCAAACAAGTGAAGATCTATAATTAGTAGAGTAGAATTAAGTGATAATGGAAAAGAATAAAAGATAGTAACAATGTATTGTTGAGGTTGACAGTGTTGTTCAAATCAAATGAATTATATAGATAATATCTCTTTACCTAGGTAAAGAGTACTATGTACCTTGTCCCTGAGACAATGAGTCTTTAGTAGACAAGTTTTTGTTGCATCTTGTTACTTTGGCTACGAGCCTCTATTTGCAAGTTTGAAATGGTGTGCTTCTATTTATATTCATCATCGTACTAGTGGTATGTCTCTAGTTGCAGTAACAGAGCATTGAGCTCTTATCAACTTTTCAATCAGATTACATACACCAGTGAAATATTATTTTTGGGAAAGTTCTCACCATGGTTTTTCCCTCTCTAGGGTTTCCACGTATAAATATAGTGTTCATGGGTTTCTAGTTATGTTAATTACATGATTAATGTTTCATGTGGTGACTATACAAGTTAGTTAGTATTGTGTTGGTTTGTGTGAATTCACCTCCCTCCTCTTAGGATCTAGAGTGTGTAAAAAATTGGTATCAGATTAGGTTCCTCTTGAAGAAGATTAACCACTTGAGGCAGATCTAAAGAAGATTAATGTTACACTTTCAAGCTCTGGCATTTGATGGCACCAATTTTCTCTATTAGAAACAAAATATGGAAGCATATATGAAATCATTTCCAAATTGTATTTTGGAGGTGATTCAAACTAGTTTATATCCTCATTTTGGAATACCTTTTACTATTGAAGAAGAAAGACACAAAGAAGCCAATGTGAAAGTAAGAGAAATTCTTTTTACTAGTTTATGTGACAAAAAAACTAGAAAGGTGAAATGAATGATAATTTCCAAAGATATTTGGGATAAATTAATCCTGGTATATGGATATTTAAAATCAAAACAAGATAATATATGAATCTTAAACAAAAGTTTGAGATCCTAAGAAAGGAAAAAGATGAGAGTGTTGAAATCTACATTTATAGAGATATTGATGTTGCTAATAGAATCATAGCTTCTAGTTGATATATAGAAGATACATATGTCATACTCAATATCTTATTAAGTCTACTAAAGGATTTCATACCAATAGAATTTTCAATAAGGGAGATAAATGATCTAAGTCAGTATTCAATTGATCAGCTTACTAGTTCAATTTCTACATTTGAGATTGCATAAATTGAAAGAGAAAAGAGGGAAATTACATTCAAAGCTATTGAAGATGGTGAACTTGAGTCATGTAAGATGTTGGAGGATATTGAAGCATATCCCTCAAGAAGATTCAAGTGAGGTACCAATAGATGCAAAGGTAAGTTACCTCTTAAGTTCTCTAATTGTGGAAGAAAATGACATTTTGCTAATGATTACAAGTATAAGGAATATCAAGTAGCGAATTAGAAGATGATGATGGAAAGAAATAAAAAGAAAGGTGATTTTAGGAATAAATTTAATTTCAAAGAAAAGGGTAAAAAGATATTATGTTCCATGGAGGGATACTTTTCTAAAGATGAAGATACTAATGAAACAATTAAGGAGGATTTTTTTTGGCTATTTCTCAAAAGGAGGAAATTGCATTGCATGCTAAAGTTGTTACAAGAGAATGGATCATAGATCTCATCTGTTCAAATAATATGATAGGATATAATGAAATATTTATTATGAGGGATACTCCCCTTACTAACCCAAACACACACACAAAATAATGGGGAAGCAAATGCAAAATAGCAAGAAGAGAAACACATGCTTTCTATTATCTTCAATGAAATAACATTACAATAATAAAAAATATAACATGATACAACTACATAGACATTTTTATTACAATAATATGAAATCCAGAGCCACCATATGCACCATCAGAACTCCCCTGATAATCTTGATTTTTCTTCTTTATATTGGGAAGCTTCAAATGACCTATAAGACTATAAATTTGTAACCCCCTCGTTTGAGGCCAACCAAATTTATATTATTTTCCCCTACATTATAATATGTCAAGAATTTTTACCCAAATGTTTTTTAACACTCATTGGAGTATTTAAAGGGATTTTACTTTTTCTCCTAAAGTATCACAAATTCTTAAGGACATATCTTATGATTTGTGTACCTGATTGGTTATTATAAACACTTTTCAGAAACCTCTCAAAGTGATTTGTAGACTAGGATGGAAAAATGCCAACTAAGAAAAGTTTGACCCTATTTTAGATCTTCCATGTCCTTCAAAATTGAGTTCAAAGTTTTTGTACCACCCCATCAAAACAAAAAATTCAATATCTTCAAAACCAGACTTGGTCTTGCCATAGAACTTTACTGAAAGATTGGAAGAAGTTTGAGGATAAGAAGAAACTAGTAAATCGAGAGAAGGTAAATAATAATTAAAATTGGTATAGTAAAAGGACAGAAAAATGATGATGAATAAGAGACCTTTTTCTATTTATTCTAAGTATTCTCCTTTTGATAGTATCTATTTTATTGTAATAAAATAGGACATGAATTTAATGAGTGTATAAGTATAAAAAGGAGTTATATTTTTAATGGAAGATACTATCATTGTAATAAGTTAGGGGATAAGGCTATTCAATGTAGAAGTAGAGTGAATTTCAATAAGGTTAATGTGAATAAGAATGCCAAGAACCTCAATAGATACTACTATGATTCCAATGGATATGGACACAAAAAGGTGGAATGCAGTATAAATATACATGTTAGAAATAATGATGCTACTAAAACAAAAGAGGATGTTTTGGAGTTCTATAAATACATACCATGATAGGACATACTGCAAGGTTCTACAAGGATGGTTTAGTATTCTATAAATATAATATGAAAGGATACATTTCCAAGTTTTGTAGAAATGTTGGAAAACAAGATGATTGTTTGGTGATTGCAGAAGATTCGAAAGAAAGAAATAGGATATATTTGATGTAGAATGTACATAAGGTGTCTTTGATGGTGTTCTAGCATCTATTCTAGATATTGTTTCCTCCTCTATCAAATGACTTAGACTATAGGATCTAAGGAGGATTTTTTCATATGAATCTGTTACCCCCCTTGAGACTAGATTTTGTGTATCCTCTCAACATGGCAATAAGGTATGAAGACAATTTTGGACGTAATATTTGTGTTTTTTGGTCTAGAAAGATGGTTGGTTTTCTATGTAAATAGTCTAATATTTATTTGGTTGTATTAGAATGTTTCCTTCTAATATGCATTCAAATATGGGTTAGAGATATTATATATCTATTTGTTATCAAATTAAGAAACATTTGATTGACTTGAATAATAGTGTTATGAATTGTAGAAGTTCTCTTGATAGATAAGTCTATGGGACAATTTTCTTCCAAGAGTTCTAATTGATTTAATAACAGTAAGATTTGTTTCTATAAAGAGAATATGTAATATAGAAATATGGAACATGAAGATGTTACTATTCTTGTTTTTTCTGGTGATGAGAATGTTGCTTCTCATATCCCTTCAGATGAAATTTAAATATGTTAGATGAAAAGATTTTTATTTTCCGAAGATTTTTGGAGATATATTTCATCATATGGTTAGTATTCTTTCAATTTTCTCCAAGAAATTCTTGAGGTTGTTTCCCCTCTTTCATCTAAATTAGTGCATAAGGGTGGTGCATCTATCTAGGGGGTGGTTTCTAACTTATTCTTAATCTGGACTAATGCTAGTACTTGATTGTTAAAGTTTTACAATGGGAAATATGTTCTTGTCCTTTTTCTTTGATGGAAAAGGGGGAAAACAATAAGGAAAATATTTATTTTTTCAAGATAGCTTTGGTTATTATAGTAAGAGTGACTTGATGGTGATCCAATTTCTAGTGATCGAAAAACTGTGTCATCTAGTGTTACAATTGTTCTTAGTTGTTGTCCTAGTTTGTAAATGTGTTGTGATAAATTTTGATGTGGACAATTGGCATGTGATAGTATTTTTTATATGGAATTTGGAGCTTCAGATATAGTTGCAATGTTAGGTGATTCATCAACTAGTGTATTTCTACATGTTTCACATGGTGAAGTTGTCTTGATGATTGTGGATTTCACATCGAGCAATGTGTAGCATGTTTGTGGTCCCTCTCTCTCCTTGGGTGGATCACGATTCTTAATTTAGGTCTAGGTTATGCATTTAATGATTATATCTTATATATATGGTTTTTTAATATACACCTATACATTTAATGATTATCTCTTATTCAGTTAGGTCCATTCTATGTTTTCATCTAAATACTTCTAACATGGGACTTTATTGCATTTTTTTGTTTCTTAGGCTAACTTGTAACTTAAATTCTAATATCTCTTTGGCTTGGCCAAGACTTTTATAATATCCAATGATCTATCTTGCATATAAGTTCATTTTGTGCTTTGGAGAAATGGAAGGTGTAAAGAAACTAGAAAGTATGTGAATCAGTGAAGATCTATCGTCAACAAAGTAGAGTTTAGTGATAGTGGCAGAGAAGAAAAATAATAATAGTGTGCTGCTAAGGTTGAAAATATTGTACAAATTAAATGCTTTATCAAGATAAACTCTCTTTATCTTTTTAACAATTTGTATGCACCTTATCCTTAAGACAATGAGTCTTCAATGCACATGTTTGTGTTGTATCTTTCTACTTTGGTAGTGAGCCTCTATTTGTATGTCTAGAGTAGTGAGCTCATATTTGTATTGGTAGTGTGCCTCTAGTTGTAGCTTCAAAGTAGTGAGATCATATCATCTTTTGTAATTAGATTATATACATCAGTGAATTATTCTTAGTGGGAAAAACTCAATGTGATTTTTCCCAGTTTAGGTTTTCCACATATAAATATGGTGTTCATGTATAGTCAATCATGTTTGTTACTTTCGTGTGATTACTACCCAAGTTATTAGTGTTCTTTTGGTTTATGTTGATTCCCCCCCCCACTTCTCAACATCCAAAGTGTGCACACCAATTCTTAGATATAAAAAGGGTCTAGAATATTATTGAAAATATATATTTTTAAAAGTATACTCGGGGAACCTTAACAAACAACTTAACCTAGAAAATTATAAGAGAGCACCAAATTATAATATTGGTAAAAACAAATCTGAAATATAAATAGATTCTAATGCCGAATAATGATTTGGAAACAAAATACAAGCAATAGTAACATTATTTCTCTACCATTGGATACTAGAATTAAAGGCTATTAATGTTAAGGTAAGATGAAGTATTTGGAAATAAAATTTTAACTATTAAAGGAAGTTAGTACACCTAAAACATGTCAAAAATTATAGCCCCCCAATTCGATTGTAGGCTTTATCAAAGTCAAAGTTGATAAAGATGGCTTATAACTATGAATGTTTGAAGCATGTCATATCTTTCCCAAATAATATTATTGGTACCTATCTAGAATATAGTGGCTCTATATTTTTATTTATTTTTAAATAAATTAAATTCTCTAATCACATAGTTAGAGGAAAAAAATATCAAATATAGAGCATAAGACCTTTGACTACAATCTTGTAAGAAGTGTTGAAGAGAATGGCCACTAATGCTAAATCTATTTAGAATTACCATCATAGGATATGAACTTTATGTTCCACTTTATTTTAATTTATCCTATAGAGCTTATAACATAGGCTTCTTCACATCCTTAGAAAAATTTGGACCAATCATTTCATACATAAATGCTAGCAAACCTCATATAAAAGACCATCATAACTAAGGGCTTGTTGTTGTACAAAGAGAATATCACTTCTCAAAGACTTGTTAGTGTGTGGTGTTTGTTACAACAAGTTTTCTCCAAAGTTGAAAGACTTTCCTACTTTTTCCTATAATTTCCTTGTCATATATTTGCGACTCAAATTTTTATGGTTTACTTAGATCAATCATAGTCTTTTTGCAATATTTTTTCTCATTTGAATCTATACTTAAGGTATTATATTATAATCCCATGCTTTATATGATTTCCTCTTTCCTTTGTTATTGTGTATCTTTCAGTTGTTCACACAAATCCAACAATCTTTTTTCACTAATCACATTCACAACATTAAGATAAAATTTATTACTAGTTTATGATGAAAATAATGAATAAAAATAGAGATTCGAGAAGCATATCTCTCATATATTATAAAATGAAATACATATAAGAATTCTGATCACAAAATCAAGATGACATTTATATTAATCATACTTAATCGTAAAATGAAGAGTACAATTTTATTGATCATCATATTCCCAAATTCATAATAAATTAAAAATTATTATTTCGAAAAAAATCTTTCAATTAAAAATGTTATCTTCTATGTTCTTTAACAAACTTAATACAAATAAAATGTATAAAATATGTAAAATTTATAAATTAATTCAAGATTATTGCTCCAATAATTTACTTCTATCTAGATATATCATTTTCATGTGTATGTGTGCACATATATAAAGTATGAAAAAACTTATAAATTGATTCAAAAGTATTATGGTAACACTGTCACCACCGACCCACCTGCAGAAATATGACAACAAAAAATCAATGGATTTCTGAATTGTCAAGAGTACGATCTTAAGGAAACAGTTCCAAAACTGTGATATTTAACTGTGAGCAAATCAAAGAAGTGTAAATTGGATGTTACATGACTGTCATTATTTCAAACAAGAATTTCACTGTCAGTATGTTGTTGAATCCAAAGTCAAATTTCACATTCTCAAATCATTATTATTACCATTATGTAAGAAAGAAAAAGAGGAGTTGGGTATAAAAAATGAATATGAACAGGCTGAGTATTCTACTGGAATTCTTCTTCCATATTGTCTTGATATGAAATTTTGTATAAGACAGAAAGACAAAATGAGAGAAATCAGAGAAATGTCTGTCAAATCTTTGCCTACCATCTTTTTTTTCAAAGTCATTTTTTCTCTCTGTAAAAAACATGTTTAGCACACCTATTGTTTGAGAAAAAAATGTGTTTCTTCCGTTTCTTCTTTGTCAAAAGAGAAAGAATATTTACTAATTTTACCTTTGAATGATTCGATAAAAGGAGACTGTTGAACTGCAGTTATTTTTTAAAAGCGTTTGGTTTGAATTGTGGTAATTATATTTTATATTTTTCAATTGAAAAAAGTGTATTTGTTAGTATCAGTAAAAAGGTTCTAATTTATTTATTTAAAAATATTATAATTAGTATTATATTATAATAATGAGTTAGAAAATAAAATATTTACTATCTTCACTTTTCAATTGAAAAACTTGTATTAATTATTTTAGGTCAAATTTTCAACATAAAACATATAAGTTAATATTATGTTTCCGAGGAAGGTAGTTGTTGTTTAATATGAAAATGGATGAAGGTAGTTCTATTAGAAATAATTTAAATGATTTTAATACAATTAAAAATGAGTTATTTTTCATTAATATTAATTTTAATGAAGAGATTCAAGTTCTTGAAATTTTGTGTTATTTTCCAAAAACTTGGAGTAGCTTGGTTATGCAAGTTAGTAATTATCTTTCTGGTTCAAGTACTTAGAAATTTGATGATGTTGTTGCTGTAATATTAAGTGAGAAGATGTGAAGGAATAACACTAGTACAACTCCAACATCTAGTCATTCTTTAAATGTAGAAGATAAGGGAAGAAAAAAAGAGAGATAAGGGTCCAAGTTGTCATGAAAAATAACAAGGAATATCAGAATCAAGAGGTAAAGATTTTGGTTGTTGGTACTTTCACAAGCAGGGTTTTATTGAAAGGAATTGTTAGTCTTAAATAAAGATGATAATCAGTCAAAAGAAAATGAACCCAATGTAATAGACCAACAAGATAGTATTCTTATTTTGACCTTGAAAGAAATTTTGGCCAATGTTTGGGTGCCTTATTTGGGAGCATCATTTTATGCCACTCTATGCATATATTCTTTCAAAAACTTTCAAATTGGTGACTTTAGTAAGCTTTTCCTTGGTAATGATAATTTTTATGATGTTATCAGCTAAGGGGACATTTTGTTAAAATTAACAAATGGAAATAGATGGCCACTAAAAGATGTCAGATATGTTCCTCAACTGAATCTAAATTTGGTTTTAGCTCGAGAGTTGGGTTCTCGAGGGTGTGAAATCACCTTTGAACACAACAAATAGAAAGTGAAAAAGGGGGTTGTAGTAATTTTTAAAGGTATAAAATAAGGCACCCCATATATATTAGAGAGTTTCCCTAAAGTAGGATATTTTTCATTATTATACAATCTTTGTCATTAGATGTCGTAGCCAATTTGATTATTGATGATTCCCTTAATATGTTGGATTTGGCAATGTCTACAGTAATTATGATGAACCACCTTGGTTGTATGAAGATTTTTTGTAAACTTTCAAGGGGGGTAGTATATATTTTAGGACACTTATGAAAATAACGGGGTCAATGCCAAAAGATACATCAACAATGGATATTTATGGTATCCCACAAAAAGATTTTGGAGTGATTATGAACAAAGGAGTTGTATAGTATAGTACCACGTTCATAGGGAACTATAATCTGAAGAAAAATTTACCAAGTCTAGTGGATGGAAATTTCAATAAAGAGAAGAGTTCACTTAGTTAGAAGAAGTTGAGGAACAATGAGGAGTTACAAAAGCTCTTGAACATCATAAAAATTGATCTTGTCTTTAGTTACTTGTCAGCTAATATTTTCTCCTTCTTGCCAATTTTGCCTCTTCCTAACTTTCTTATAGTAGAGTTATTCACTCAAAAAAAAAGTTATTCTGAGTGTTGTTTTGATGCTCTAACAAGTCTAGATGGCTTTGATTTAAAGGGTTTCTTATACAAGATCTAAGTATCCTTTTGCAAACTTGGTTATGAGGCTTAATTGGATGCTCCACTTTGAGGAGTCCTCTAGAAGGTTTGTTTGTGTAATTTTTTTTCTGGTGAATTGCATTATTGGTAGCGCAAGAATATGAAGTATCCTGCTAGTCAATTTGTATAGATGCTTCATCATAAATTTATTGTTCATTGTAGTGACCAAAATGCATCAACAATAATTTTTGATGGGGATGCAAGCACCAACAATAAAAGTGGTGTAGGTTTTCCTGAAAATAAAATAGGGCTTCTATTGGGTTAGTTAAGAGTTAAGGATGTTGACAAAAAATTAATTGATAGAGAGCACCAAAAATAATATTGGTAAAAATAGATGTGAAATCTGAAT
Source organism: Chamaecyparis obtusa (assembly GCA_027943335.1). Lineage (NCBI taxonomy): Eukaryota > Viridiplantae > Streptophyta > Pinopsida > Cupressales > Cupressaceae > Chamaecyparis > Chamaecyparis obtusa. Next base: position 94,051 of record BSBK01010664.1, on the reverse strand, counting down.
ACAATCTAATTAAAAATAATGATTTGGAAAGAAAATACAAGCAATAGTAACACTATTTTTCTATCAATAATAGAATTAGAGGTTATTAATGTTAAGGTAAGAAGAAGTATTTGGAAACAAAATTCTAACTATTAAAGGAAGTTAGTACACCTAAAACATGTACAAAACTATAGCCACTCAATTCGATCATAAGCTTTATCAAAGTCAAACTTGATAAATATGGCTTATAACTATGAATGTTTGAAGCATTTCATATATTACCCAAATAATATTAATGCTACCTATCTAGAATATAGTGGCTCTGTATTTTTATTTATTTTTAAATACATTCTCTAATCAAATAGTAAGAAGAAGAAAATATCAAATATAGAACATAAGAAGTATTGAAGAGAGTGACTAACCACTAATGCTAAATCTCTTTAGAATTGCATATAAGACTTCTGATCAGAAAATCAAGATAATGTTTCTATTAATCATACTCATTAATACTCAATCATGGAAAGAATAGTGCATTTTTATTGATCATCATATTCCCAAGTTCATGATAAATTATAAATTGATTAAAGATTATTAACTCAAGATTATTGCTCCAATAATTTACTTCTATCTAGATATATCATTTTCATGTGTATGTGTGCACATATATAAAATATGAAAAACTTATAAATTGATTCAAAAGTATTATGGTAACACTATCACCACCGACCCACATGCAAAAATATGACAACAAAAAATCAATGGATTTCTCAATTGTCAAGAGTACGATCTTGAGGAAACAGTTCCAAAACTTTGATATTCAACTGTGAGCAAATCAAAGAAGTGTAAATTGTTTGTCATTATTTCAAACAAGAATTTCACTGTCAACTATTTGCATGTATGTTGTTGAATCCAAAGTCAAATTTCACATTCTCAAATCATTATTATTATCATTGTGTAAGAAAGAAAAAGAGGAGTTGGGTTATAAAAATCAATATGAACAGGCTGCGTATTCTACTGGAATTCTTCTTCCATATTGTCTTGATATGAAAGACAAAATGAGAGAAATCAGAGAAATGTCTGTCAAATCTTTGCCTACCATCTTTTTTTTCAAAGTCTTTTTTTTGTTTAGCACACGTATTGTTTGAGAAAAAAATGTGTTTCTTCCGTTTCTTCTTTGTCAAAAGAGAAAGAATATTTACTAATTTTACCTTTGAATGATTCGATAAAAGGAGATTGTTGAACTGCAGTTATTTTTGGAAAGCGATTCTTTTGAATTGTGGTAATTATATTTTATATTTTTCAATTGAAAAAAGTGTATTTGTTAGTATCAGGAAAAAGGTTCTAATTTATTTATTTAAAAATATTATAATTAGTATTATATTATAATAATGAATTAGAAATTAAAATATTTACTATCTTCACTTTTCAATTGAAAAACTTGTATTAATTATTTGTGGTCAAATTTTCTACATAAAACATATGTTGATATTATGTTTTCAAGGAAAAGAGTTGATTGAATTGGACAAAACCTTTTGTTTTTTAGTTATTAAAATATATAATATTTAGAATCTTTGTTTTTATTTAACTATAAGATTTTTAAAATTATTGTTTTTATCATAGGGAGTGTTATATGTTTAAATTAAGATATAAAAAATATACACAAATTACATAAAAGATATAGGTAGAATATAATCACATCCCAAGAATTTTATCCTAATATTGAAAAAGATAAAAAGAGAAGAATAATTAACTTGCTAACCTACCAAGTGTATATTAGTAGAAACTAGAGGAAGATCTCTATTACAAGGACCTCAAATATCTAGGAGATCCTATGAATTAGAAATGAGTTCTTAGTTAGTGTTGGAATCATTCTTATCTTCAAATCTTGTTGAGTAGTTACATGTACGAATGAGGTGTCAAGAGGAATGACTATGTGATGAAGGGTGCTCCCCTTAATACCACAAACACATAACAGACATAGAGAAACAACAACAATAATATGCAAGAACAGAAAATTGGCTTCTTATTATCTCCACAAATATGGAATTACAAATTTTCAGAATTACAACATGCAAAGCCACATGGGCATTCCCTTACAATATTCTGTAGGACAAAGCCTCGAACTATTACCCAGATCTACTACCCAGAACTATTCTGAACTCCCTAAGACAATAATACAGCCTTCCTTATATAGGCAATTTTCCACCGCCTGGGAAGGTTCCAGAATTTTAGCCAATAAGGCCGACCAAACTTAGAATTATTTTATTTTACATTTTATTACATCATAGTCGGCTCAAGATAACCTTTGAAACCCGAACAGAAATTTGCAAGAAAATTATTTTTCGCCATTTCAGGTTGCCCAACTTCCGAAGACCATAAGTCATCACCAGTTGACCCGATCGGCTATTATACCCCATTTCAGAAACGCCACGAAGTGCTCTACAGGCTTGACCCGCGCAAGCGCCCGTCACCCAAATTTTTGACCTCATTCGGGGCCTCTAAAGCCTTCAAAAATGAGTTCAAAGTTTCTGTACCCTGCTGCCAATACCGAAAATCTTCAATATCTTCCAATATACACTTGATCTGGCAATGAAACTTTACTGGCAGACTTATATGACCAAAATGAACCTCCAAGAAAGAAATCAGATCATTCTGAGCACATACGAAAATTACCAAAAATAGTAACTTTCCATAAATAGCAGCTCTGCACAAAATAGCCCTTATTGAATACAAAAATAGAAATATTTTTGGGTGATGCAAGATTGCTCTTACACCCAGGATGCTGCTGCATCACTATGTAGCTAAGGAGTCCATCCATGAGATTAAGCATCTAGAGAACCTTGAGAGCCATAGAGTAAACACCTAAAGTTGTCACTATGTCAACAACTACACACACATGGAAAAGAAGCATGCTTGTTGGCCAAGAAATATGTAATATGAAAAAACATACATTATTTGTCAATTGTGTGCCCATTTGAGACCTATAGATGTGTGACCTCTAGAGCCACATTTTTAGCTTGGTCTTTGATATGTAATATAATAGTAGAGTAGATGCTATCTTTAGTATACATAGACAACTACTTAGCCATGGTAAAGGAAAAATATGGTAAATTTTCTATATTCCCTATCATGATAAGTATCTCCACTCTAAACATGTGAATTTATGTGTAGGTTTTTGTTATATTGGACTACCATATACAAAGAGAAGGGCTTTGATTTGAATGGTTAAGAAAATTAAAGATACAATGAAAAACAACTTGGCTTGTGGAAAAAAGTAATATAAATGTTTGAGAGTTTTGTTACGGCCGTGTAAAGAACAATAGATAGCTATCACTCCCAAAGAAAAGATAGTTTAGAAAGACACTAAATCTTGGTTATCAAACTTGAATGTAGATTTGATATCTTTCTAAGAAAGCTAGGTCTTAGTACTTCTATATAAATGGTTTGAAATGTTACAAATCCCATGCTTGTAAATGTCACATTTTATACTAATCATGAACCTTTAACATTTCTTCTCAATAAAATAATGATACAAGGTTGAATATGTAGATGGAACCTTACTACTCTCTCACAAATTCAATTTGAAATTAATGGTTAAACCTAGCTAGAACAAAAAATATTTTAATACTTGTCCAAAATAGAAATAGAAGACAAACCATAGGAAGTTGATGAAGAATACCTCCCTCGTACTAGTTTATTTTGAGTCAAATATGTACCAAAAGAATTCCATGATGAGGAAAAGCTTCTCTCTACCATCAAATACCCCCTAGAAATAACCACTCATGAAAAACAACTATTACTATGACAATATCATTCTCATACGTTAATTGAAGGATCATTAAACTAGAAAGGGTGTGATGAACTTCTCTATAGAGTATTTTATGAACATGATCAAGAAAAAATTCTACAAGAATCTTGTGAAGGAAATGTCATAGATTATAACTTCAGAGATGGGATGACTAAGAAACTATTACTATCTGGATTATGTCAACCATGCATCTAAAAAGACACCAATAATTTTGATAAAAAGTGTGATACATGTCAATTAGCTAGGATACCCACTACATGAGAAGAAATGTCTATCACATCTATATCAGCACATATTCCATTAAAAAATGGGTAATTTACTTCATTGTACTAATCCAATCTCCCAGTTACACTTCAAGGCATGTTTAGTTGTCATTACAATTGAATACCTCACTTCATGGGAAAAAGTAAAGTTTACCTAAGGTTGTATCACCTATGTGGCTACTAATTTTTTCTTTACAATAACATTATTACTAGATTTGAATTCTCACTAAGCATCACCAGCAATCAAGGAAAACACTTTGTGAACAAGATTATCAAAGTGTTATAAAATAGGACCTCTTATCATCCAGAAGAAAATAGAGCTAGTGAGCTACTTAACAAGATTATTGGAACTATCTTGACTAGGATCCTAAAGTTCATGTAGGACTCCTATTGGCATATCACATCACTTATAAATGATACACCAAATATATACTCTTTGAACTATTATACAATATGAAGACCATCTTACCTACAAAACTTATCATTCAAAACCATTGTACTTCACTAGCACTTAGACTAGAAGATAACAACTCTATTAAAAAAGTTTATAAGGATTATAATAACTAGATGCAGAAAGGAAATAATTCCAAGAAAACCTCTGATAGAATGCAAGTATTCCAAAAAGCATTGCATGACAGAAACATTTGAACATAATACTTTTGAATGGGAGGGATCATAACTATATATGAAATAAAGTTTAATCAATAGGGTGAACTCAAAGTTAGAGGTTAAGACTCTACAATATGAATAACATCATAGAAAATGGAGCCATCTAATTGGAAATACTAGATGATAGTACTTTACAATACTATGAAATCTATGCTTGGCTCAAACACTTCCACCAAACTCTAGAATGATCTTGAGTTGAGGACAAGTAAAAATTTAGAAGAGGGGATGATATTCAAAAGAATAGGAAAGCCAAATAAACTTTTTGGAATTGTGTTGCATCTCACTACATCAAGGTTGCAAAGTACAAGAGTTGGGGAAAAATATAGACTAAACATACCAAATATGAGTTACATCTTATCTTTTAGCTATAAATATATTAGAAGATACATTCACTAGTAGTACTTGGTTACTATAGGGGGAAATATTAAAGGAATCAAAGTGGATATACTATATAAAGGAAGGAATTGTATATGAATAGATAAGGAGATACAAGGGTATAAATGGCATACTATATGAATGCAACGAATACAATCACAATGAATTCCAATCTTATGTATTTTACATGCCATTTCTAGATTATGTTAACTAAGTAATCAATCATTGAGATCTAATTTATTGGTTATAAGACTACTACAACAAAAAATTCTTGGAGTCAAAACTTTTATCTATGTCCCCAAATTTCATGATACCAGTAATGATGATTATGTTTCCTCTTTGTCTCTTGATATGTTATCTATTGAGCATATCTCTATAATGATTCTTTCCCAGAATTGTATTTGAAGTTGTATTGGAGAAATTTCCTATAATAAAATCTTTAATATCTTTCAAATGCCATAAATATTTAAATGATTCTTTCACCATTCACTTAATATTTTATTCTCACTCCATGGGGTCAATTTTCAAGTTCATGCATGATAAAACATAAACTTACCAAAAATAGGAACTATGTCATTTTTTATCCTCATTGAAAAAATAAATAATATGTTTAGGTGATGCAAGATTTCTCTTACAACTTCTTTGCTCATACATTTTAATGTGAGTATGTATCAATGTATATACTAATATATGTATGAATGCATTTATGTATGTATGTACATATGTATGTATTTACATGTATGTATGTATGTATTTACAACATATCTAAGTTTATGTGTATGTGTAAATACATTCATGCATAGATACATATATATAGTTGTGTGTGTGTGTGAAAACGTATATATGTATATATGTAAATGTAGACATATGCACATACATCCATAAATGCATGCATACATACATACATACATACATACATACATACATACATATATACATACATACATACATACATATATATATATATATATATATACACATACATATATATATATATATATATATATATATATATATATATATATATATATATATATATATATATATATATATATATATATATATATATACATACATATATATATATATATATATACATACATATATATATATATATATACATACATATATATATATATATATACATATATATATATATATATACATATATATATATATATATATATATATGTATATATATATATATATGTATGTATATATATATGTATATATATATATATGTATATATATAGATATATATATATATATATATATATATATATATATATATATATATCTATATATATATATATATATATATATATATATATAGACACACACACACACACACATTCATACATATATATGAATGTACATATACATGTATGCATGTATATTGGAACACTTGAATTAAATAGACCTAATTAATGTTTGCACCATGATACTAATCATTCAACATCAGGTAGTTGTCATCTAGTTTCATATACTTATCGCAACAACCAAAATGAAGATGAATATTACACATTACACTAATTTTATTCATTTGGACCATATTTTCAAAGCACAAACAAGGAATCAAATGAACTTAATGAAATGTCATCCATATGTTACATTGAAATTAGTTTTGTAAGAGAAAATATTAAGTCACCTCCCACAAAGTCTATTAATACACCTTCTTTTTTAATGCATTCTAATGCTCATTTCTTTGTAGACAAGAATCTCACACATGTCTAGGTGTATCAAATATTGGAGAAAAAACCATGTTCTTATTGTGAAATCAATTTCAATATCACATGGAGGATATTTAAAATATTTAAAATATTATCATTAAAGATTTTATACAAGTTAAATGTATTGATGTTTATACGCATTTATATTTTACACCTCTTTGTGATATGAAGGGTTTTTCGATGGCTAGGTGCTATGAACGTCCCTCTATGATTAACACATTATATGGCATATATAATAAAGATCAAGGTGAAGCATACATACAAGTATTGATGAATACAACAATATTTATGATGGTATTCTTATAAAGATACATAATGGAAATTATAGTGAAGGTGATGTTACCAAAGAAATGTCTTAAAATTTGTATTAGAAGCATGAAAACTGTTATCCAAAGGCTAAACATTGAAAGAAATTTCCATACATGACATATTCTTGGATATCAATAAATCAATTAAACATATTTTCCATGACTTCAAAGAGTATAGCCTTATTGGGAGAAGCAATTCATGTGATATATCTTCTCTTTGATATATAATTCTTTCTAATTCTTGTTGGGAGTAATATTTCATATTGTTTTGTACTTTTCACTTGATCTTCTCACATGAGAGAAAGATTGGTGTTTTCTTTATAGGTTACACTCTTACATGAGTGATTTAATTGTGGAAAATTTTAGGATATTCTTTACCTACATTTGACATCCACTGATAAGTACCCCAAGTATGCATATTTTTCTATAATTTTTTTAACACTTATACACACTTCAAACTTTTATGTTTTAGTTTGATCATCCATAATCAATATATCATGTTTATTCTCATTTTCTATATTTAAATTATTATGTGATGATCATGTCTTACACACTTCCCCTTTCCTTTCTTATTGCATGTCTTTTGTTGAGTATACAAAGTCAAAGAATATATATTTATTAATCACAATTCTAATTACATTTTAAATCAAAAAATAAAAGATTATTTTATTTATTTTCCATAAAAATAACCAATGTCAGTGAAATTATTTTTACTAACCATAATTTTTAATCATAAAATGAATACATTGCATTGTCAAGTTCATAAAATAATTATTATTCTAATAATTTTACTTCCAATTACATTAATCTTTTTCCTTTTACTAAAATATAATTAATGTAAACAAAACATTGAAATATAAAAACAAAACAACTTTCCTTCCTATTCTTTATCTTTATCTTTGTCTATTCATTTTAAACCATCAACACATACCCAAGTGGATAAATATCACACCCCATATAAAGTAATGCCCAAAGTCAAAAAGAAAATCAATGGATTACACAATTGTCAAGAGTATAACTATAGTGGAACATATTGTTGGAATTAGGAGAGATAGGGTATTGAGAGGGGAGAGGTGAATCAGTGCCCACAAAAACTTTAACACATTAACCTTTCAGATCTACAACAACAAACAATGGTAACCTTCCAAAATACCTTGTATCTAATGCATGTATCATTCATTCATTCAACTTGTGAAAGTAAACAACATGAAATAAAAAATATAACAGTCCCATAACAAAAGTATTTTGGTAACACAGAAACCCTTGTTAGAAGGTAAAAACTACGGTGGGGATGACACCCACAAATTCTTCACTACTGTAGATAGAAAAGGTTTTCCTGTTAGGGCTACAAGTTTTGATCACTTTTGGTGATCTTACCTTGTTAGGAGTAACATATTAGATTAGCTAGATCTACCTAGTGATAGGATTTTAGCAACACTACTTGAGTGGGCACTCGGTTAAGATATTTACAAAAGACTGTCAAGTCTACTCTATTAAGAGATTTAACCAAAACTCTATTACAATTGTTAGAAAGCAATAGGTAACTATCTAATAAAGACAACTTAATTGTCTGATACAGATCAATGAAGTACTGATAAAATATCACCTTTACTATGATGAATCTCTACTCTAAACTGCTTGGTTAGCCTACTCTGATTCTACTTAATCTGGTTTCCTCTGAATACTGATCTGCTTTGTCAACTAATAATCTTGAAGTTTGGCAAGTCCTTCAAGTGCTTCTTCGCTCATACATCAGTTCACATAAAAAATGATGTAACATACAAAATATATAGCATACAACATTATGCCGCTTATACCAAAATTATGTTTACAAACCTTAGACAAAAACCTAAGATATGGTGTACAAAAATAACCTAGATCAAACTATTATAGAGGATCTTCATAGTATCTCAACAATAAGTTGTTCTCGATCTTGGTAAAATGTTTTCTGATCTGTTGTAACCATTTGCATAGAAGAATGTGCCATTCCTAAATACTATGTCATTTCCTGTGATCCTTGGTAAACACTGTATAAACTGCTCAGTGTTTGTTCTGATGCTTGGTGTTTACAACCACTCAGTATTGGTTTCTGTTGATGCTCGATAAACTATCTGATGCTCGGTGTATACATCTAACCGACTGGTCTATTTTGCTTATAGTTACTGACTAGCTTTATATAAGTAACCGACCGATATCTTTGATAACCTTTGATACTAATGACAATCATTAATGCTCAATAGAGATAAGAATCTCCCCCTTTGGCATTAGTATCAAAACTTGAATGTATATAGACCTTATGTCTCAAAAAAAAATTTATATCTCCACCACATACATGACATATCAAAAATTTCTAAATACTCCCCCTCGGTGCATGCTCCGGTAATGTGTAGTATACTTAGCAAAAATGTACATATTTGGCATATACATTGATTTCCCCCTTTTTGATATTAATGCCAAATACAAAAATGGTATACTTACAGCTTGTCAAAAATGTGCTGATGGGTTTTCTTCAATGACTCCAAGAGGTTTTCCCATTCCTCTTTCAAGTTGGTGAGAGCAATGTGCTCAAGACCAACTTGTGCATGCATATCAAATATGTTGTCCAACACAAAAATCTCTGGTGTTGCAACAAGTGATTGTGCCTTGACAATATGCTTCTCAAAAATTTTCAAGTATGGAAGGAGTTATGTCTGCAACTCAGTAAACTGATCAGTTATGTGCTCTTCTTGTTTCTTGAGATCTACTATCAACCACCTGAGTTCTTGAACTCTAAGTATGTGCTTAGCAATATCTTGAGGCTCGGTTGTAGTTGCTAGTGCACTGACTGAGATTTCATTCTCAAATTGTTTAACCTTTTCACTGATCTCTGTAGTGAATGTTCCGAGAGTGCATAGCTTATACAAGATTTGGTAAATAGAATTAATAATACACTGAATCTTAGTTATTACCTCTAAAAGTTTAACCTTGTTAACTGCCACTTCTTGGCTTATTCTTTCAGCTAATTTATCTTGTATTTTTTATTATGCCCGCTCTTCAATTCTTTTGTCTACATTGACATTTGGGGTGTTGATTCCTTCAGCAAGAGTAGCAAGTTGGTCCATAATCGATGTGTCCTCATCTACATGAATCTTAGGGATGACCTATTGTAAGATGTCTCTTACATTTTCTAGTATTTCCTTGCTCTTACTCCCTTGTCTCAATTTCTCTTGTGCTACTTTCCTTGTACATAATTCCCCATATTTTCTCAAATTTTCAGGGCTAAGGGTCCTTGGGTCACATTTAGGTATCACAATGACTTCATCTAGAGTGACCAACCCTTTTCCTTTCTTCTTCTTCTTCTTCTCCAGTGCAAGTGGTGAATTCTTGACAACGGTGACAATAGCTTTGTCTTCTGTCCTCGGAGTGTTCTGCCCAGTAGACACACTATCTTCCTTCTTCTTCTCTTCGGTAACCTATGTGTCAGTTGAATGAGGTGGAGCATCGGATGTGGTATCTGTTAGGGTGTTCTTAGTTGTCTTAGGCTCATATTGTGCCTTCGGTTCTATTTCACCAACCTCTTTACCTTTGGTTTCTAATTTATCGACCTCTTTTCCTTCAGGCTTGTTTGTCTCTGTAGGAGGTTCATTTCTTGGTTCCCCTATTGTATCTGTAGGTTTCTCGGGGATAGAGCCTTCGGGTTGTTCCTGAGATAGAATCTCTATGGCTTCAACAAGTACAAGAAGCTCACTCGATAGTGATGGAAATGCACACTCAGTAACATGTGCTTCATCTAGAGTGTTGTCTAGTGCAATATTCACATCATCATCATCATCCATGTCATTAGGATCACTATTTTTTATGTCCTCAATGAGTACATCCTGGTCATTTGTATCCTCAATCTAAATCACTTCTAGATTCGGTGCATCCTGTGAACTGTTCTTAATTTCTTGACCAATTGTTGTATCAATTCCCTCGGTAAGTGATACCTTTGACTCTTTATTCTTCTCTACTACATTCTCTTCAATAAATATACCTTTACCTTTTGAATTCTTTCTCTTTTTAGACAAATTTTGGAATGCAACTTTCTCATTATGCTCTTTGATAGCTAAAAAGTGAACTCCAAATAAGTTGACAAGACTCATCGAGATCTGCCAGGTTCTCATCTATTATTTGCATTGCATGGTGCTTGATGTTGAATCTCTACACATATGTATCCATAAGTTCTTTAATCTCAACAAGAGATAGATCTGGTGCAATCACTACAAGGGCTTGTTCCCTAATCTTCTTCTCAGTGTCCAAGGCATATGACCACTTTTGATTTACTCGGTCCTCTAATGGCTTGGGTAGAAATAATTCAAACTCTAGTAGAGCTCATTTAAAGTAGATCATCATCTAGATGACAGCTTCCTCAATTTTTGTTTGGTCTTCATTTGACATATTGTCAAACTTACTAAGTTCTGGATCTGCAAGATTCCCATTCTAAATTATTTCTTCAACAATCTCATCAATTGACCTCTTCTTATTACTGACAACCTTGAATTGATCATTTTCATCTTCTTCATCCTCAAGGTCTTCTCTGTTTCTTATCAATTTTCTCCTTTTCTTTGGTGCCTCTGCTACAACCTTGGGTCCTTTCTTTGCATATGTCTTTGTCGGTGTAGAAGCCTTTCATTTTATTACCTTCTCAGCTACTTTCTTCTTTGGTGGTGAAGCTACAGTTGCTGACCTTGTACGTGCACCTATTTGCACTGGCAACTGCCTCTTCCTTTGAGTTTTAATTGGAGGAACCAGTGTAGCTTCTTGTTCTTTTTCAGATTCGGTCTCCTCACTGTCATAAGGTTTTTCATCCAACATAAACTGACCTTCGGTTTCCTGTTCAACCGGTGACTCCTCTGATGAGTCTACATCCTTCTCAAATCTTGTAGATAAAAACTTTTTCATCTTCTTAGACTTCCTTGTCATTTTACCGATGACCAGATTAGTTTTTATTCGTGACTTAGCTTCCTCAAAGGTTCCAAACCTTGTAGCCTTAGGGTCCTTTGGTAATGCTCTACCAGTGCCTTGATAGATTTCAAACCAAAATCATAATCCATTTCATAGCCCATAAGTGCTAGCCATTTTTTCCTTAGTTCTACAACTTTTATCATAGTGTGGTCGGTGTTCACTAAGAAATAAATATCCATTGCATATTTATCGACCAATTCAGCAGGAATTCTACTTCTTAAATTCATCTTCACTTTAAAATCTTCATAATAATTGTTTATTGCATTCTCAGCATTATCTCCCAGACCTTTCATAATATCAAATATTTGTGAAGTGATTGGTTTATCATCTATCTAGTTAGTGTGACCGATAGAGGGAAATAATTTTTGGAGATAGAAAAATAAGCATTCTGAGAGTGATCCAAAATTATAGGTATTGGACTTATGTGACTTTATTGTCTTCATGTTATCCTCAACCTGTCTCGGTAGTAGCTCGGCTAGGTCAATATGATGACCCTTCTTTATCATTTTGTGTGCCATGTCAACTACGCTATAGCGTACGCTATTTAACCTACTCAACTGATATATCTTGTACCCAATTACATGTGCTATGAACTTAACTTCGGGATCCACAATTGTTGACACTTTCTATGCTCTTCCATCCCATGCTGTGCCAGTATTCTTTTCAACATCATCTCGGGATGAGCTTTGAAATGCTTTGGCTTTATCAGTAGTAGGGTAACCAGTAACCCTGCTAATCATTCTTTTTGTGACCTTGATCGGTCTGTCTAGCCATAATGTGCCCTCATGATAGCGGCTCAACACAACCCTAATCTTCATTCTTAAAATCCTTCAGAAAATCTAGGGCATGAGTAAGACCAAGTGTCTCAACCAATTTGTGCTCTGGTTTTAGCTTTATATTTTCATCACAAAGAGCCTGATACACAACATACATATCAAAATCACCAATTTCCCCAATTTTACAGTGTATGTATGATCGTATATCTTCCGTCAACAAAACCCTAGGTAGGATGCTTGAAAAAGTGCCTGCTAAATCCATTTTCGAGGCAACTTCAGGGTGTAATTTATAAGGAGGTTCCTTATAACTTGCTGACACTATTAAATTAACTTCTTCATCCACAACCTTAGATGAACTCGCAGTAGATGCCATTTCAACAAACTAGGTTTTTGGATAAGTACAAGAAATGTGCTCGGTAAGGTTTCAACTTACTCGGAATGTATCAAAGAGTGTGCTCGATTTGATCTACAACTACTTGAATTTGCGTGAAAGATTCTTGCTCAAACTCGCTCTATGAAATCTTAGCTCTCCGAAATCACAATGTGAAAAATAAACTCTGTATTCCATGTATTTATAGAATTTTTGATATCCCCGCTCAAAACTTTATGCAATAAATGCTTGACCTACTTTGTGGTTCATGACAACTGTCAACTCGGTGATAGCTATAATATTTCCTTAGCTTGGTTAACACAAGACTTCTTTTCTCAGTTGATACTATCATTTGGTTAACCTTGAATAGTGATTACCAATGGGTAACCAACGCTTGGTCTAACTTTTACCGACTATATAACTCTGTTAGCTAAAAACATATAAACCATAATGCATCTTCATTCATGTAGATTTGGTATGTGTGCAACATATATAGGGAGCTGTATGTAAAATATGATCATTTTGAAATGTCAGTCCCATACATACCTATATCACCTTAAGTGGAGGTACCGATGTCACCCAATCCAATGGACAAGGTTTCACCGACAGCATTACTTAACTTCGCATTCTCATTAGATGCCTTCTTCCACATAGTATTCCTTATTTTCATGATATTTGCAATAGTGTTTCCACTCTCAAATACATGATTTTCCTCAGGTGCTTGGTCTCTGTAGTCCTTGCTTAAATGACCAACTTTATGACAATGCATACATGTCATTCCAGTGCTTATCCAGCTTCTCGATTGTCCAGCCCATCTTTTCCTATTACAATTCACTACAATGTGCCCATATCTACCACATGCAACACAGTTAGCCCATGTGTTATAATCCCAAACATAAGAGTTACCTTGTTTCTTTGATTGATATGGCTTGCGTTGTATCTTCTGCTTGAGAGTCCATACTTGTTTCATCTTAGCTTTACATTCTTGTGTAGTGTGTCCATGTTTATTACAAGTATAGCATATTTTCTCCATAGTAGTATTGTTAGCAATATCATTCTATTTAGTTCTACACTCATAAGCTTGATGTCCATACTTTCCACAATAGTAACAATATCCATTGAATTTAGGAGTGACAGGACGTTTACCTTGTGCTTTGCTTCTACACACATTAGATGTATGTCCCAGTTTGCCACAGTGATAACATGTCAACACTTTAGGTCTTTGATTTTGATTGTTGTTGACTTGTTTAGCTTGTTGCAATGATTCTCCTTCACCGATATAGCCTATCCCAGCTCTACTCCCAAAGCTTCTTTGATTAATCAAAAATTCATCAATCTTCTTAGAACTATCCTCAGCCAATTTCTTCATTTCATTGTGTTGCTATTGAGTTTTCACTTCATTTCTCAGCTTCTCATTCTCCTCTCTAAGTCTTGCAACTTCTTCAAGATTTCTTGACAATTCTCTATTTACTCAGTTGACCTCTTGATTCACAGTCATCATCTGATTAGATACTTGAAAATGGTGATCGGTAAGTCTTTGTATTTCACTTTCTTTTTCTTGAAGTTGTTCAGTCATTTGTCTTTGGTCATCAATATCCAGATTCCTCTCTTGCTCAGCTTGTCTAGCATTGTTCATTGTCTCTACCATTCTCACCATCTGAGATTTTTGACCGATTTGCAGTGCTTTCACTTGTTTGGCTAGATGTTGATTCTTTTCAAACAAATCCGATATGATCAAATATATCATCAATTGCTTCTTCATGGTAACCAATCTCATTGTGCAAAATAGCTAGGTTCTTCCTTTCAACCAATAATTTCTTTAGTGCTTCCTTGGCTTGCTTATACTGTTCAACAAACATCTGCATCTAAATCTTCTGATTCTCAATAGTCTTTTCTAGCTTATACCTCTCCATGACTTAGATCTTTACCCTTTAGTGGTTAAACTATCCAATAAGAGAACTGAGCTCTGATACCAATTGTTGGAATTAGGAGAGATAGGGTACTGAGAGGGGAGGGGTGAATTAGTGCCCACAAAAACTTTAACACATTAACCTTTTAGATCTACAACAACAAACAATGGTAACCTTCCAAAATACCTTGTATCTAATGCATGTATCATTCATTCATTCAACTTGTGAAAGTAAACAACATGAAATCAACAATATAACAGTCCCATAACACAAGTATTTTGGTAACGCAGAAACCCTTCTTAGAAGGTAAAAACTACAGTGGGGATGACACCCACAAATTCTTCACTACTGCAAATAGAAAAGGTTTGCCTGTTAGGGCTACAAGTTTTGATCACTTCTAGTGATCTTACCCTATTAGGAGTAACATATTAGATCAGCTAGATCTACCTAGTGATAGGATTTTAGCAACACTACTTGAGTGTGCACTCAGTTAAGAGATTTACAAAAGACTGTCAAGTCTACTCTGTTAAGAGATTTAACCAAAACTCAATTACAATTGTTAGAAAGTAATAGGTAACTATCTGCCAAAGACAACTTAATTGTCTCATACAGATCAATGAAATACTAATAAAATATCACCTTTACTATGATGAATCTCTGCTCTGAACTTCTCGGTTAGCCTACTCTGATTTTGCTTAATCTGATTTCCTCCGAATACTAATCTGCTCTGTCAACTGATAATATTGAAGGTTGGCAAGTACTTCAAGTGCTTCTTCGCTCATACATCAGTTCACATAAAAAATGATGTAAAATACAAAATATATAGTATACAACATTATGTCGTTTATACAAAAATTAGGTTTACAAACCTTAGACAAAACCCTAAGATCTACGGTGTACAAAAATAACCTAGATCAAACTATTACATAGGATCTTCATCGTATCTCAACACTAAGTTGTTCTCGATCTTGGTAAAACATTTTTTGATCTGTTGTAACCGTTTGCATAGAAGAATGTGCCATTCCTGAATACTATGTCGTTTCCTGTGATCCTTAGTAAACACTGTATAAACTGCTCCGTGTTTGTTCTGATGCTCGGTGTTTACTACCACTCGGTATCAGTGTCTGTTGATGCTCAGTAAACTATCTGATGCTTGGTGTATACACTTAAACGAGTGGCCTGTTTTGCTTATAGTTACCGACTAGCTTTATATAAGTAACCGATCGATATCTTTGATAACCTTTGATACTAATGACAATCATTAATGCTCAATAGAGATAACACATATCAAATAGTTAGAGGAGGAAAATATCAAATATAGAGCATAAGACCTTTGACTACGATCTTGTAAGAAGTGTTGAAGAGAGTAACTGACGACTAATGCTAAATCTCTTTAGAATTGCATATAAGACTTCTGATCACAAAATCAAGATGATATTTCTATTAATCATACTCATTAATACTCAATCATAAAATGAAGAGTGTCATATTCCCAAGTTCATGATAAATTATAAACTGATTAAAGATTATTAACTCAAGATTATTGCTCCAATAATTTACTTCTATCTAGATATATCATTTTCATGTATATGTGTGCACATATATAAAATATGAAAAACTTATAAATTGATTCAAAAGTATTACTCTCTTTCGTTTGTCTATTCGTTTAACACTGTCACCACCGACCCACATGCAGAAATATGACAACAAGAAAATCAAAGGAATTCTCAATTGTCAAGAGTCCACAAGAAAATCAATGGATTTCTGAATTGTCAAGAGTACGATCTTAAGGAAACAGTTCCAAAACTTTGATATTCAACTGTGAGCAAATCACAGAAGTGTAAATTGGATGTTACATGACTGTCATTATTTCAAACAAGAATTTCACTGTCAGTATGTTGTTGAATCCAAAGTCAAATTTCACATTCTGAAATCATTATTATTATCTTTATATAAGAAAGAAAAAGATGAGTTGGGTATATAAAATCAATATGAACAGGCTGCGTATTCTACTGTATCTTCGCCTACCATCTTTTTTTTCAAAGTCGTTTTTGTCTACCATGGACGCTTTTGCACAGTTGTGATGATGCAACTGCTTTCTCTGTAAAAAACATGTTTAGCACACGTATTGTTTGAGAAAAAAATGTGTTTCTTCCGTTTCTTCTTTGTCAAAAGAGAAAGAATATTTACTAATTTTACCTTTGAATGATTCGATAAAAGGAGATTGTTGAACTGCAGTTATTTTTGGAAAGCGATTCTTTTGAATTGTGGTAATTATATTTTATATTTTTCAATTGAAAAAAGTGTATTTGTTAAAGTATCAGTAAAAAGGTTCTAATTTATTTATTTAAAAATATTATAATTAGTATTATATTATAATAATGAATTAGAAATTAAAATATTTACTATCTTCACTTTTCAATTGAAAAACTTGTATTAATTATTTATGGTCAAATTTTCTACATAAAACATATGTTGATATTATGTTTTCAAGGAAAAGAGTTGATTCAATTGGACAAAACCTTTTGTTTTTTAGTTATTAAAATATATAATATTTAGAATCTTTGTTTTTATTTAACTATAAGATTTTTAAAATTATTGTTTTTATCATAGGGAGTGTTATATGTTTAAATTAAGATATAAAAAATATACACAAATTACATAAAAGATACAGTAGAATAGAATCACACCCCAATAATTTTATCCTAATATTGATATAGATAAAAAGAGAAGAATAATCAACTTGCTAACTTGCCAAGTGTATATTAGTAGAAAGAGGAAGATATCTATTACAAGGACCTCAAAAATCTAGGAGATCCTAAGAATTATAAATGAGTTCTTAGTTAGTGTTGGAATCATTCTTATCTTCAAATCTTGTCGAGTAGTTTCATGCATGAATGAGGTGTCAAGAGGAATGACTATGTAGCTAAGGAGTCCGTCCATGATATTAAACATATGGAGAACCTTGAGAGCCACCGAGTAAACACCTCAAGTTGTCACTATGACAACATCAACACACACATGGAAAAGAAGCATGCTTGTTGGGCAAGAAGGATGTAATATGAAAAAACATACATTATATTCCAATCATGTGTTTGTATATATATTGTCATTATATGCTAGCTTTAGTATGCATAGACAACTACTTAGCCCTAGTAACAATGGAAAAATATGGTAAATTTTCTATATTTCCTATCATGAGAAGTATCTCCACTCTAAACATGTGAATTTATGTGTAGGTTTATATTATATTGGACTATCATATACAACGAGAAGGGCTTTGATTTGAATGGTTAAGAAAATTAAAGATACAATGACAAACAACTTGGCTTGTGGAAAAAAGTAATATAAATGTTTGAGAGTTTTGATATAGCCATGTAAAGAACAATAGAGATCTATCACTCCCAAATAAAAGATAGTTTAGAAAGACACTAAATCATGGTTGTCAAAGTTGAATTATCTCTATTATAATTCAAGTTCAGAATTATTTTTTATGATTGTTTTGGAGTGGGTTCATCCTAAAAATTAGGTGTCTGTGCATGTGTGTGTGCCCTAGACATAACTTACATCAAAATAATTTAAAATGAAAACGTTAATTTTTTCAAAGTACATAGAATCAAGTGTAGAACTAATTTCTAGAAAAATGTATTATCTATTTAGAATTATTTTTTATGATTGTTTTGAAGTGGGTTCATCCTAAAAATTAGGTGTCTGTGCGTGTGCGTGTGCGTGTGCGCTAGACATAACTTACATCAAAATAATTTAAAATGAAAACTCTATTTTTTAAAAGTACATATGAAGACCATCTTACCTACAAAATTCATCATTCACAAACTTTGTACTTCACTAGAACTTAGAATAGAAGATAACACCTCTATTAAAAATATATATATAAGGATTATAAGAACTAGATGCGGAAAGGAAATAAGTCCAAGAAGACCTCTAATAGATGCAAGTGTTCCAAAAGCCATCACATGATAGAAACATTTGAATGAAATACTTTTGAGTGGGAGGCATTGTAATTTTATATGAAATAAAGTTCAATAAATAGGGTAAACTCAAAGTTAGAGGATAAGACTCTACAATATCAATAACATTATAGAAAATGGAGCCATCTAATTGAAAATACTAGATGATAGTATCTTACAATACTATAGAATTTATGCTTGGCTCAAACACTTCCACCAAACTCTAGAACGATGTTGACTTGAGGAGAAGTTAAAATTTAGAAGAGGGGATGATATTCAAAAGAATAGGAAAGCCAAATAAACTTTCTAGAATCCTATTGCATCCCACTACATCAAGGTTGCAAAGTACAAGATTTGGGAAAAAATATAGACTAAGGATACCAAATATGAGTTACATCTTATATAGTATCTATAAATATATTAGAAGATACATTCACTAGTAGTAAGGTTACTATAGGGAGAAATATTAAAGGAATAAGAGTAGATATGATATATAAAGAAAGGAATACATGATATAAATGGATAAGGAGATACAAGGGTATAAATGACATACTATATGAATGCAATGAATACAATCACAATGGATTCCAATCTTCTGCATTTTAAATGCCATCTCTATTATGTTAACTGAGTAATTAATCATCAAGATCTAATTTCTTTGTTGTAAGACTACGACTACAAAAATTCTAGGGATTAGAACTTTTATCTATGTCCCCAAATTTTATGCTACCAGTAATGATGATTATGTTTCCTCTTTGTCTCTCTATACATTATCTATTGAACATGTCTCTATAATGATTCTTTCCTGGAATTGTATTTGAACTTGTATTGGAGAAATTTCCTATAATAAAATCTTTAATATCTCACAAATGCCATAAATATTTAGATGGTTCTTTAAAAATTCACTTAATATTTTATTCTCACTCCATGTGGTCAATTTTCAAGTTCATACATGATAAAACATAAACTTACCAAAAATAGGAATGACGTCATTATTTACCCTGATTGAAAAAATAAAGAATATGTTTAGGTGATGCAAGATTTCTCTTACACCCTCTATGCTCCTGCATCAATGTAAGTATGTATCAATGTATATACTGATATATGTATGAATGCATGCATTTATGTATGTATTTATATATGTATGTATTTACAACATATCTAAGTTTATGTGTATTTGTATATACATTCATGCATGCATGCATAGATACATATATATAGTTGTGTGTGTGTCAAAAAGTGTGTGTGTATGTGTGTGTGTGTGTGTGTGTGTGTGTGTGTGTAGACATAGGCACATACATCCATAAATGCATGCACAAATGCATACATACATATACACACATTCATACATATATATGTATGCACATATACATTTATGTATGTGTATTGGAACACTTGAATTAAATAGACATAATTAATGTTTACACCATGATACTAATCATTCAAGATCAAGTAGTTGTCATCTAGTTTCATATACTTATCACAACAACCAACATGAAGATGAATATTACACATTACATAAATTTTATTCATCATCACCATATTTTCAAAGCACAACAAGGAATCAAATGAACTTAATGAAATTAAGGAAATATCATCCTTATGTTACATTGAAATTAGTTTTACAAGAGAAAACATTAATTCACCTCCCACAAATTCTATTAATACACCTTTTTTTAATGAATTCTAATGCTCATTTCTTTGTAGACAAGAATCTCACACATGTCTAGGTGTATCAAATATTGGAGAAAAACCTTGAACTATTATTGTGAAATCAATTTCAATATCACATGGAGGATTTTTAAAATATTTAAAATATTATCATTAAAATTTTTATACAAGTTAAGGGTATTGATGTTTATATGCATTTGTATTTTACACCTCATTGTGATATGAAGGGTTTTCCCATGGCTAGGTGCTATGAACATCCCTCTATGATTAACACATTATATGGAATATATAATAATAAGCAAGATGAAGCATACATACAAGTATTGATGAATGCAAAAAATATTTATGATGGTATTGTTATAAAGATAAATAATGGAAATTAGAGTGAAGGTAATATTACCAAAGAAATGTCTCAAGGTTTGTATTAGAAGCATGCAAACTTTTATCCAAAGACTAAACATTGAAAGAACTTTCAATACATGACATATTCTTGGATATTAATAAATTAATTAAACATATTTTCCATGACTTCAAAGAGTATAGCCTTATTGGGAGAAGCAATTCATATGATATATCTTCTCTGAATGTTATATAAGTCTTTCTATTTCTTGTTGGGGGTAATATTTCATATTGTTTTGTACTTTTCCCTTGATCTTCCCAAATGAGAGAAAGATTGTTATTTTCTATATAGGTTACACTCTTACATTATTGATCTAACTGTGAAAAAAATTAGGATATTCTTTACCTGCACTTGACATCCACTCAGAAGTATCTCAAGTATTCATATTTTTCTATAATTTTCTTAGCACTAATACACAATTCGAATTTTTATGTTTTAATTTGATCATCCATAATCAATCTATAATGTTTATTCTCATTTTCTATATTTAAATTATTATGTGATGATTCTATCTTACACACTTCCCCTTTCCTTCCTTACTATGCTTCTTTTTGTTGAGAATACAAAGTCAAAGAATATATATTTATTAATCACATTTATAATTACATTTTAAATCACAAAATTAAAGTTTATTTTTATTTATTTATTTTCCATAAAAATAACCAAACTCACTGAAATTATTTTATTAACCATATTTTTATCGTAAAATGAATAAATTGTTTTCTCAAGCTCATAAAAAATTAGAAATTGATTAAAAAATTATTATTCTAATAATTTTACTTCCAATTACATTAATCTTTTTCCTTCTACTTAAATATAATTAATGTAAACAAAACATTGAAATAAAAAGAAAACAACTTTCCTTCCTATTCTTTATCTTTATCTTTGTCTATTCGTTTTAAACCATCAGCACTCACCCAAATGGATAAATATCACACTCCATATAAAGTAATGCCCAAAGTCAAAAAGAAAACCAATGGATTACACAATTGTCAAGAGTATAACTATAGTGGAACAGTTCCAAAGACATTGATATTCAAGTGTAAACAAAATGAATTTGATGTGTTGAACGCAAGACTTGATGCAAGACTTTCTCTGTCGTATTTCACTGTCAAACAAATCAAATTACTTGAGTTTCACATTCTCAAATCATCTTTATGTGGGAAAGACGAAACTTAAGTTGGGTGTTAAAATTCCCATTGGAGCAGACTTTCTATTTTACTGTAATCATTGTTCTTTGTATATTGTCTTGATATGACATTGTATAAATGAGAGAATTCTGAGAAATGTCAAACAGAATGTAATACTTTGTCTTGTATCAGTCATTTCTTTGCCTAACTTCTTCCTTTTTCGTTTTTCTTTGCTTGTCTGCCTTGCACAGCTGTTAAAAGCATGTTTAACACACCAATTGTTTCAGGTTTTGGCTATTTTTTCTTTGTCAAAATAAATCATATGATAAGGGAGATTGTTAAGCTGCAGTTTTCTTTTAGAATTGTGGTAATTATTTGATTGTTTTTTAATTGAAAGCATGTATCAGTTATTTTTAGTAAAAAAAATCAATTTAGCTTTGTTTTATATTGTAAGATATATTTAGTATTGCAATATAATACTATTTAGTTAAGTAAAATAAAAAAGAAAAAAAAATATAGTTTGAAAATAAATGAACAATTGTTTTAGTCAATTATCATATAGGTAAAATATTTTGAAGTTTCATTTTCAAATCGAAAAGGTTGTATTATCTATTTTTAATTACACAATATATAGTTTAATATTGTATTTTAGAGGGAAAACAATTATCACACACATGCGCACGTGCGCACGTACGTACATACATATATATACAAACATATACATATATACATGTTGAATATGAATCCCAACGATCATTTAGTTTTCCTCCGGTAACTCTTGGCTCTTCACATTTTGGATAATATTGTAAAATATGTCTATGAACAGTATGTTGTTATTGCATTTGATGCATTTAAGTATTGTACCTAAAACATTGAATAATATATTGAACTACTTGAGAGTGGGTGTAGCCTTTAGAGTGAACCACTATAAATTTATGTCTTGTCTTATGTTTGAATCTCTATTTTTCTGTCATTTTTTTCATCAATATGTTGTTAATTATTTTAATGAATGGTAGAAGATCAATTTTTGTTTAGCATGAGAGAATCAAGTTTGAGTGGGAACAATGTTGATTGATGAAAGAAAGATCAAAAAGCTCAATGGTTGTAACTACCAATTATGGAAGATACAAATTGAAGACTATTTGTGTCAGAATGATTTGTGGTGACCATTAGATGGTAAAGAAAAGAAACCTTCAACCATGGTAGATGAAGAATGGGATATACTGGATAGAAAAGAACTAGGAACTATTTGGTCATGTTTATCCTCTTTTGTATCATTTACCATATGTAAGGTGACTACAATTATTGATTTGATGAGCATGTTGAATAAGTTGTATGAAAAGAACTCAACATCAAATAAGGTATTTCTATTGAAGTAGTTGT
Source organism: Chamaecyparis obtusa (assembly GCA_027943335.1). Lineage (NCBI taxonomy): Eukaryota > Viridiplantae > Streptophyta > Pinopsida > Cupressales > Cupressaceae > Chamaecyparis > Chamaecyparis obtusa. Next base: position 70,328 of record BSBK01010664.1, on the reverse strand, counting down.
TTAATATGAAAATGGCTGAAGGTAGTTCTATTACAAATCATTTAAATGACTTTAATACAATCACAAATTAGTTATCTTTCATTAATATTAATTTTAATGAAGAGATTCAAGCTCTTGAATTTTTGTGTTATTTGCCAAAAAGTTGGAGTATCTTGGTTATGAATGTTAGTAATTATCTTTCTGGTTCAAATACTTAGAAATTTGATCATGTTGTTGGTGTAATATTAAGTGAGAAGATGCGAAGGAATAACACTGGTACAACTTCCACATCTGGTCATTCTTTAAATGTAGAAGACAAGGGAAGGAAAAAAAAGAGATAAGGGTCCAAGTTGTCATGTAAAATAACAAGGAATATCAAAATCAAGATGTAAAGATATTAGTTTTTGGTACTTTCACAAGAAGGGTTTTATTGAAAGGAATTTTTAGTCTTAAATAAAGATGATAATCAGTCAAAAGAAAATGAAGCCAATATAATAGACCAAGAAGATTACATATTCTTATTTTAACCCTGAAAGAAATTTTGGCCAATGTTTGGGTGCCTTATTTGGGAGCATCATTTTATGCCACTCTATGCATTTATTTTTTCAAAAACTTACAAATTGGTGACTTCAGTAATCTTTTCCTTGGTAATGATAATTTTTATGATGTTATCAGCTAAGGGAACATTTTGTTAAAATTAACAAATGGAAATAGATGGCTACTAGAAGATGTGAGATATGTTCCTCAACTAAATCTAAATTTGTTTTAAGCTCAATATTTTGATTCTCGAGGGTGTGAAATCACCTTTGAATCCAACAAATAGAAAGTGAAAAAGGGGGTTGTAGTAATTTTTAAAGGTATAAAATAAGGTACCCCATATATATTAGAGAGTTTCCCTAAAGTAGGATATTTTTCATTACTACACAATCTTTGTCATTAGATGTCGTAGCTAATTTGATTATTGTTGATTCCCTTAGTATGTTGAATGTGGAAATGCTTGTACTAATTATGATGAACCACCTTGGTTGTATGAAGATTTTTTGTAAACTTTCAAGGGGGATAGTATATGTTTTAGGACACCTATGAAAAGAACGAGGTCAATGCAAAAAGATACATCAACAATGGATATTTATGGTATTCCACAAAAATATTTTGGAGTGATTATGAACAAAGGAGGAGCATACTATAGTACAAAGTTCATAGGGAACTATAATCCCAAGAAAATTTTACCAAGTCTAGTGGATGGAAATTTCAATAAAGAGAAGAGTTCTCTTAGTTAGAAGAAGTTGAGAAATAATGAGGAGTTACAAAATCTCTTGAACATTATAAAATTTTATCTTGTCTTTAGTTACTTATCGGCTAATATTTTCCCCTTCTTGCCAATTTTGCCTCTTCCTAAATTGCTTGTAGTAGAGTTATTCACTCCAAAAAAAAGTTATTATGAGTGTTGTTTTGATGCTCTAACAAGTCCAGATGGCTTTGATTTAAAGGGTTTCTTATACAAGATCTAAGTCTCCTTTTGCAAACTTGGTTATGAGGCTTAATTAGATGCTCCACTTTGGGGAGTCCTCTAGAAGGTTTGTTTGTGTAATTTTTTTTTTTTGGTGAATCACATTATTGGTAGCGCAAGAATATGAAGTATCCTTCTAGTCAATGTGTATAGATGCTTCATCATAAATTTATTGTTCATTGTAGTGACCAGAATGCATCAACAATAATTTTTTATGGGGATGCAAGAACCAACAATAAAAGTGGTGTAGGTTTTCATGAAAATTAAATAGAGCTTCTATTGGGTTAGTTAAAAGTTAAGGATGTTGACAAAAAATTAATTGATGCACTTGTGAAGTATTGATCAAAGCTTGGGGAGCTTGGGTTGTTGAATTTCATGATCATTAATGAGGAGAATGAAGCTCTTCATTTAGAATCATCAATGAAAGAATATAAAAATCTTAAGAACAATGGTATTTTGTAATATTGAAAATTGAAACCATCAATTTGAAAATTAATTTTATTGGGAGTTCTTGGAGAGGTGCACAAAGTGTGTGTTGTAAATTTAAGCTTTTTAAAGGTAATTCTCAGAGAGTTTTACCCATATTAGGATAAGGAGAAAAAGAGGAATTATGTCAAGGAAGAAAAACAAGACCATAGCAAAAAGTACATATTATCTACAAGACTTCTTCAAGGGGTCAAAGATTGGGTTCAAATAAATGTATCATGAAAATTGATATGCTTGTGCCAAAGTGGTAAATTTTGGGTACTTATACACAAAAGACAAAAAAATTATATAGAGAAATACTATGTTTTACTGAGTCTGATTTGGCTTGGAGAAGACTCTATTCAAAGTGTTTGTGAAAAAAAATTTGAGAGGTTAAAAGTCTTCCATATTTAAAGTCTAAGGTTGATTTGAAATTAAAAATGGAAGTATGAGATATTTTTGTTCTTGAAATTGTTCAATATGAAACTCAATGGTCATTTAGCTTCCTTCCAATTACTCTTGACTCTTCACTATGAGGTCCCACCCTGACCTATCATAGCAGTATTGAGACATTCATATTTTGGTACTTTTGATTCAATATTTTGATACACTTCTGATCAATTTGACAGTGACTCATGTTATTTATGACTTATGATGATTATACTATGTAGATTTTACTTGTGATGCTAATTAGGGTATGTGCAAGATCATGAGGGGCCAAAAAGTGGCGATGTGAAAAATATTCACTTTTCACTTGTCCAAAAGCACATGAAAATGCTTGTTGACTTTTGAGTAGGTTTGGGAGTCAGTACACCTGGGAAAACTTGACACCAAAGCACAGGCCTAATCAGGTACCCGATATGATATCAAGTACCCGATACCTGTGGCATAAATTTGAAACCCACAGAGCCCCTTTCCTCATTTCTTTTCACATTTTTTCTTGGGAAACTGGCTTGATATATCAGATACACGATATATTTTTGAGTATCTGATTTTGGCAACAACAAATTTGACTCCCTGACATATTTAGTAAGTAAATTTTTTGTTTATTTTGATTATTTTATTTAATTTTCATGCCAAATGTCATTTTTTTTTGTTGAAATAGGGTTTTGTATTTATATTTGTAATAATATATGAAATTAGATTGAAATTTAGATTTGTTTTTTATTTAATCAGGCATGGCTGACAACAATGAAGAAAATAACCCTCCCGCACCAAATAACGATCCCAAAAACAATCCCCCATGTCAAAACTCTCAATCTTTAGAAGATTTGATACAAGATAATTTGAACACAATATGAGGTTTCCAAAACACATATCAAAATATACCTACATTAGGTCCCATGCTTGCCACACTAAATAAAATTGTTGAAAATATTGACACACTCACGCAACAACATAATGCTGCTCTTCATTGGCGTGATGATATGCATGCCCAATTTGATGACGGGCTTGACCATGATGGGATTGTCGCCCTTAATATAAGTAAGGAAGATATAGCCACCCTTTTTGTCAATCCTAAAACCGGAATACCAATTGACCCCAAAAAGCCCAAATTATCAATAAAATGGTGCACAAATGAAGCAATGCACACAAACTTTTGGGATCGCTGGTGGATGGTTTTTGATAAACCACCCCATAGCAATTTGGAGGTCCCATTTTATTTCATAAAAAAATTGTATGCTGAGTTTGTGCTTGGTCACCATGTTGATTATTGGAGTATGAGGCCCAACATGGGCATAGGTAGAGGAGCTCCTCAGACTAGGCCATTTGCCCAGTGCAAAAAGGCCACTACCTTTGTCCCCCCCACTAATGTCGCACCCCCTCCTCGAGTGCAGCATCCCGATATCATTGCAGTGGCTGCCTCAAAGACTATTAGGGCCATTCATTTACTCAATGATCAATTGATCATGCAGACCAGGTCAGTGTTGCCTCCTGGTGTGGATGATGTTGGCGCATCGACATCTCTTCGGAGTTCACATGTATGTGAGCCCCATATTTGCATTATATGCAAGAATATGTGCCTTGGCCCACTTACCAATGTTGATAGATATCAGTATGTTATTGATGAGGATGATATAGGAGATGTAGCTGTAGAGGCCGCAACACCTCATGGAGCATCTACATCTCATGAGAGTGCTCAGGAGGTGTACACAGAGCCATTGACTCCTATTGATACGGTAAGAGTAAACATTATAAATAAATTTGTCACATGACTTATTTAATTTAAAAATAATTTATTTATTTAGATTAGTTTTAATGATTACATGCACTTATGTATATATATTTTTTCCATTTATGTTCAGTCAATGACACAGGAGGAGGTGAGACAGGTGGATGAGTCCACACTTTCGGCCATTTCATTTGGCCTTGATGACTATACAGTATATTATAAATTATGTACCCATTAGTTTATTTTATATCATTTGGTGTACATTCTTAAATCTCTATTAATTAGAGCAATAAAATTCATACATTTACTTATATATTGTCATCTTATTGTGTTCTTCCAGGCTATAGCCGATGTCAATGGGGGGCACAAGGGGGTTCCTTCATCAGATGTTGACAAAGGAAAGGTAGTTAATTGTTTAAGATTAATTATGCATGCATATGTATGCCACTTGTGTGTAGTAATAAATATTTTACTTGCAGTTTATTGTATAGGGTGTGGCTATTGATGATGTCCCGATAGTAGTTTGGCAGTGTAGGGTTATAGACATCTCAATTTGGAGTGATAGCCCAATTGTATGTAGACTTTTACATATTGTTATTTATATTTTGTAACCAGGGTTGCTATGATGAAGTACATCTATATATAATTGACAATCTTTTTACTCTCATAGGTTACTCCGAGTGTGAGGGAGGGCCCACAAGAATCTTTTGTATCTTTGTTGGCCTAGCCCACTATTCCAGAGGAGGGATCACCAGATGTAAGTTTTAATTTTAGTTCAATCAATTTGTAATTTTATTATGCTATCATCCTATTTTGTAGATTTATTACTCTATGTTGCACCACTCTACTAATCTCATTATTGCAAATATACATTTATAGGTCAGAGTTGGTATTGTTGACATGGTCCCTTCGCTACCGAGGACTTATGCTAGGACACCTGATCGTGGTAGGCAACCGTGAGACTAGGTACATATATTTGTATTCAGTTATAATTATAATTAAATTAGTGTTTGAATTATGAACTATAGATAGATAGATAGATAGATAGATACACACACACAAATCATATAAAGTAAGCAATCTAACTTGGGTTTGAAATCATTTTTTATGTAGGATCAATCATAGCCCAACACTTCTTCAAAGAGGCTACATTTTGATGATCCCCCTACGGCATAGGATGTAGTTTTAGTTTTGTGGTCATTTAGAGATGCCACTTGGCACATTTTGAGATGGCATATATGCCACATTGTACACCTTAAAACATTTATTTTGTAGACATTTTGAAATGGCATGTGCCATATTTGTATATGGAGATACTTTTGATACTTTGTATATATAGAACATATTCATTTATATGTTATATTTGCGTCATCTTTTGTATATACATATTTATTATTCATGTTTATGGAATTGAATGGTGAAGTTATATCTTGACTATGATTATCATTATGATTTAAATTATATCTTGTTGAAGTTACATTTGTTTTTCTTTACTTTGGAATACCCTGTTCATGAAGCTTATTATGTTTGAGGTTTAACTTCTATAGATTTCCTATGTTCTTATGTTTCATACCATTATATATACTCACTTGAGCCACTTAGTACTACATTGTTTCAATACTATGTATATACTCACTATGTATATAACTCATCATATTGGGGTCACTTGAGCCATGAAAGATCACTGCCCAATCATGCTTAGTGCACCTTGGGGTCATTTGGATCGAGCGTGGTCGTGAGCATTCCAATGACTCCATGGGTGGAATGAGGTTGTCACTAGCATTTACCTAGCCAATGGAAGTTGATGGAGTAGATGGTTCGATGCAATGTCAGACGGTTTGAAAGATACATTGCTAAGCCACTTTCAACTAACCCTCACTACAAGTTTTGGCATCGAATGAGATCGCCTTTCCAAATGAAAACAAAGTTGAATCATCCAAAATGAAGAGAGGTTATTGTAGACCTCAAAAATATGATCTCATAGCCCCTGACAGTTTGTTGATACCTCTCACAAAGTCTGAGATACGAGCCACAGAATATCACTACCCAATCATGCTTAGTGCACCTTAGGGTCACTTGGGTCGAGCGTAGTCGCAAGTGTTCCCAATTGGAGCCGATGGAGTAGATGGTTCGATGCAATGTCAAACGGTTTGAAAGATATGCTGTTGAGCCACTTTCAACTAATCCTCACTACAAGTTTTGGCATCGATTGAGATCACCTTTCCAAATGCAAATGAAGTTGAATCACCCAAAACTGAGAGAGGTTATTGTAGACCTCGAAAAGATGATCCTGTAGCCCCTGATGATTTTTCAATACCTCTCATGAGGTCTGAGATATGAGCCTTGGAAGATCACTGCCCAATCACTCTTAGTGCACCTTGGGGTCACTTGGGTCGAGCGTGGTCGCGACCATTCTGGTGAATCCATGGGTGGAACGGGGTTGTCACTGGTGTTTAGCTAGCCAACTAGAGCTGATGGAGTAGATGGTTTGATGTCAAGTTGGATAGTTTGAAAGATACGCTATTGAGCTCCTTTCAACTAACCCTCACTGCAAGTTTTTGCATCGATTGAGATCGTCTTGCCAAATGCAAATGAATTTTAATCACCCAAAATTGAGAGAGGTTATTGTAGACCTTGGAAACATGATCCTGTAGCCCCTGATAGTTTGTTGATACCTCTCACTAGGTTTGAGATATGAGCCATGGAAGATCATTTCCCAATCGTGCTTAGTGCACCTTAGGGTCACTTGGGTCGAGCATGGTCATGAGCATTCCGGTGACTCCGTGGGTGGAATGGGGTTGTCACTAGCATTTACCTGGCAAGCTGGAGCCAATGGAGTAGATGGTTTGATGCAATGTTAGACAGTTTGAAAGATACACTGCTGAGCCGCTTTCAACTGACCCCCACTACAAGTTTTGGCATCGATTAAGATTGCCTTGCCAAATGCAAATGAAGTTGAATCACCAAAAATTGAGAGATTTTATTGTATACCTCAAAAACATGATCTCATAGCATCTAACAGTTTTTTGATACCTCTTACGAGCTCCAAGATACGAGCCATGGAAGATCGCTACCCAATCATGCTTAGTGCACCTTGGGGTCACTTGGGTCAAGCATGGTCGCGAGAGTTCCGGTGACTCTGTGGGAGGAATGGGGTTGTCACTGGCGTTTACCCAGCCAACTGAAGCTAATGGAGTAGACAGTTTGATGCAATGTTAGATGGTTTGAAAGATATGCTGTTGAGTCACTTTTAATTGACCCTCACTGCAAGTTTTAGCATCGACTGAGATTGCCTTGCCAAATGCAAACAAAGTCGAATCACCCAAAATTGAGAGAGGTTATTTTAGACCTCAGAAACATGATCCTGTATCACTTGAAATTTTGTTGATACCTCTCATGAGCTTTGAGATACGAGCCATAGAAGATCTCTACCCAATCGTGCTTAGTGCACCTTGGGGTCACTTGGGTCAAGCGTGGTCAAGAGCATTCCGGTGACTCCATGGGTGGAATGGGGTTGCCACTAGTGTTTATCCAGCCAACCAGAGTTAATGGAGTAGATGGTTCGATGCAATGTCAGATAGTTTGAATGATACATTACTGAGCTGCTTTTAAGTGACCCTCACTGCAAGTTTTGGCATTGACTGAGATCGCCTTGCCAAATGCAAACAAAGTCAAATCACCCAAAACTAAGAGATGTTATTGTAGACCTCAGAAACATGATCTTGTAGCACCTGATAGTTTGAGGATACCTCTCATGAGCTCCGAGATATGAGCCATAGAAGATCACTACCCAATCATGCTTAGTGCACCTTGTGGTCACTTGGGTCAGGCATGGTCGCGAGTGTTCCGGTGACTCTATGGGTGCAATAGGGTTATCACTAGTGTTTACTCAGCCAACCAAAGCCAATGGAGTAGACGGTTTGATGCTAGGTCAGATGGTTTGAAAGATAAGCTGCTGAGCCACTTTCAACTGACCCTCATTGCAAGTTTTGGCATTGACTGAGATCACCTTGCCAAATGCAAACAAAGTTAAATCACCTAAAATGGAGAGAGGTTATTGTAGAACTTGGAAACACAATCTTGTAGCCCTTGATGATTTGTCGATACCTCTCACAAGGTTTGAGATATGAGCCCCGGAAGATCGCTGCCCAATCCTGCTTAGTGCACCTTGGGGTCACTTGGGTCGAGCGTGGTCACGAGCATTTTGGTAAGTCCATGGGTGGAATGGGGTTTTCATTGGAATTTACCTAGCCAACCAGAGCTAATGGAGTAGATGGTTTGATGCTAGGTCAGATGGTTTGAAAGAAATGCTTTTGAGTTGCTTTCAACTGAACCTCACTGCAAGTTTTGGCATTGATTGAGATCACCTTGCCAAATGCAAACGAAGTCGAATCACCCAAAAATGAGAGAGGTTATTGTAGACCTTAGAAACATGATCTTGTAACACTTAATAGTTTTTCAATACCTCTCATGAGCTCTAAGATACGAGCCATGAAATATCACTGCCCAATCATGCTTAGTGCACCTTGGGGTCACTTGGGTCAAGCGTGGTCGCGAGCGTTCCGATGACTCTGTGGGTGGAACAGGGTTGTCATTGGTGTTTACCCAACCAACCAGAGCTAATGGAGTAGATGGTTTGATGCAATGTCAGATGGTTTGAAAGATATGTTGCTGAGCCGCTTTTAACTGACCCTCACTGCAAGTTTTGGCATCGCTTGAGATCACCTTGCCAAATGCAAATGAAGTTGAATCACCCAAAATTGAGAGAGGTTATTGTAGAACTTAGAAACATGATCCTGTAGCCCTTGATGGTTTTTCAATACCTCTCACGAGGTCTGAGATATGAGTCCTAGAAGATCACTACCCAATCATGCTTAGTGCACCTTGGGGTCACTTGGGTCAAGCATGGTCATGAGCATTCCAGTGACTCCATGTGCAAAATGGGATTTTCACTGGCATTTACCTGGCCAACCAAAGCCGATGGAGCAAAAAGTTTGATGCTAGGTCAGACGGTTTGAGAGATACATTGTTGAGCCACTTTCAACTGACTATTAGTGGTATGTTTGAAATTTGAACTGTGAAACTAATCATGATTAAGCTTTTGAAATTTGAACTATGAAGCTTATTATGTTTGAGGTTTAACTTTTATAGATTGTTTGAAATGATAAAAAATAATATCCTTAAAGCATTAGAAACAACAATCAAACATGTAAGAATTCAAACCATGCAAATGACATAAGTAAATGACATGTAAGATCCCTTCTTGGCACTATTGGCCACCCATACATGATTTTGGTCATAAGTCCTTATCAAGAGTTCTAGGACATTTAAATTTTAAATCAAATTGATTGTTACAAATTGCCATTATAGGCTTCAAAAGATCTCAATTAACGATTAAGGATCATTTTGTCCTTCTACCTCTGATTGGATCCATGGTGACCATAGGTGTCTTCATAGGTGCTCTTGCACAAGTTACAATCCACATACAAAACCAAGTTTATTGACTCAAAATACAATCTAAGAAAGGTGAAATTAATGTATTGAAATTAAGCTTAATGAACTTAGAAAACAATGCACTAAGTTAACTTATTACCTAGTCAAGTGTTCTTGAAGGGTCATCTCTTTGCTTCAGGATCTCCAATAGTGCTTCATGATTAGTAGTACTAATAGTCCAAAGTTCTTTTGTCTTTGGTCTTCCTTGATGCTTTGACAACTTGACATTTGTTGCTATAACAAGGTGTATATAGATGAGAATAGTTTTGTGCTTCTCATAGTCTTCAAATGCAAGAATTCAATTCTTTCTAATCATGTATGTTTGCAGCCATGTTGCCACAACAACTGAACTAGTAGGATATGTGAACCCATCACCATCTATCATTGGTTGTACAAGCTTCTTTTTACCTTGTACACAACATGATAACCAATAATCTGACCTCTCATCATTCCCTTGTGGTGCAACCAATTAAAAAACATCTCCAGACTTCAAAAGATCTAAAAGATGGTCATAGTCAACTGAAGTGTCCATGTCATCATTTCTTATAGAGAGTGTCAAAGATAAAGGAGTTAGATACTGTGGAACCCATGTATCCACCCACTCACTTGACTCACAATGATCCCAATCATACTAAAAACACATGGGGCAAAAACAAGCCAACTCTTGTGTCTAAATGGTCCATGTAGTACTATTAGAGCTTCGGAATGAATGCATTTTTGAAGAGTCTTTCATTGTTTGACAATCCAATCTATCTCCTATAGTTCCCTCCTCAACCAACCAAAAGAATCTATGCACTGTAGAATCAAGAGTCCCCCCCTATGACAATGCTAAAGTACACCAATCAACAATAGAATGAGCATCAAGAAATACAACACCTGAAATCCTGAATTGCTCCTTAACTAGAGCTCTCTTCACACACACACCTGCTCTGTCATGCTCCCTTTTCCCATGCCCTAACTAAAAAAAACTCCAAATATGAGGTACACCTCTCTCCACATGCATTCTGCACAACCAATAAAACATTCTTGCATTCTTAAATTGACCAGTGCAATTATCTGACCAAATGAGATGCCTATCCATAGCAATACCATTTTCCTACAAGAAGTCAAAATAGTTTTGGAAACAATGTTGAACAAACTCATGAGAGTGAGACTTGTCATCGCTCATATAAAAATGGTACTCTTTGATTATCTTTCGCTCATCTTTTGTACTATCAGGGGAATGTCTATATGTGATGTGTACAAAAATAGCAACCTGAATGGAATTGTAATATTGAGCTTGAGTCTCATTTTGGGGCTGCAATGTATAGTTCTCCGCAAAGTCTACAACAGATATAATAGTTCCAATGGGGAAAGTATCCTTACATGTCCTGAATTGTTGATCCAACCATTGACACCTGTGACTATGCCTTTCATACTTGTAAAAAATATTTGTCTTGAAATCTAAGATAAAATCAGCAACATTGTATTCTTTTGCAACTAACTCACATCTAGAGCCTTCACCTCCACTCTTCAATGTATATTTCACTGTTTCATATACCTTTTTTTGGATGAGTGTCTTTCCAAAATTGTGTTCCAAACCCTCATGAAAACATGTTCTAAACTTGGACAAGCCACCACATTCTAAGCACTTGGCATTTAAGCAAACTTTTTTATAAAATAAACAACCATCATCTCTATGACATAAAAATTGATCTAGCAAGTCTCTTGATGATTTGGGAAGACCACTTGCACCATAATCCTCTAGCATTTCATTAGTATGAAAAGTAGAATGAATGGACTGTAATAATTCATGATGCATTGAAAACTCAACATGATATTTGCAACAACATGTATTTCAAATCTTAAGGGGTACACAATAAAATGGCTTCATGGATTCAAAAGACCTTTGTGATATTTTCAATGTTGGATGTGTCTCACAAAATTTTTTATACAACATTGTTTGACTTACCTCCACATAATGTTTAGGATGTGGAGTGCGGTCTCGATTTCCAACTCTCAACTTCAAGAGATCCTTCACATTTGGTGACACTCTTGAGTTAGTATCCCAAAATTGTTGAATTTCATCCTTGAAAACATCTTTTAGCTTATCGAAATATGGAAGTCTCCCACCATAAGCCCATGTATCAATTTGAAGTGGATCATCAAGTCTTTCTCTTCTTGCAAGTGCTCTACCAAATTTTTACGGTCTATATTGAAGTCAACACAAGTTTGTCTCATCAAACGAGCCTTTCTCAACTAATGACTTACTAAGGAGCTTGTAATAATCCTTCGAGCAACTCTCTTGTCTTTTTCTCTGCTAGTCTTCCCAATTCTATTGAGAGCATTGAAAAGATTCTTCACAACAATGGCATTTCTTTCCATTTTCTTGTTCACACGAATCTTCAATTTCACAAGCACAAGTCTCATCTTTTGCATCTTTAACAACTACACAAAAATTTGACATTGCTCAACCAATGTCTTGTTTACAAAAAATTGATCATAAAGTCTTGAAGCCCACAACCTAATAGTTCTATATGACCTCTTTCCTTCCCAATTATTCATAATGTTCTCCTCAATTTCAATTAACCATTTAGGTGTTCTTGAAAGCCCTGAATTTGAAGTTTGATTATCTTTATTGCAAAGGACTTCATTTCACATATAATTTGGAGATGTGTAACGTTCATGTGGTTCTTGTGCAACATTTTCATTCCCCAAGTTTACATTTTCAATCTCCATCTATACATTTTCATCTTCATTCCATTCATTGTCATTCCCCAAATATATGTTTTCATTCCCCAAGTCTAAAATTTCATTCTCCATCTCTACATTTTCATCTTCACTCCATACATTGTTATTCACAAAATTAATTTCCATATTATTTTCAAATTCAACATCCTCTTCACTTACAACTACATTTATGGGGTCACCTTGATTAATGTTTAACATACCTTCTCTCCTTTTTCAGTGATTTTCCTTATCTTTTTCCCTATATGCTTGAATTTCTTCATCCATCACCTTCCTCTTGTGTTTAGCCTTTCAACGACTACTGCTTCCCATGGTGAGACCACAAGTTGACAAAAATCAAACAATGGGCCCCAAATCACATTTTCTTTTTTTGCAACACATGAAAAAAAATACGAAATCACATGCTTCTCTAGTCTGTGGGGATAGGGAATATTTTGGTCAAATATTACAAGTATCAGTAAAAAGGTTCTAATTTATTTATTTAAAAATATTATAATTAGCATTATATTATAATAATGAATTAGAAATTAAAATATTTACTATCTTCACTTTTCAATTGAAAAACTTGTATTAATTATTTATGGTCAAATTTTCTACATAAAACATATGTTGATATTATGTTTTCAAGGAAAAGAGTTGATTGAATTGGACAAAACCTTTTGTTTTTTAGTTATTAAAATATATAATATTTAAAATCTTTGTTTTTATTTAACTATAAGATTTTTAAAATTATTGTTTTTATCATAGGGAGTGTTATATGTTTAAATTAAGATATAAAAAATATACACAAATTACATAAAAGATACAGTAGAAAAGAATCACACCCCAATAATTTTATCCTAATATTGATATAGATAAAAAGAGAAGAATAATCAACTTGCTAACTTGCCAAGTGTATATTAGTAGAAAGAGGAAGATATCTATTACAAGGACCTCAAAAATCTAGGAGATCCTATGAATTATAAATGAGTTCTTAGTTAGTGTTGGAATCATTCTTATCTTCAAATCTTGTTGAGTAGTTTCATGCATGAATGAGGTGTCAAGAGGAATGACTATGTAGCTAAGGAGTCCATCCATGTTATTAAACATATGGAGAACCTTGAGAGCCACCGAGTAAACACCTCAAGTTGTCACTATGACAACATCAACACACACATGGAAAAGAAGCATGCTTGTTGGGCAAGAAAGATGGAATATGAAAAAACATACATTATATTCCAATCGTGTGTTTGTATATATATTGTCATTATATGCTAGCTTTAGTATGCATAGACAACTACTTAGCCCTGGTAACAATGGAAAAATATGGTAAATTTTCTATATTTCCTATCATGAGAAGTATCTCCACTCTAAACATGTGAATTTATGTGTAGGTTTATATTATATTGGACTATCATATACAACGAGAAGGGCTTTGATTTGAATGGTTAAGAAAATTAAAGATACAATGACAAACAACTTGGCTTGTGGAAAAAAGTAATATAAATGTTTGAGAGTTTTGATATAGCCATGTAAAGAACAATAGAGATCTATCACTCCCAAATAAAAGATAGTTTATAAAGACACTAAATCGTGGTTGTCAAAGTTGAATTATCTCTATTATAATTCAAGTTCAGAATTATTTTTTATGATTGTTTTGGAGTGGGTTCATCCTAAAAATTAGGTGTTTGTGCATGTGTGTGTGCCCTAGACATAACTTACATCAAAATAATTTAAAATAAAAACTTTATTTTTTCAAAGTACATAGAATCAAGTGTAGAACTAATTTCTAGAAAAATGTATTATCTATTTAGAATTATTTTTTATGATTGTTTTGAAGTGGGTTCATCCTAAAAATTAGGTGTCTGTGCGTGTACGTGTGCGCTAGACGTAACTTACATCAAAATAATTTAAAATGAAAACACCTATTTTTTTAAAGTATATATGAAGACCATCTTACCTACAAAATTCACCATTCACAAACTTTGTACTTCACTAGAACTTAGAATAGAAGATAACACCTCTATTAAAAATATATATATAAGGATTATAAGAACTAGATGCGGAAAGGAAATAAGTCCAAGAAGACCTCTAATAGATGCAAGTGTTCCAAAAGCCATCACATGATAGAAACATTTGAATGAAATACTTTTGAGTGGGAGGCATTGTAATTTTATATGAAATAAAGTTCAATAAATAGGGTAAACTCAAAGTTAGAGGATAAGACTCTACAATATCAATAACATTATAGAAAATGGAGCCATCTAATTGAAAATACTAGATGATAGTATCTTACAATACTATAGAATTTATGCTTGGCTCAAACACTTCCACCAAACTCTAGAATGATGTTGACTTGAGGAGAAGTTAAAATTTAGAAGAGGGGATGATATTCAAAAGAATAGGAAAGCCAAATAAACTTTCTAGAATCCTATCGCATCCCACTACATCAAGGTTGCAAAGTACAAGATTTGGGAAAAAATATAGACTAAGGATACCAAATATGAGTTACATCTTATATAGTATCTATAAATATATTAGAAGATACATTCACTAGTAGTAAGGTTACTATAGGGAGAAATATTAAAGGAATAAGAGTAGATATGATATATAAAGAAAGGAATACATGATATAAATGGATAAGGAGATAAAAGGGTATAAATGACATACTATATGAATGTAATGAATACAATCACAATGGATTCCAATCTTTTGCATTTTAAATGCCATCTCTATTATGTTAACTGAGTAATTAATCATCAAGATCTAATTTCTTTGTTGTAAGACTACGACTACAAAAATTCTAGGGATCAGAACTTTTATCTATGTCCCCAAATTTTATGCTACCAGTAATGATGATTATGTTTCCTCTTTGTCTCTCTATACATTATCTATTGAACATGTCTCTATAATGATTCTTTCCTGGAATTGTATTTGAACTTGTATTGGAGAAATTTCCTATAATAAAATCTTTAATATGTCACAAATGCCATAAATATTTAGATGGTTCTTTAAAAATTCACTTAATATTTTATTCTCACTCCATGTGGTCAATTTTCAAGTTCATACATGATAAAACATAAACTTACCAAAAATAGGAATGACATCATTATTTACCCTAATTGAAAAAATAAAGAATATGTTTAGGTGATGCAAGATTTCTCTTACACCCTCTATGCTCCTGCATCAATGTAAGTATGTATCAATGTATATACTGATATATGTATGAATGCATGCATTTATGTATGTATGTATATATCTATGTATTTACAACATATCTAAGTGTATGTGTATTTGTATATACATTCATGCATGCATGCATAGATACATATATATAGTTGTGTGTGTGTCAAAAAGTGTGTGTATATATATGTGTGTGTGTGTGTAGACATAGGCACATACATCCATAAATGCATGCATGAATGCATACATACATATACACACATTCATACATATATATGTATGCACATATACATTTATGTATGTGTATTGGAACACTTGAATTAAATAGACATAATTAATGTTTACACCATGATACTAATCATTCAAGATCAAGTAGTTGTCATCTAGTTTCATATACTTATCACAACAACCAACATGAAGATGAATATTACACATTACATAAATTTTATTCATCATCACCATATTTTCAAAGCACAACAAGGAATCGAATGAACTTAATGAAATTAAGGAAATATCATCCTTATGTTACATTGAAATTAGTTTTACAAGAGAAAACATTAATTCACCTCCCACAAATTCTATTAATACACCTTTTTTTAATGAATTCTAATGCTCATTTCTTTGTAGACAAGAATCTCACACATGTCTAGGTGTATCAAATATTGGAGAAAAACCTTGAACTATTATTGTGAAATCAATTTCAATATCACATGGAGGATTTTTAAAATATTTAAAATATTATCATTAAAATTTTTATACAAGTTAAGGGTATTGATGTTTATATGCATTTGTATTTTACACCTCATTGTGATATGAAGGGTTTTCCCATGGCTAGGTGCTATGAACATCCTTCTATGATTAACACATTATATGGAATATATAATAATAAGCAAGATGAAGCATACATACAAGTATTGATGAATGCAAAAAATATTTATGATGGTATTGTTATAAAGATAAATAATGGAAATTAGAGTGAAGGTAATATTACCAAAGAAATGTCTCAAGGTTTGTATTAGAAGCATGCAAACTTTTATCCAAAGACTAAACATTGAAAGAAATTTCAATACATGACATATTCTTGGATATTAATAAATTAATTAAACATATTTTGCATGACTTCAAAGAGTATAGCCTTATTGGGAGAAGCAATTCATATAATATATCTTCTCTGAATGTTATATAAGTCTTTCTATTTCTTGTTGGGGGTAATATTTCATATTGTTTTGTACTTTTCCCTTGATCTTCCCAAATGAGAGAAAGATTGTTATTTTCTATATAGGTTACACTCTTACATTATTGATCTAATTGTGAAAAAATTTAGGATATTCTTTACCTGCACTTGACATCCACTCAGAAGTATCTCAAGTATTCATATTTTTCTATAATTTTCTTAGCACTAATACACAATTCGAATTTTTATGTTTTAATTTGATCATCCATAATCAATCTATAATGTTTATTCTCATTTTCTATATTTAAATTATTATGTGATGATTCTATCTTACACACTTCCCCTTTCCTTCCTTACTATGCTTCTTTTTGTTGAGAATACAAAGTCAAAGAATATATATTTATTAATCACATTTATAATTACATTTTAAATCACAAAATTAAAGTTTAACCAGAGTGGAACAGTTCCACTATAGTGTAAACAAAATGAATTTGATGTGTTGAACGCAAGACTTGATGCAAGACTTTCTCTGTCGTATTTCACTGTCAAATAAATCAAATTACTTGAGTTTCACATTCTCAAATCATCTTTATGTGGGAAAGACGAAACTAGTTATCTTTCATTAATATCAATTTTAATGAAGAGATTCAAGTTCTTGAATTTTTGTGTTATTTGCCAAAAGGTTGGAGTATCTTGGTTATGAATGTTAGTAATTATCTTTCTGGTTCAAATACTTAGAAATTTGATCATGTTGTTGGTGTAATATTAAGTGAGAAGATGCGAAGGAATAACACTAGTGCAACTCCCACATCTGGTCATTCTTTAAATGTAGAAGATAAGGGAAGAAAAAAAAAGAGATAAGGGTCCAAGTTGTCATGGAAAATAACAAGGAATATCAAAATCAAGAGGTAAAGATACTAGTTTTTGGTACTTTCACAAGAAGGGTTTTATTGAAAGGAATTTTTAGTCTTAAATAAAGATGATAATCAGTCAAAAGAAAATGAAGCCAATATAATAGACCAAGAAGATTACATATTCTTGTTTTAACCCTGAAAGAAATTTTGGCCAATGTTTGGATGCCTTATTTGGGAGCATCATTTTATGCCACTCTATGCATTTATTTTTTCAAAAACTTACAAATTGGTGACTTTAGTAATCTTTTCCTTGGTAATGATAATTTTTATGATGTTATCAGCTAAGGGAACATTTTGTTAAAATTAACAAATGGAAATAGATGGCTACTAGAAGATGTGAGATATGTTCCTCAACTAAATCTAAATTTGTTTTTAGCTCGCTATTTTGGTTCTCATGGGTGTGAAATCACCTTTGAATCCAACAAATAGAAAGTGAAAAAGGGGGTTGTAGTAATTTTTAAAGGTATAAAATAAGGTACCCCATATATATTAGAGAGTTTCCCTAAAGTAGGATATTTTTCATTACTACACAATCTTTGTCATTAGATGTCGTAGCTAATTTGATTATTGTTGATTCCCTTAGTATGTTGGATGTGGAAATGCCTGCACTAATTATGATGAACCACCTTGGTTGTATGAAGACTTTTTGTAAACTTTCAAGGGGGATACTATATATTTTAGGACACCTATGAAAAGAACGGGGTCAATGCAAAAAGATACATCAACAATGGATATTTATGGTATTCCACAAAAATATTTTGGAGTGATTATGAACAAAGGAGGAGCATACTATAGTACAAAGTTCATAGGGAACTATAATCCCAAGAAAAATTTACCAAGTCTAGTGGATGGAAATTTCAATAAAGAGAAGAGTTCTCTTAGTTAGAAGAAGTTGAGAAATGATGAGGAGTTACAAAATCTCTTGAACATTATAAAATTTTATCTTGTCTTTAGTTACTTATCGGCTAATATTTTCCCCTTCTTGCCAATTTTGCCTCTTCCTAAATTGCTTGTAGTAGACTTATTCACTCCAAAAAAAGTTATTATGAGTGTTGTTTTGATGCTCGAAAAAGTCCAGATGGCTTTGATTTAAAGGGTTTCTTATACAAGATCTAAGTCTCCTTTTGCAAACTTGGTTATGAGGCTTAATTAGATGTTCCACTTTGGGGAGTCCTCTAGAAGGTTTTTTTGTGTAATTTTATTTTTTTTGGTGAATCACATTATTGGTAGCGCAAGAATATGAAGTATCCTTCTAGTCAATTTGTATAGATGCTTCATCATAAATTTATTGTTCATTGTAGTGACCAAAATGCATCAACAATAATTTTTTATGGGGATGCAAGAACCAACAATAAAAGTGGTGTAGGTTTTCATGACAATTAAATAGAGCTTCTATTGGGTTAGTTAAAAGTTAAGGATGTTGACAAAAAATTAATTGATGCACTTGTGAAGTATTGATCAAAGCTTGAGGATCTTGGGTTGTTGAATTTCATGATCATTAATGAGGAGAATGAAGCTCTTCATTCAGAATCATCAATGAAAGAATATAAAAATCTTAAGAACAATGGTATTTTGCAATATTGAAAATTGAAACCATCAATTTGAAAATTAATTTTATTGGGAGTTCTTGGAGAGGTGCACAAAGTGTGTGTTTTAAATTTAAGCTTTTTAAAGGTAATTCTCGGAGAGTTTTACCCATATTAGGTTAAGGAGAAAAAGAGGAATTATGTCAAGGAAGAAAAATAGGACCATAGAAAAAAGTACATATTATCTACAAGACTTCTTCAAGGGGTCAAAGATTGGGTTCAAATAAATGTATCATGAAAATTGATATGCTTGTGCCAAAGTGGTAAATTTTAGGCACTTATACACAAAAGACAAAAAAATTATATAGAGAAATACTATGTTTTACTGAGTCTGATTTGGCTTGGAGAAGACTCTATTCAAAGTGTTTGTGAAAAAAAGTTTGAGAGGTTAAAAGTCTTCCATATTTAAAGTCTAAGGTTGATTTGAAATTAAAAATGGAAGTATGAGATATTCTTGTTCTTGAAATTGTTCAATATGAAACTCAATGGTCATTTAGCTTCCTTCCAATTACTCTTGACTCTTCACTATGAGGTCCCACCCTGACCTATCATAGCATTATTGAGACATTCATAGTTTGGTACTTTTGATTTGATATTTTGATACACTTCTGATCAATTTGACAGTGACTCATGTTATTTATGACTTATGATGATTATACTATGTAGATTTTACTTGTGATGCTAATTAGGGTATGCGCAAGATCATGAGGGGCCAAAAAGTGGCGATCTGAAAAATATTCACTTTTCACTAGTCCAAAAGCACATGAAAATGCTTGTTGACTTTTGAGTAGGCCTGGGTGTCAGTACACCTAGGCAAACTTGACACCAAAGCACAGGCCTAATCGGGTACCCGAAACCATATCAGGTACCCGATATGATATCAGGTACCCGATACTTGTGGCATAAATTTGAAACCCACAGAGCCCTTTTCCTCATTTCTTTTCACATTTTTTCTTGGGAAAATGGCTTGATATATTAGATACACGATATATTTTCAGGTATCTGATTTTGGCAACAACAAATTTGACTCCCCAGTGTATTCGGTAAGTAAATTTTTTATTTATTTTGATTATTTTATTTAATTTTCATGCCAAATGTCATTTTTTTTGTTGAAATAGGGTTTTGTATTATATTTGTAATAATATATGAAATTAGATTGAAATTTAGATTTGTTTTTTATTTAATTAGGCATAGCTAACAACAATGAAGAAAATAACCCTCCCGCACCAAATAACAATCCTCCGTGTCAAAACTCTCGATCTTTAGAAGATTGGATACAAGATAATTTGAACACAATATGAGGTTTCCAAAACACATATCAAAATATACCTACATTAGGTCCCATGCTTGCCACACTAAATACAATTGTTGAAAATATTGACACACTCATGCAGCAACATAATGCTGCTCTTCATTGGCATGATGATATGCATGCCCAATTTGATGACAGGCTTGACCATGATGGGATTGCAGCCCTTAATATAAGTGAGGAAGATATAGTCACCCTTTTTGTCAATCCTAAAACTGAAATACCAGTTGACCCCAAAAAGCCCAAATTATCAATAAAATGGTGCACAAATGAAGCAATGCGCACAAACTTTTGGGATTGCTGGTGGATGGTTTTTGATAAACCACCCCATAGCAATTTGGAGGTCCCATTTTATTTCATAAAAAAATTGTATGCTGAGTTTGTGCTTGGTCACCATGTTGATTATAGGAGTATGAGGCCCAACATGGGCATAGGTGGAGGAGCTCCTCAAACTAGGCCATTTTCCCAGTGCAAAAAGGCCACTACCTTTGTCCCCCCCACTGATGTCGCACCCCCCCCTCAAGTGCAGCATCCCAATATCATTGCAGAGGTTGCCTCACAGACTATTAGGGCCATTCATTTTTTGAGTGATCAGTTGATCACGTAGACTAGGTCAGTGTTGCCTCTTGGTGTGGATGATGCTGGCGCATCGACATCTCATCAGAGTTCACATGTATGCGAGCCCCATATTTGCATTATATGCAAGAATATGTGCCTCAGCCCACTTATTGATGCTGATACATATCAGTATGTTATTGATGAGGATGATATAGGAGACGTAGCTGCAGAGGTTGCAACACCTCATGGAGCATCTACATCTCATGAGAGTGCTCAGGAGGTGTACGCAGAGCCATTGACTCCTATTGATACGGTAAGAGTAAACATTATAAATAAATTTATCACATGACTTATTTAATTTAAAAATAATTTATTTATTTAGATTAGTTTTAATGATTGCATGCACTTATGTATATATATTTTTTCCATTTATGTTCAGTCGATGACACAGGAGGAGGTGAGATAGGTGGATGAGTCCACACTTTCGGCCATTTCATTTGGCCTTGATGACTATACGGTATATTATAAATTATGTACCCATTAGTTTATTTTATATCATTTGGTGTACATGCTTAAATCTCTATCAATTAGAGCAATAAAACTCATACATTTACTTATATATTGTCATCTTATTGTGTTCTTGCAGGCTACAGCCGATGTCAGTGGGGGGCACGAGGGGGTTCCTTCATCAAGTGTCAACAAAGGAAAGGTAGTTAATTGTTTAAGATTAATTATGCATGCATATGTATGCCATTTGTGTGTAGTAATAAATATTTTACTTGCATTTTATTGTATAGGGTGTGGCTATTGATGATGTCCCGATAGCAGTTCGACAGTGTAGGGTTACAGGCATCTTGATTTGAAGTGATAGCCCGATTGTACGTAGACTTTTACATATTGTTATTTGTATTTTGTAACCAAGGTTGCTATGATGAAGTACATTTATATATAATTGACAATCTTTTTACTCTCATAGGTTACTCTGAGTGTGAGGGAGGGCCCACAAGAATCTTTTGTATCTTTGTTGACCCAGCCCACTATTCCAGAGGAGGGATCACCAGATGTAAGTTTTAATTTTAGTTCAATGAATATGTAATTTTATTATGCTATCATCCTATTTTGTAGATTTATTACTCTATGTTGCACCACTCTACTAATCTCATTATTGCAAATATATATTTATAGGTCAGAGTTGGTATTGTTGGCATGGTCCCTTCGCTACCCAGGACTTATCCTAGGACACCTGATCGTGGTAGGTGACCAAGAGACTAGGTACATATATTTGTATTCAGTTATAATTTTAATTAAATTAGTGCTTGAATTATGAACTATATATATATATATATGTGTGTGTGTGTGTGTGTGTGTGTACATATCATATAAAGTAAGCAATCTAACTTGGGTTTGAACTCATTTTTTATGCAAGATCAATTAGAGCCCAACACTTCTTCAAAGAGGCTACATTTTGATGATCCCCCTACGACATAGGATGTAGTTTTAGTTTTGTGGTCATTTAGAGATGCCACTTGGCACATTTTGAGATGGCATATATGCCACATTGTACACCTTAAAACATTGATTTTGTAGACATTTTGAAATGGCATGTGCCATATTTGTATATGGAGATACTTTTGATACATTGGATACTTTGTATATATAGAACATATTCATTTATATGCTATATTTGTGTCATCTTTTGTATATACATATTTATTATTCACATTTATGGAATTGAGTGGTGAAGTTATATCTTGACTATGATTATCATTATGATTTAAATTATATCTTGTTGAAGTTACATTTGTTTTTCTTTACTCCGAAATACCCTGTTCATGAAGCTTATTATGTTTGAGGTTTAACTTCTATAGATTTCCTATGTTCTTATGTTTCATACCATTATATATACTCACTTGAGCCACTTAGTACTACATTGTTTCAATACTATGTATATACTCACTATGTATATAACTCATCATATTGGGGTCACTTGAGCCACGGAAGATTGCTACCCAATCATGCTTAGTGCACCTTGGGGTCACTTGGATTGAGCATGGTCACGAGCATTCCAATGACTCCATGGGCGGAACGAGGTTGTCACTAGTGTTTACCCAACCAACCAAAGCTGATGGAGCAGACGGTTTGATGCAATGTTAGATGGTTTGAAAGATACACTACTGATCCACTTTCAACTAACCCTCACTGCAAGTTTTGGCATCGACTAAGATTGCCTTTCCAAATGCAAACAAAGTTGAATCACCCAAAATTGAGAGAGGTTATTGTAGACCTCAAAAAGATGATCCTGTAGCCCTTGGCAGTTTGTCGATACCTCTCATGAGGTCTGAGATATGAGCCACAAAAGATCTCTACCCAATCATGCTTAGTGCACCTTGGGGTCACTTAGGTCGAGCATGGTCGTGAGCATTCCCAATCAGAGCTGATGGAGTAGATGGTTTGATGCAATGTCGAACGGTTTGAAAGATATGCTACTGAGCCACTTTTAATTGACCCTCACTGCAAGTTTTGGCATCAACTAAGATCACCTTTCCAAATGCAAACAAAGTCAAATTGCCCAAAACTGAGAGAGGTTATTATAGACCTCAAAAGATGATCTTGTAGCCCCTGATGATTTTTCAATACCTCTCATGAGGTTTGAGATATGAGCCCTGGAAGATCACTACCCAATTGTGCTTAGTGCACCTTGGGGTCACTTGGGTTGAGCATGGTCACGACCATTCTAGTGACTCTGTGGGTGGAACGGGGTTGTCACTGGTGTTTAGCCAGCCAACCAAAGCCAATGGAGCAAACAGTTTGATGTCAAGTTGGATGGTTTGAAAGATACACTGTCGAGCCGCTTTCAACTGACCCTCACTGCAAGTTTTTGCATCGACTGAGATCGTCTTGCCAAATGCAAATGAAGTTTAATCGCCCAAAACTGAGAGAGGTTATTGTAGACCTCAGAAATATGATCTTGTAGCCCTTGAAATTTTATTGATACCTCTCACTAGGTCTGAGATACGAGCCACGGAAGATTGTTTCCCAATCATGCTTAGTGCACCTTGGGGTCACTTGGGTCGAGCGTGGTCGTGAGCATTCCGGTGACTCTGTGGGTGGAATGGGGTTGTCACTAGCATTTACCCAGCCAATTGGAGTTGATGGAGTAGATGATTTGATGCAATTTTAGATGGTTTGAATGGATACGCTGCTGAGCCACTTTCAACTGACCCTCACTGCAAGTTTTGGCATCGATTGAGATTGCCTTGCCAAATGCAAACAAAGTTGAATCACCCAAAACTAAGAGAGGTTATTGTAGACCTCAGAAACACAATCTCATAGCACTTGATAGTTTGTTAATACCTCTCATGATCTCCAAGATACAAGCCATGGAAGATCACCTGGGGTCACTTGGGTCAAGCGTGGTCGCGAGCGTTCCGGTGACTCCGTGGGAGGAATGGGGTTGTCATTGGTGTTTACTTGGCCAACCAGAGCTGATGGAGTAGATAGTTTGATGCAATGTTAGATGGTTTGAAAGATACACTGTTGAGTCGCTTTCAATTGACCCTCACTACAAGTTTTGGCATCGATTGAGATCACCTTGCCAAATACAAACGAAGTTGAATCACCCAAAATTGAGAGAGGTTATTGTAGACCTCAGAAACATGATCCCATATCACTTGATAGTTTTTTGATACCTCTCATGAGCTCTGAGATATGAGCCATGAAAGATCTCTGCCCAATCGTGCTTAGTGCACCTTGGGGTCACTTGGGTCAAGCATGATTGTGAGCATTCCGGTGACTCTATGGGTGGAATGGCATTGCCACTAGAGTTTACCCAGCCAACCAGAGCCAATGGAGTAGATGTTTCGATGCAATGTTGGATAGTTTGAATGTTATGTTGCTGAGCTTCTTTCAACTGACCCTCACTACAAGTTTTGGCATCTATTGAGATTGCCTTGCCAAATGCAAACAAAGTCAAATCAACCAAAATAGAGAGACATTATTATGTTCCTTAGAAACATGATCTTGTATCACCTGACCATTTGTAGATAACTCTCACGAGCTCTGAGATACGAGCCACGGAAGATCATTGCCCAATTGTGCTTAGTGCACCTTGGGGTCACTTGGGTCAAGTGTGGTCGCAAGCATTTTGGTGACTCTATGGCTGGAATGGGGTTGTCACTGGTGTTTACTTGGCCAACCAAAGTTAATGGAGCAAACAATTTGATGCCAAGTTGGATAGTTTGAAAGATAAGCTGTTGAGCCACTTTCAACTGACCCTCACTGCAAGTTTTGGCATCGACTGAGATTGCCTTGCCAAATGCAAACGAAGTTAAATCACCCAAAAATGAGAGAGGTTATTGTAGAACTCAGAAACATGATCTTGTAGCCCTTGACAATTTGTTGATACCTCTCACGAGGTCTGAGATACAAGCCCTAGAAGATCACTGCCCAATCATGCTTAGTGCACCTTGGGGTCACTTGGGTCGAGCGTGGTCATGAGCATTTCGGTGAGTTTGTGAGCGGAATGGGGTTTTCATTGGCATTTACCCAGCCAAACAGAGCCAATGGAGTAGATGGTTTGATGCCAGTCAGATGGTTTGAAAGATATGCTTTTGAGCCACTTTCAACTGACCCTCACTGCAAGTTTTGGCATCGACTGAGATCACCTTGCCAAATGCAAACAAAGTCGAATCACCCAAAACCGAGAGAGGTTATTGTAGACCTTAGAAACCTGATCTTGTAACACTTGATAGTTTGTCAATACCTCTCACGAGCTCTAATAGACATGCCATGAAATATCATAGCCCAATCATGCTTAGTGCACCTTGGGGTCACTTGGGTCAAGCGTGGTCGCAAGTGTTCCGGTGACTCTGTGGGTGGAATGAGGTTGTCATTGGTGTTTACCCAGCCAACTAGAGTTGATGGAGCAGATGGTTTGATGCAATGTCAGATGGTTTGAAAGATATGTTGCTGAGCCGCTTTCAATTGACCCTCACTGCAAGTTTTGGCATCGATTGAGATCGCCTTGCCAAATGCAAAAGAAGTTGAATCGCCCAAAACTGAGAGAGGTTATTGTAGACCTTGGAAACATGATCCCATAGCCCCTAACAATTTTTTGATACCTCTCACAAGGTCTAAGATATGAGTCCCGAAAGATCACTGCCCAATCATGCTTAGTGCACCTTGGGGTCACTTGGGTCAAGCATGGTTGTGAGCATTCCATTGACTCCATGGGTAGAATGGGATTTTCACTAGCATTTAGCTGGCCAATCGAAGCTGATGGAGCAGACGGTTCGATGCCAGGTCAGACGGTTTGAAAGATACATTGCTGGGCCGCTTTCAACTGACTGTTAGTGGTATGTTTGAAATTTGAACTATGAAACTAATCATGATTAAGCTTTTGAAATTTGAACTATGAAGCTTATTATGTTTGAGGTTTAACTTTTATAGATTGTTTGAAATGATAAAAAATAATATCCTTAAAGCATTAGAAACAACAATCAAACATGTAAGAATTCAAACCATGCAAATGACATAAGTAAATGACATGTAAGATCCCTTCTTGGCACTATTGGCCACCCATACATGATTTTGGTCATAAGTCCTTATCAAGAGTTCTAGGACATTTAACTTTTAAATCAAATTGATTGTTACAAATTGCCATTATAGGCTTCAAAAGATCTCAATTAACCATTAAGGATCCTTTTGTCCTTCTATCTCTGATTGGATCCATGGTGACCATGGGCATCTTCATAGGTGCTCCTGCACAAGTTACAATCCACATACAAAACCAAGTTTATTGACTCAAAATACAATCTAAGAAAGGTCAAATTAATGTATTGAAATTAAGCTTAACAAACTTAGAAAACAATGCACTAAGTTAACTTATTACCTAGTCAAGTGTTCCTGAAGGGTCATCTCTTTGCTTCAGGGTCTCCAATAGTGCTTCATGATCAGCAGTACCAATAGTGCAAAGTTCTTTTGTCTTTGGTCTTCCTTGATGCTTTGACAACTTGACATTTGTTGCTATAACAAGGTGTGAATACATGAGAATAGTTTTGTGCTTCTCATTGTCTTCAAATGAGGGAATTCTATTCTTTCTAATCATGTATGTTTGTAGCCATTTTCCCGCAACAACAACTGAACCAATAGGATATGTGAACCCATCACCATCTATCATTGGTTGTACAAGCTTCTGCTTACCTTGTACACAACATGCTAACCAATAATCTGACCTCTCATCATTCCCTTATGGTGCAACCAATGCAAAAAAATCTCCAGGCTTTAGAAGATCTAAAAGATGGTCATAGTCAACTGAAGTGTCCATGTCATCATTTCTTATAGAGAGTGTCAAAGATAAAGGAGTTAAATACTGTGGAACCCATGTATCCACCCACTCACTTGACTCGCAATGATCCCAATCATACTAAAAACACATGGGGCAAAAATAAGCCAACTCTCATGTCTGAATGGTCCATGTAGTACTATTAGAGCTTCAGAATGAATGCATTTTTTAAGAGTCTTTCACTATTTGAAAATCCAATCTATCTCCTATAGTTCCCTCCTCAACCAACCAAAAGAATCTACACACTGTAGAATCAAGAGTCCCCCACTGTGACAATGCTAAAGTACACCAATCAACAATAGAATGAGCATCAAGAAGTACAACACCTAAAATCCTCAATTGCTCCTTAACTAGAGCTCTCTTCACACACGCACCTGCTCCATCATGCTCCCCTTTCCCATGCCCTGACTCAAAAAAACTCCAAATATGAGGTACACCTCTCTCCACATGCATTCTAAACAACCAATAAAAAATTATTGCATTCTTAAATTGACTAGTGCAATTATCCGACCAAATGAGATGCCTATCCATAGCAATACCATTTTCCTGCAAGAAGTCAAAATAGTTCTGGAAACAATGTTGAACAAACTCATGAGAGTGAGACCTATCGTCACTCATATAAAAATGGTACTCTTTGATTATCTTTCACTCATCTTTTGTGCTATCAGGGAATGTCTATATGTGATGTGTACAAAAATAGCAACCTGAATGGAATTGTAACATTGAGCTTGAGTCTCATTTTGGGGCTGCAATGTATAGTTCTCCACAAAGTCTACGACGGATATAATAGTTCCAATGGGGAAAGTGTCCTTACATGTCTTGAATTGTTGATCCAACCATTGAGACCTGTGACTATGCCTTTCATACTTGTAAAAAATATTTGTCTTGAAATCTGAGATAAAATCAGCAACATTGTATTCTTTTGCAACTAACTCACATCTAGAGCCTTCACCTCCACTCTTCAATGTATATTTCACTATTTCATATACCTTTTTTTGGATGAGTATCTTTCCAAAATTGTGTTCCAAACCCTCGTGAAAACATGTTCTAAACTTGGACAAGCCACCACATTCTGAGCACTTGGAATTTAAGAAAACTTTTTTATAAAATAAACAACCATCATCTCTATGACATAAAAAATGATCTAGCAAGTCTCTTGATGATTTGGGAAGACCACTTGCACCACAATCCTCTAGCATTTCATTAGTATGAAAAGCAGCACTAATACATTTGGGGTGAAATTGCGACGACAATTTGTGACGACAGGGAAATGTTAAGCGGTTTTGGCTTTTTTTTTTTAAATATAGCCCGACACCGTCGCAATTGCGACGTTGTCGGGATATAAGTGCAAAAAAAAAAAGGAACGTTGTCATTTGTGTTTTCAACAGCGCCGAGAGAGATTCCCTCCGGTAAATCAAGCGGGTTATCATTTGTGTTTTGAACAAAGCGGGTTGTCATTTGTGTTTTGAATAGCACCGAGAGAGATTCCCTCCGTGAAATCAAGCGGGTTGTCATTTCTATTTTCAACAGCGCCGAGAGAGATTCCCTCCGCAAAATCACAGCTACAATTTCTGAGTACGTTGGGTTTATTTTTCTTTTGTCATTATTATTTAATCTGGTATTCAGCTGTTAGAGAGCTAAAATACCCAGAAATGAGGACATATCTATGTTGAATTTATTGTTAGCAGCTTTGGTTATTTAGAATGCTTCCCCACAATACTTAATAGGATGCATTTGGTTTTCAAAGCTTTCACTGACTTGGATTCAAGATTCTGAGACTTTCACGTGCCTTGCTTCAGTTGTTTCCGCAAACAAATCGTGTGCCTTTTGTATGCCTCAACATTTTATATACATGTCCATCAGGGTAGTCACCACCACTATATTTGACAAAAACCCATCTTCAATTACTTTTTGGTGAATTTCCCTACCCTGTTCTATGACTGTACCTCTGGTTTTAATGTATAAAAATGACCCAAATTTCAAAGGAAGTATATGATAAATTCCACCTAACACTTCCTAATCCCTAGACAGTGTCTTCTTACACTTTGAAACAAACAATTCCAAAGGGAATTAGCCTCTAGGGCTCTGCAACACCCAAACCCACAATTCTTGGCTCTAAACCCTTCTTAACTAGGGCATTCTCAATCACCCGATTCTACACCCTTCAAATCCAAATTAGTGGATGATTCACCATCTCACAAACATTATACAATGTTCCACATTATAACAATCCACCCTTGCTTGGATAGATCACTCACTGCTATACATTAGCATTCAACTCAAGGTAATTTCCCACAGTTTATCCTATGATCACACTGTTTTCCACAAAACTTTGCCTATGCAATGTCAGTACTTCATAATACAAGTTAGTTATTGTCATCCCATGAATATTAGGCCTTCTATGTTACAGCAAAATCAAAGTAAACTCATTCAAAACGGTTTAGAATGGATGAAAGAAATCCTTCTAACTCATGTATGTGTTAGTTCAAACAAATGAGGATAGTCACTCTAAAGACAACATGATAATGTACACTCACAGTAAGTGTACATTATCATGTTGTCTTTAGAGTGACTATGCTCATTTGTTGAAGAAGAAAAGCATTAATGTGGCTGAATAGCAATACATTCAAGTGGCAATTACACAAGGGACAGTCACTGTGAGATGTCCTCATTTGTGACTGTCCTTACAGTGAGTGTACATTATCATGTTGTCTTTAGAGTGACTGTCCTCATTCTGTAAGTGTACATTATCATGTTGTCTTTATAGTGACTGTCCTCCTTCAAGTGGCAATTACACAAGGGACAGTCACTGTAAAGACAACATGATAATGTAGAGGAACGTTGTCATTTGTGTTTTCAACAGCACCGAGAGAGATTCCCTCCATGAAATCAAGCGGGTTATCATTTGTGTTTTGAACAAAGCGGGTTGTCATTTGTGTTTTGAACAGCACCGAGAGAGATTCCCTCCGCGAAATCAAGCGGGTTGTCATTTGTGTTTTCAACAGCGCTGAGAGAGATTCCCTCCGCAAAATCACAGCTACAATTTTTGAGTACGTTGGGTTTATTTTTCTTTTGTCATTATTATTTAATCTGGTATTCAGCTGTTAGAGAGCTAAAATACCCAGAAATGAGGACATATCTATGTTGAATTTATTGTTAGCGGCTTTGGTTATTTAGAATGCTTCCCCACAATACTTAATAGGATGCATTTGGTTTTCAAAGCTTTCACTGACTTGGATTCAAGATTCTGAGACTTTCACGTGCCTTGCTTCAGTTATTTCCGCAAACAAATCACGTGCCTTTTGTATGCTTCCACATTTTATATACATGTCCATCAGGGTAGTCACCACCACTATATTTGACAAAAACCCATCTTCAATTACTTTTTGGTGAATTTCCCTACCCTGTTCTAAAGATCCCATTTTGGCATATGCTTGAAGAATGCTGGCAAAAGTGGTTGAGTTTGGTTTTATACCTCCCAATTGCATTTGTTTAAAAACCTCCAATGATTTTTAAACAAATGCAATTGGGAGGTATAAAACCAAACTATAACAATCCACCCTTGCTTGGATAGATCACTCACTGCTATACATTAGCATTCAACTCACGGTAATTTCCCACAGTTTATCCTGTGATCACACTGTTTTCCACAAAACTTTGCATATGCGATGTCAGTACTTCATAATACAAGTTAGTTATTGTCATCCCATGAATATTAGGCCTTCTATGTTCATGGGATGATCTTCATTATCTCTAAAACTCTACTGCAATGACAAGTCTAGACAAAAGAATGACTGTTTCAGCAGTGACTGGCGCGACAGCAGTCTCAATATAATAGTAAACTCATTCAATAACAAGAATAATTGAATAATCAAACCAAATGATTTGAGACTTAAAAGATCAAGGAACTTGCAGAAATTAAAGTTTATTGCTCGCTGTTTCCTTCACCAGTCCATACACCCGCGCAATAGCAAATTCAAAGTAAACTCATTCAAAAAGGTTTAGAATGGATGAAAGAAATCCTTCTAACTCATGTATGTGTTAGTTCAAACAAACTAAGACTTCCAAGATAAATGGAGTTGCAAAAACTAAGAGTTTTATATTTCTTACTATTGCAGTCCGTATATATCTCCCTTCTTTGTCGTAACAGAGATATATATAAGATTCTTTATAACTTCTCAAAAACTAATCCAACCAATTTTCATCGGTTGGAGCTTAGTTTGAGCCTAACTAAATCCTAAATACTAACTCCCTCCATTGTTAGCTAACCGTTGGATTTTGAAAATTCAAAAATTCCAACTTATAATTAATTGAATTATTTTAATCCAAAGACCACTAAACTCACTAACTTTGATCTCTTATGATTATTAAACTTTCCAAAAGACTTAAACTTCCGCACTAGCCTATTCTAGATTCTTAGAACATTATTGAACTTTGGACAATCTCAGTCCATTGTAAACAAGCTTTTAGTCCTAATAAGGACATCATTACAAACTCATTGAAGTATTGCATTATTTTAATAACATTAAAGGTGCTAAGATCCTCCAATTGACCTGTTGACCCTGTTTATGTATTCCATCCCTCTGATTTGTCCTGAAAGTCTGTATAATCTCCGTCTCCAAATTGGTTGTGTGAGGTGCTCTGGCACCAGTTCGCCAATGGAATAGAAGTTGTTCTTCCTATATCAATGGAAATCCCAGCTCTACAACTTCTAACATTAATTGAAGTAAAGGAAGATGGTGCGATGAATGTCATATTAGTAAAATTGTTGAATCTACAAGAAGCTTATGAGAATGCTCATAATGCCTTGACACATCACCAAAGAATAGTATAATGTGGGTTTGACAAGAGGTATGCAATCCCCCTCTTAAGAAAAATGATATGATTTTGAAGTACAATGAAAGAGCAGCCAATCCAAGTCAACATACAAAGTTTGATGCCTTATGGGAGGGTCCTTTTTATATTTCTCGCTAGAAAGAAAATTATGTTTTTGAGTTGGAAAACATGGAAGGTAATCCTTTTGAGATATTGATAAATAGGATCCATCTTAAACATTTCTATTAATAGTTTATCCTTCCTTCTTGTACATAGTAGGTTATTTATGCTTTAAGCTCAATAAGTATCATGAGGTACATTTTCTTTGTTGTTAGTCTCTAGTTTTCTTAAGGTTTGAGCCCATGTTTTACCCCGTGCATAGCATTTTTTGTTGTCCAACACATTTTAAAATGATCACCCCCCTATTATTGTATCACTTCCTCCTTGTTCCTCATTCAAGTGGCAATTACACAAGGGACAGTCACTGTGAGATGTCCTCATTTGTGACAAGGACAGTCACACATGAGGACATCTCACAGTCACTGTCCCTTGTGTAATTGCCACTTGAATGTATTGCTATTCAACCACATTTATGGGCCCGTTTGGACCACGACACATAGTAGCATCTACAGAGAAGAATATCCCAGGTGTAACAAGTTGTAAGAATATACCAACAGTTCTAAGAAGTTCCCTAGCACGTAGTAGCATCTACAGAGAAGAATATACAACATGAGGGCAGCCACTGTAAAGACAACATGATAATGTACACTCATTGTATGTGTACATTATCATGTTGTCTTTACAGTGACTGACCTCATTCAAGTGGCAATTACACAAGGGACAGTCACTGTGAGATGTCCTCATTTGTGACAAGGACAGTCACACATGAGGATATCTCACAGTGACTGTCCCTTGTGTAATTGCCACTTGAATGTATTGCTATTCAACCACATTTATGGGCCCGTTTGGACCACGGCACACAGTAGCATCTACAGAGAAGAATATCCCAGGTGTAACAAGTTGTAAGAATATACCAACAGTTCTAAGAAGTTCCCTAGCACATAGTAGCATCTTCTAATTGTCTATACCACTTCACAAGGTATTGTTTGCACACATTGTTTTTGGTTCTTCTGATGACCCTTGTTTTGAAATTGCTATTAGGCCTTGTAGCTTATATGTTTTGATTGCTGGAGAGCTTCTAAAGCTAAGCAAGAAGACCATTGCACGAGTTATAGCCGCGCGCTCAGGTTTGAAAATTGTATATTTTTTAATCTAATGTATATTTTAACTAGACTTTTAGCTTATTTTTGTTGTATATTTTAATCTAAATGGAATCATGGATGTGAACTTGAAAGAATTTTGTACTTAGTTCTTATGGAGAGAATAGTAGTAGTTTATGGTCTAATATCAAATAGAGTTTTCCAATTACAGAAAGTTAATGAATTCTAATAGCTTATATGTTTTGATTGCTGGAGAGCTTCTAGAGCTAAGCAAGAAGACCATTGCACGAGTTATAGCCGCGCGCTCAGGTTTGAAAATTGTATATATTTTAATCTAATGTATATTTTAATCCTTTTGCCATGTCATGTAATATGTCTTGCCTTGTAGCTTATATGTTTTGAAATTGCTGTTAGGCCTTGTAGCTTATATGTTTTGATTGCTAGAGAGCTTCTAGAGCTAAGCAAGAAGACCATTGCACTAGTCGTAGCCGCGTGCTCAGGCATGAAAATTGTATATTTTTTAATCTAATGTATATTTTAACTAGACTTTTGAAATATTAAAGGATTTAACTAGGTCTAAGAAGATTTGTGTACTTTTGACAATTTTTCTTAGTCACTGAAAGTTGTAGACCAAAGTTTTAATAGCCCAATTTTTGCTTCCTGCGAAGAACGATCATGTCAGATAATATAAGTGAAGAACAAAATAGGGAGACAATCGCTAGATTGTGGTCTAACTTGAAAAGAAAAGGTGATGGAAAATGTTATTGTCCCTGCAAAATTTGTAAGGGCTTAAACCGTAGAAGACTGCTAATCAAAACAGTTAAGAGACATTGTAGGGAGAATGGTCACATTGAAGGGGGGCATGACTATCATCCACTGGTAAGTTGTTCATTATATCATTTTAACAATTTATATACATATGAAATCACTTGATGATGAGTTGAAGATCATGGTTTATTTATGTTAATCAATTTTATATAGGTTGATCTCCCCAGGGAAGTACATGATATGGAGGAACATGGGGGTGCAAATATCCAAGGTGAAGATAATGATCCCATGGAAGATGACGATCATGCGCCAGAAAACACAATTGAAGATGATGGTATAAATACATTGATCCATGACACATTTAGTCCAAGCGGATCTGATCATGATAATGATGATAGCCTCGATGTACCTCTACTTGAGAAGGCATACGAGCCCCTATACAAAGACTCCCAAACAACTCTTCTCTTTGCTGTATTATTGTTGTTGAACTTGAAGGTTATGAATGGTTTATCCAACATAACAATGTCACGTATGTTAAGGTATGTCATATATGTCTTTATAGTTAACAAAGGGTGAATAATGTACCACTAATATTGTTTATATTAACAACTTATATTTTTTGCTGTAGATTGATAGGCGAGTTTTTGTTACCACCATCAAATATTCTACCTCGCTCATATCGAGAATTATCTGCTATTATGAAAGATATTGGAATGGAGTATCAAGCAATACATGCTTGTCCCAATGATCATATTATATATTATAAAGAACATGAATTTGCAACATAATGCCCTGTATGTCATACAAGTAGATATCGAACAGATCGAATAACAAAAAAGGTGCCTCACAAGGTTCTTCGTTACATCCCCATTATTCCACGGATGCGACAATTATTTAGGTGTACTAGCTTGGCACAATTTATGGATTACCATGCACGCAATAGAAGTCGAGATGACATTATTCGAATCCCTGTGGATGGTTCGGCATTTATGCACATAGAGGAAAAGTGGCAACACTTCAAAGAAGAACCTCGTAATCTCAAGCTTTCATTGGCAGCGGATGGTGTCAATCCATTTGGAGAGATGAGATCTGTTTGCTCGGTGTGGCCTATTTTTGTTATCAACAATAACATTCCTCCGTGGATGTCAATAAAGAGGGAGCACATTATGTTGGCAATGATTGTTCCAGGTATTTTATCATTTGATAGTTATTAATTTACATGTACTTACAAATCTTACAGTAAAATGGTCACAATAATTATGTAATGTTACTATTCATTCAAGTAGGTAAATATCAAGTTAAAGATATGAATGTATATATTGAGCCTCTTATTGACGAGTTGGTGGAGTTATGGAATGGTGTCACTATGTATGACGTGTCTAGACCAATAGGACAAAGACAATTTCAATTCCATGCAATACTTGTATGGACAATACATGATGCCCCAGGGCTAACACATTTTTGTGGTATGTTATAGTGAATTCAAGTTGCGCATGATAATTCTAATTATAAAAATCAACATATTTAATAATCCAATTATATCATTATCTTGTAGGTCTTCAAACAAAGGGAAAATTTGCATGTCCAGTTTGTGGTCCAAAGATGAAATCTCGTCATTCAAAAAGTTTAGGAAAGCAGGTGTTTGATGAGTACAGACACTTCCTCCACAAGAATCATAAGTATCGAAGTATGGAAAAACATCTTTTCAATGGGAAAGAAGAGACTACATCAAAGCCATGAAGAATGACACCTCACCTATGGAAGTTGGAATATAATAGAATTAATCGTCGAGGTAATGTCATTCCACCTAATGGTTTATGTTTGTAATTTATATATTTCTATTGTGATTTTTGTTTACTAATTATGTAATTGATGATTGTGATTTTTGTTTACTAATTATGTGTTTATTTTCATATTGATGAATGTTGCGTGTTAACGAATCTAATGTGTTAATGAATGTTATCATGTGATATTGATTGAATGTTACATTTTATTAATAATTGAAAGAATGAATGAATGTTAGATGTTAACGGGGAATGTAGAGTGATGTTAGGGGGAGGGGGGTGGGGCCAAATGAGCTTCCACCTTCACGTGGTTGGCCCTGTTTAGTAGAGAATATTAAACTATATTCTCGAAACAAAGTGAAGCTCAATAAGATACTAAATGAGTCAAAATGGTTATCAAGGTCCTCTATCCATAAGATACTTGTAGTCAAAATGGTTATTAATAAGATACTTGTAGTCAAAATGGTTATCTAGGTCCTCTATCCATTCCATAAGTTCTTCACCATTCAAACTTCCTCCATAACAAGGAATGTGCTCTAGGTTAGTCATGAAGCCTAGCATGGACTCTCTGTCAGATAGAGCCACTATTTCATAGCCTTTTCTGTGCATTTCCTTCAAGAACTGTACAGTGTACGGATGTGAAAGGGAGGGCAGACCAGTGTGGAAGTTAGAGTATTTATATCTTATGCTTTGAGAGTTTATTTGGTAGATTCAAGACACCTTATATCAAAGTTATTCCTTTTTCTTATCTGTTGTTCTGTCAAACCCTCATTTTTTGGGTTATTGCATTCAAATGGCCTTAACTTGCAAATAAACCATAGGATATCCTCTATTCTTTTTAAAATGCAAGTTAAGGGGGTTTATTTTCATATTTTAAAAGCTTTGGAACAGGATACTAAGCCAGAGAATTTCGAGAGCAAGCCCTAGGTCAAGAATCTCAATGTTCTTGACTAGGAGTTGATGGATTATGCAAGATCAGAGGGTAGCGGCAAGTAAAGGACCTCAAACCTTATTGAATCTAGATCTTTAGAGCATGGTGGACATCTTCAAACTATGATCTTGGTTTCATGCACCCATTTTCAATGCCTTGTTTTGGAACCCACACCCAAAGGCATGCATTAGGTCTGTGGACTCAATAAGGACATTGATATGCTGGAGTGAAGTCAGGGTCTGGGAGTTGGAGGATTGTTAGAACATAAAAAAGGGTACTCAAAAAACATATAAGTTCATAAGGTCCTTTGTCAAATTGAAGAGTTATTGCTGCAGAACAGGTTTTGGAGACCTACTAGAGTCACTAGGTCTATTTGTGATTTTGATGTCTTGGGTTGTTTAGAACACAACCAATGCATGATTCTGCATGTTTTAGGGAATCTTAAGATTTTTCAAATGTTTGATTGGGTTGGCAAAGCCTAGGATCAATAAAGTCTCTTTTGGTAGAAAATCAGGGAACTTGTCCCTAAAAGGAAATTTGGTCTTGGTTGGGATTGAGTCAATAAGGTGTTAGAAGTATCTTGAAACCTTTGAAGTCCCTCTAGTACAGAGATTTTAAACTGGTCTGATAGAATCAGAGGCTAAATTACTTAGGTGTAACATTTTGGTGTCTTGAAGTGGGTTGGGGCTTAAGACCAAGTTTCTTGCTGACCACTCTGCATCACATTGTCTTGCATGAAATTAGTCATTCTGTATACACTGGTCTAGTGTTGTCAATAGACCCAAATAGTTCAAAGATACTCAAACCAATCAGATGTTTTATGGGGTGCATTTTTGTGTTAGGTAGAAAGGATTCTTCATACAGGTGAAAGTCTCGAACCTTTCCCCACTCCCAAAAAAATATCACTTGTACTGTTATGAGTAGTCATGAGGACTAGATAGATACATTATAATATATGTAATTGCCACTTGAATGTATTGCTATTCAACCACATTTATGGGCCCGTTTGGACCATGGCACACAGTAGCATCTACAGAGAAGAATATTCCAGGTGTAACAAGCTCTAAGAATATACCAATAGTTCTAAGAAGTTCCCTAGCACACAGTAGCATCTACAGAGAAGAATATACAACATGAGGGCAGTCACTGTAAAGACAACATGATAATGTACACTCATTGTATGTGTACATTATAATGTTGTCTTTACAGTGACTATCCTCATTCAAGTGGCAATTACACAAGGGACAGTCACTGTGAGATGTCCTCATTTGTGACAAGGACAGTCACACATGAGGACATCTCACAGTCACTGTCCCTTGTGTAATTTCCACTTGAATGCATTGTTATTCAATGACATTTATGGGCCCGTTTGGACCATGACACACAGTAGCATCTACAGAGAAGAAGTTTGGTATGCAATGGTCTTGAAACCTCCTAAGAAATTCTTGGTATGCATTTGTGTGGTGCAAAAGCTTCGTTGAAAGAGAAAAAGAAGAAAAGAATAGAAATGATTTTTTTTCTTTTTATGTCATATACTATAACCAGCTACTTATAACTTGCAAAAATTATTATAACCATTTGAAATTGAAACTTAGTTTAATGTGAAACTGAGAACTGCTTTATTAGAGCTTTCTGTGATTTAGATTCAGACATCAAGAACATTGTTTGCCTAATATTGTGATTAATGTTTATTTATTAATATCTCATACTGAAAAACAATTGATAATTGTAGGGAAAACATCATTGGGGGTCTTTGAGGATCCACCAGAAGCCAAGGAGAAAATGTATTCAAATGCTAAAGATGGTGTAACAGTCCTTACAGCTGTTGAACCTTGCTATGTAGATCATCTCCGATTCTCCAAGTTCAACAGTACTGTGGTATTCCTTTGGATACTTCTAATGGTAAATTTCAGACATCAAGTTCTTTTTGTATGAAACTACTACATTTGTAATCTGTAGTTTTAAACTTTTAGTTTATAAATGTTCATCAGCTTTAGCTCGTATGCTGCCATTTCAAGTATGATTAATGAAGTTACCTTTATCACAGGATGAAAGTGAGCAGTC
This sequence comes from Chamaecyparis obtusa, assembly GCA_027943335.1. Lineage (NCBI taxonomy): Eukaryota > Viridiplantae > Streptophyta > Pinopsida > Cupressales > Cupressaceae > Chamaecyparis > Chamaecyparis obtusa. Next base: position 31,353 of record BSBK01010664.1, on the reverse strand, counting down.
AACATACTGGTACGGAGCTGGCAGCATTGATACGGTGACTAGGGCATCGTTTAATGGTGGTATTGTGTTTTCCCATGTTTAGGGCATCGGCCTTTTGAAGCATTGCCTTCATCTTTCTTAAGTCTGAGTTTTAAGTTTGTTTATTTCCATCCTAACTTGCTTTTCCCTCTTCGGTTTTGCAGTACTGTGAAGGTAGTCGCAAGTTAGGGCTGTTTCATTGCATACCCAAAACAATGAAGACGTTACGGTCCACAAAATGTTTGTGCTTGAAAGATGAACAAATAAAATTAAACTTCTAAATAACCAAAGCCGCTAACAATAAATTCAACACAGATATGTCCTCATTTCTGGGTATTTTAGCTATGTAACAGCTGAATACCAGATTACATAATAATGACAAAAGAAAAATAAACCCAACGTACTCAGAAATTGTAGCTATGATTTCGCGGAGGGAATCTCTCTCGGCGCTGTTGAAAATACAAATGACAACGTTTCTCTACATTATCATGTTGTCTTTACAGTGACTGTCCCTTGTGTAATTGCCACTTGAAGGAGGACAGTCATTGTAAAGACAACATGATAATGTACACTTACAGAATGAGGACAGTCACTCTAAAGACAACATGATAATGTACACTCACTGTAAGGACAGTCACAAATGAGGACATCTCACAGTGACTGTCCCTTGTGTAATTGCCACTTGAATGTATTGCTATTCAGCCACATTAATGCTTTTCTTCTTCAACAAATGAGCATAGTCACTCTAAAGACAACATGATAATGTACACTTACTGTGAGTGTACATTATCATGTTGTCTTTAGAGTGACTATCCTCATTTGTTTGAACTAACACATACATGAGTTAGAAGGATTTATTTCATCCATTCTAAACCATTTTGAATGAGTTTACTTTGATTTTGCTGTAACATAGAAGGCCTAATATTCATGGGATGACAATAACTAACTTGTATTATGAAGTACTGACATTGCATAGGCAAAGTTTTGTGGAAAACAGTGTGATCATAGGATAAACTGTGGGAAATTACCTTGAGTTGAATGCTAATGTATAGCAGTGAGTGATCTATCCAAGCAAGGGTGGATTGTTATAATGTGGAACATTGTATAATGTTTGTGAGATGGTGAATCATCCACTAATTTGGATTTGAAGGGTGTAGAATTGGGTGATTGAGAATGCCCTAGTTAAGAAGGGTTTAGAGCCAAGAATTGTGGGTTTGGGTGTTGCAGAACCCTAGAGGCTAATTCCCTTTGGAATTGTTTGTTTCAAAGTGTAAGAAGACACTGTCTAGGCATTAGGAAGTGTTAGGTGGAATTTATCATATACTTCCTTTGAAATTTGGGTCATTTTTATACATTAAAACCAGAGGTACAGTCATAGAACAGGGTAGGGAAATTCACCAAAAAGTAATTAAAGATGGGTTTTTGTCAAATATAGTGGCGGTGACTACCCTGATGGACATGTATATAAAATGTGGAAGCATACAAAAGGCACACGATTTGTTTGTGGAAACAACTGAAGCAAGGCACGTGAAAGTCTCAGAATCTTGAATCCAAGTCAGTGAAAGCTTTGAAAACCAAATGCATCCTATTAAGTATTGTGGGGAAGCATTCTAAATAACCAAAGCTGCTAACAATAAATTCAACACAGATATGTCCTCATTTCTGGGTATTTTAGCTCTCTAACAGCTGAATACCAGATTACATAATAATGACAAAAGAAAAATAAACCCAACGTACTCAAAAATTGTAGCTGTGATTTCGCGAAGGGAACCTCTCTCAGCGCTGTTGAAAATACAAATGACAATGTTTCTCTACATTATCATGTTGTCTTTACAGTGACTGTCCCTTGTGTAATTGCCACTTGAAGGAGGACAGTCACTGTAAAGACAACATGATAATGTACACTTACAGAATGAGGACAGTCACTCTAAAGACAACATGATAATGTACACTCACTGTAAGGACAGTCACAAATGAGGACATCTCACAGTGACTGTCCCTTGTGTGATTGCCACTTGAATGTATTTCTATTCAGCCACATTAATGCTTTTCTTCTTCAACAAATGAGGATAGTCACTCTAAAGACAACATGATAATGCACACTCACTGTGAGTGTACATTATCATGTTGTCTTTAGAGTGACTATCCTCATTTGTTGAAGAAGAAAAGCATTAATGTGGCTGAATAGCAATACATTCAAGTGGCAATCACACAAGGGATAGTCACTATGAGATGTCCTCATTTGTGACTATCCTTATAGTGAGTGTACATTATCATGTTGTCTTTAGAGTGACTGTCCTCATTTGTTAAAGGAAAAAAGCATTAATGTGGCTGAATAGCAATACATTCAAGTGGCAATCACACAAGGGACAGTCACTGTGAGATGTCCTCATTTGTGACTGTCCTTATAGTGAGTGTACATTATCATGTTGTCTTTAGAGTGACTGTCCTCATTTTTTGAAGGAAAAAATCATTAATGTGGCTGAATAGCAATACATTCAAGTGGCAATCACACAAGGGACAGTCACTGTGAGATGTCCTCATTTGTGACTGTCCTTACAGTGAGTGTACATTATCATGTTGTCTCCACTATAACATATATAGCCTGGAGCTTTCATAAAACCATTTTGATAAATAGTCTTGCACATTGCCTGTAAGACACAAACTTTCAGTGCCATAAAAATACACATTGTCCTCAATTAGTAATGTCTCAAATTTTGTACAGAACTTGTTATTTGAGTCTTATTTTCAGAACTGAAGAAAAAATTTCTCCAAAAAAGTCAAGATGATTGATCTAGCATAGATTTAAAAAATTGTAGGTAGTTTAACTAATGTGGATGCAATCATATTTTACCACTCTGAATGAACTAGTTTGCATGAAAATTTATATACAACCATCATTGCATTGTGGCTCTTTGTTAGAGACGTAGAATTTTGAAGTTTAAATTATTTTCACAATTTTATCATAACTTGGAGCATTTTTCATACTTAGCTGTGTCACTAGCTTAATGCATATTAATTATTTTGTCTTGTTTTTCTTGCATGGCAGGGAAGCAACAACAACATATAGGGCTGAAGCTTTAGAATTTCAAAAAAATTGAGGCATTTGCAGAATCAGTGTATTTTCTCAGTGGTCAAGCTTCATCTTTGATTCAAGGAAGATGAGCATGGGAGGCAGCAACATCTTCAACAAATGGACGAAATTGCTAGCAGGAATATGGAGGTATGAAGTAGAGAGATGCTTTGTAATAGAAGGAATCTATCTTAAGCTAAGTTTGTGTTGGCTAAGAAAATCTCATTTCATAAAAACTTGAATGCCTCTTATGTATACAGTCCTATTTAGTGACACAATATTAGATTCGTAAAAGGTAAGTGTGTTATGAACATTTCTATATGTAACCTTGCAATATTTTCTACTAAGATTTTCACTCTTTAAGGATATTTTGTAAAGTTTATAAGGTCTAAAATTTATAGGCAGGTGTCTCACAACCAAATTATATTACCTTGGATTTTGGACCTATTTTTAGTTTCTTGAGTTGTTGTAGGGTTATAGCACATTATTTTATAGCAATATAAGTAGATGTGTGAAAATTTAATTTCGTTTGTCCTAGCTTGACAACTATTGCACTCAAATCCTGGATTGTGGATGAGTGGAGATGGGCGGATGTCTAGATCGTGGATAACTGGAGATGGGCGAATAGATGTAGATGGGTTGTCATCGACCCATCTAAAGTACCCACAATCATGATAGCCTTGCGATGCCCAATCTACATTAGTATTGAATACTATTTACATTACAAACATTAAATATAATAAATAGTAGTTACATTACAAACATTAAATATATACACATTAGCAACCTTTTTTTTGTTTGGACAACACTAATATTGTCGTCCAGGGTTCTCCACTGACCGTGAAATCTTCAACTGGCACTGCCCACCACCACATCGACAACTTGGCACATTGATCAGAGCCATCAAACCGATTTCAATAATGCACCTATATCAACAATCCCAAAATTAAACAATAGCAATAGCAATAAGACACTCAATATTCAGACACTCTGACAGTGCATGCTTATAATCCACACACATGAAGTAGGCTCACACACATGAACCAGACACTTTACAAACTATTTCTTGAATTAAACTAGAAACTTCTATGCTAAATATGTGTGGAGAAACTATACAAAATAGGAATGGCTTTTGTGTTATATTTGGTTTTGAATTAAATAGGAACTTTGTGGTAGAAGATGAATTTGCCTCACATACCATACATCTTTTCACTTTGTCTCCCATGGCAAACCAAAATGTCAACACCTTGTTATCTATCACTAGTGTATCCATTTCATCTTTTTCCTTGCTCCAAGCATTCAATATTGTATGTATTCCTAAACACCCTTGTTATATAGCTCTTCGAAAGAGATATATAATGGTTTAGTTGAAGCCACAATTTGTGTTCCTTATCTAGTGGGCTATGCAAATGAGAATAATTATGCTCTTTCTTCTGGGTCAGACATTGTAAAACTAGTGATCCTTTCTCCAAAAGTGGATAGGGTTTGTGAATGCTTCAGAAGTGGATTGGTGGAAAAGTTATCTCATGGAGGAAGGGTGTGTTCCTTTTCAAATGGAGTTTGTAGGAAATGAAGAAAAAGATGAACATGACAAGCCTGATACTTCTAATTTGTAATAAAACAAATCATATTTGAAATGGTATTATAAAATCTTATATTTGTTGTTTTACCCTTTAAAGGCATCTCTGTTGTCCTCCTCATTGTACTAAATTCACTCTTTTTCATATTATTCCCATCCCCTTGTGCTGCATACTGCTCCCCTTGATTTGGGTGTTGTTTTGGACAGTATCCAAAAAATGGCAGTAGGTCTCTTGAGCATATCCTAAACAACAGTGAAGGAAGTGGCCAATAATGAGCACTTTCATTATATAGTGCGGTGACCCAAAAGCAAAGCAGGTGGGACCTCATTCAAAGAGGATTGAGTTCCATCACTCTCTTTTTTTATGGTCAAGATTCTGTAAAAAGATCAGTTTATGGGCCTCAAAATAGAGAGTTTTCATTAGTTAGCACAGTGCTCAAATGCTTTTTCAAAAGTAAGAGAGAGTGCACAATTCCTAGAGACCAAATTGATGCTTGATAGGCAAACACCCAATTCATGATTGAGAAACACATATGTACGTGTCAAGATATATATATATATATATATATATATATATATATATATATATATATATATATATATATATATATATATATATATATATATATATATATATATATATATATATATATATATATATATATATATATATATATATATATATATATATATATATATATATATATGCAACATGTATTTCAATGAGGACAAAGGTAATTTTGCTCTGATTCATTAGCACAAGCAGTTCTAGTAAAAGCATGTTCAATACTGATACTAGTTACAGTTCCCTATCTTCACCCAAAGGCAACGTAAAATGCATCAAGTCATGAAGCCTAGCATGGACTCTCTGTCAGATAGAGCCATTGTCTTGCATGAAATTAGTCATTCTGTAGACACTGGTCTAGTGTTGTCAACAGACCCAAATAGTTCAAAGATACTCGAACCAATCAGATGTTTTATGGGGTGCATTTTTGTATTAGGTAGAAAGGATTCTTCATACAGCTGAAAGTCTCGAACCTTTCCCCACCCCCAAAAAAAAATCACTTGTACTGTCATGAGCAGTCATGAGGACTAGATAGATACATTATAATATTTGTAATTTCCACTTGAATGTATTGCTATTCAACCACATTTATGGGCCTGTTTGGACCATGGCACATAGTAGCATCTACAAAGAAGAATATCCCAGGTGTAACAAGTTCTAAGAATATAACAACAATTCTAAGAATTTCCCTAGCACACAGTAGCATCTACAGAGAAGAATATACAACATGAGGGCAGTCACTGTAAAGACAACATGATAATGTACACTCATTGTATGTGTACATTATCATGTTGTCTTTACAGTGACTGTCCTCATTCAAGTGGCAATTACACAAGGGACAGTCACTGTGAGATGTCCTCATTTGTGTCATGGATAAATCTGCAAATCAGATACATAAAGAGTACATAAAATGAACAGCTGTAGAGTAATTTTACTGTTTACATGATTATCCTAGCATGATCTTGGCTCTAATACCAATAATAATGCAAAGGAAGGAGTGCTTCAACCTAACATACAAGATCCTAATCAATTTTCAACCGTGGAAACTCTGGTTATGAATTTATTACTCTCGCTGGAAATCCTAGTTAGGGTCAGGACAGTCAACATGAAAAATACCATAACTTAATCAAAATCCAATGAAATTTCATGAAACCAACTGTCTTTGAAAGGTAAAAGACAATATCAACATTATCAATCATGTGCAGGTTCGTACCAGACTGTACAGAGCCATTCCATGCCTATTTTCAAATTGTAACTTTTAGAAAAAACAAACTTTCAGGGCAGCCAATGGTATTTTTATCATATCTTGCTCAAAACTTAACAAAATTACATGAAACCAATTGCATTTGAAATCTAAAAGACAACATCAACTTTTCCAAGCACAACCCTTCAACACAACTCTCAACACTTGAAAATGGATTAGTAGTTCAACTTAAACCAATGACATTCCATTCATTCTATCAAATATCTTCATACTGCATTACATAATCTTAATGGAGAGAAACGTTAGTTAGTTTTGATTTTAAACATTAGTTTTGATTTTAAACAGAAGACCTAATAAACATCGATCAACTAAAGTCCAAACTTCAATTTCATATATTGGATTCTCTCCCCTTCATCCATTGTCAAGAACAATGTGGCTGATTGTGGATCATGCATTAACTTTTCGTATGCTTCAATTATAGTAGAGTCGCGAAGGCCAGGGATTGCTTTAAGTGCTTTATGCAACTCCGCTGCCTCATTTCTCAAACTAGATGATTTATCCACTTTCAGAGGCTGTGCAAGGCCTGATGTAATGCCTGCAGACAGATCTTTGATCACTTCACAAATCGAATCCAACGAACCTGCCAATGTTCCCCTCCTCCTCTTTTGCCTCCTTGACGATGTTGAAGGGTTATCTTTGCCACTTGCAGTAGATTGGTTCGATGTAGGTGTATCAATAGATTCGTGCATCTCTTGTGTGCTTACGCATTTTTCAACTACCTTCTTTTATACACTCCCCTATGGCCGCGACAAGGGTGGCAAGAACAACTACAATAACAGGCAAGAGTCTTCTCCTCCTCATAATCTCTCCTTCAATTTCAATATCATCATCATCATCATCAATATCATCAATGAGATCCATTGAATTACCTAAAAATACCAACAAAACAATCATGAAACAACATAAGAAAACACCCAACTATAATGCATAATCAGAGAATAGAGTTGCAAGTTCAGTATACAACATATGTTGACAAGAAAGTACCTTGTGTAATTTCACAAAATGAGAAGTTCTCATAGTGACTGTCCCTTGTGTAATTTCCACTTGAATGAGGACAGTCACTGTAAAGACAACATGATAATGTACAGTTGCAGTGAGTGTACATTATCATGTTGTCTTTAGAGTGACTGTCCTCATTTGTTGAAGAAGAAAAGCATTAATGTGGTTGAATAGAAATACATTCAAGTGGCAATTACACAAGGGATAGTCACTGTGAGATGTCCTCATTTGTGACTGTCCTTACAGTGAGTGTACATTATCATGTTGTCTTTAGAGTGACTGTCCTCATTTGTTGAAGAAGAAAAGCATTAATGTGGTTGAATAGCAATACATTCAAGTGGCAATTACACAAGGGACAGTGGTGTAGGAGCACCTCCAACATTTAATCCATGGTCGAAGATAAAGGAGACTTCAAAGAACATCAAGGCTAAACAGGAGGATGGAATGCTTAATCAAGGACAACAGATCACTTGGTGGATCTTAGCACCTATAATGTTAGTAAAATATCGCAATTCTTCAATTAAATTGTAATGTCCTTAATAGGACTAAAAGACAAATTATAATGGACTAAGATTGTCCAAGCACTACAATTGGAGTCTAGAAGAGTTTAATGATCATAAAAGATCCAAATTAGTAAGTTAGTGGTCTTTTGTTTTAAAGAATTTAATAAATTGTAAGTTGGAATTTTGAACTTTCAAAATCCAACGGCTAGTTTTAGTTTGGTATGTGTTAAGTTTAAACATTCAACTCAACGAAAGTTGGTTGAAGATTAGTTCTTAGTTAGTTGTGTTTCGAGTTGTAACACTTGGTCGATAGTTGAATCTATTAGAAGAAGTTATATTAGAATCCTTTATATTTAGATAAAGGCTCTGTTACTAAACAGAGAGGAGATTGGTGTATTAATTTGTGCTCGACAAGCAATACAAGACTGCTGTTTCTTGCAATTCGATTTCTATTTTGAAACTTTATTGGCTTGGTTTGAAATTAAAATGCTTTGACAGGGTTCTTTAATCATTTCATTTGCTTTTGTTATGTTTCCAAACATTGCAGTGAACCTGTGTGTACCATTTTGGGGAAATAGTGAGCAATAAAGCATCTAGTTTATGTAAACTAATTCATTTTGAATCTCATTTTGAATTGATTGAATTCCATATGCTCTGAGGGAGATTTTTTATCCTTCGAATTGCAAATTGATGAGTGTTACAATCTATTAAGTTTGTTGTCGCACAAGTTGTCTTGAAACAATGTTCTATATCTTAGTTTTCTATTACAGTAGAAGTTTAGGGGCGATTGAGGTCATTCCATGAATTGATAGGCCTAATTCATGGAATGACATTTGCTAACCTGTATTATATGATTCTAATCTAAATATATGCAGAACCGCGTGGGAGAACAGTGTGATCACAAACAAGAACAGTGGAAAATGGCATTGGAAGTGTGCTAAGGTGTAGCAGTGGGCGATCTGTCCACATAAGGCATATGTTTAATGCTTGGGAATAGTATACAATGTTCATTTGATGGTGAATCTGCCACCAATTCATTGCAGGGTCGTGTGGAGACAGTAGATTGAGGAAGCCCTAGTTGACAGGGTTCGAAGACAACAAATTGGGGTTTTGTAGTTGCAGAGCATTTGTGTCTAATTCCTTTTGGAATTGAGCAATTGGAGACATAACTAGACACTGTCCAGGAGTTGGGAGCCAGGAGATCTTTAACCCATACTTCCTTTGAAAATTTAGTAGATTTTAGTGCATTGAAACAGGGTAGCAGTGCCGAACAAGGGTGTTTGTCCAAAGCAACAGTATAAAAACTTTTGATATGTTGTTGAACTCCAAAGAGGTTATCCATAAATGTTGTTACCTCATCAAATGTTTTGAGAAAAGTTAGAATTATTCCCTTTTTAAGTCTGCTGCAGGGTTTAGATAGCCTGTTAAGCTTTTTGTGACCAGTTTGTGAGAACATTGGTGAAATGGGATATGGGAATTGAGTGAGAGTCTCAGAATCTTGAAACCAAGTAAAGTGAAGCCTTAAAACTCAAATCCATCCTTTAGGATAGCCTTGATAGTCAAGTTCTTGAAGTATTTAAGATTGTTGAATAAGCCCAAGTGTCTAACCTCTGAAATTTCTAAACCTACTTGTGCATTTGATACCACCACCCTTCCCTCTACATCAGACAGTCACTGTGAGATTCATTTGTGACTATCCTTATAGTGAGTGTACATTATCATGTTGTCTTTAGAGTGACTGTCCTCATTTGTTGAAGAAGAAAAGCATTAATGTGGTTGAATAGCAATACATTCAAGTGGCAATTACACAAGGGACAGTGACTGTGAGATGTCCTCATGTGTGACTGTCCTTGTCACAAATGAGGACATCTCACAGTGACTGTCCCTTGTGTAATTTCCACTTGAATGAGGACAGTCACTGTAAAGACAACATGATAATGTACAGTTGCAGTGAGTGTACATTATCATGTTGCCTTTAGAGTGACTGTCCTCATTTGTTGAAGAAGAAAAGCATTAATGTGGTTGAATACCAATACATTGAAGTGGCAATTACACAAGGGACAGTCACTGTGAGATGTCCTCATTTGTGACTGTCCTTACAGTGAGTGTACATTATCATGTTGTCTTTAGAGTGACTGTCCTCATTTGTTGAAGAAGAAAAGCATTAATGTGGTTGAATAGCAATACATTCAAGTGGCAATTACACAAGGGGCAGTCACTGTGAGATGTCCTCATGTGTGACTATCCTTGTCACAAATGAGGACATCTCACAGTGATTGTCCCTTGTGTAATTACCACTTGAATGAGGACAGTCACTGTAAAGACAACATGATAATGTACAGTTGCAATGAGTGTACATTATCATGTTGTCTTTAGAGTGACTGTCCTCATTTGTTGAAGAAGAAAAGCATTAATGTGGTTGAATAGCAATACATTCAAGTGGCAATTACAAAAGGGGTAGTCACTGTGAGATGTCCTCATGTGTGACTGTCCTTGTCACAAATGAGGACATCTCACAGTGACTATCCCTTGTTGGTGCAGGGGCACCGATCAAGTCAACTAGGAACACCTTGGAACAAGATGGAACCAGAAGATCAAAGGCAACCCTACATGTCAACTGGGATATTTTAAGGCCAATAATGGCATATTGTAATGAACAATGTACTTTGCCAGTCAAGAGTCATAAAAGTCCTAGTAAGTCCTAGCTTTCATTTTAATGTTGTTTCAATGTTTTATTGAATTCTTCATTGTTGAATGATATGTTTATGAACTAGAAAGGTTATTTACTGCATTCTACTCACTGTTGCATCAATTTTAATTCTGTTTTGAAGAAGTACTTATGCCTGCTAACATATAAACTGGCAGTTTCTACTAATTTTCTGTAACAGTCAAAGGTTTTCTTTAAATAAATGAACCTCCCATGAATCCCAAGGGCCCAGACTTCATGGGAGGCTTGTTATTGACATGTAAAATAGAAATCTAACTTATTCTATGCAGCACTAGTGCGAGAAGGCTGATGATTTGCAGGAAACAGTGAAGTGTTCCTTGATGAAATGATGGGAATGGTGTAATAGCAGCATATTGGGCTGAATAAGAGGGTTGTATTATGAGTTGAGATGTCCTAGGGCATCAAAGAGAAGGTGTGTGAACAATTATTTGGTCTCCAAGGTTAGTGGAGATAGGTGTTTGGTGAAACCCTATGCACTCTGCTAACCACTTCTGCAGACCACTCTGCATCACTTGTGTAATTGCCACTTGAATGAGGACAGTCACTGTAAAGACAACATGATAATGTACAGTTGTAGTGAGTGTACATCATCATGTTGTCTTTAGAGTGACTATCCTTATTTGTTGAAGAAGAAAAGCATTAATGTGGTTGAATAGCAATACATTCAAGTGGCAATTACACAAGGGACAATGACTGTGAGATGTCCTCATGTGTGACTGTCCTTGTCACAAATGAGGACATCTCACAGTGATTGTCCCTTGTGTAATTGCCACTTGAATAAGGACAGTCACTGTAAACATAACATGATAATGTACACTTACAGTGAGTGTACATTATCATGTTGTCTTTAGAGTGACTGTCCTCATTTGTTGAAGGAAAAAAGCATTAATGTGGTTCATTAGCAATGTATTAAATTATTTTTTTTTAAAAATTCTACCCAGGACCGTCACAATTGCGACGGCCCTCCCAAGAGATGCGACGGCGGTGCCGTATTGGCGATGCCCAGGCCCGTCGTAGTTGCTTCGGAGGACCGTCGCAATTGCGACAGTCCTCCCAAGACATGCGACGGCGGTGCCATATTGGCGACGCCCAGGCCCGTCGCAATTGCTTCGGAGGACCGTCGCAATTGTGACACCTTGCCGTCGCAATGCGACGGAGGCACTGAATGGGTGAAGCAATGACATTGTGACGGTAGGGCATCGCAATTGCGATGGAAACCCATAGATGTCATGATTTGCGACTAAAAAACTGTGACGTCTATCACTGTCCGTATAGCGACACATAGCCGTCGCAATGGCGACACATAGCCGTCGCAAAATGGCCCCAAATTTATTAGTGTAGAATGAATGGACTGTAATAATTCATGATGCATTGAAAACTCAACATGATATTTGCAACAACATGTATTTCAAATTTTAAGGGGTACACAATAAAATGGCTTCATGGATTTAAAAGACCTTTTGTGATATTTTCAATGTTGGATGTGTCTCAAAAAAAATCTTATACAACATTGTTTGACTTACCTCCACATAATGTTTAGGATGTGGAGTGCGGTCTCGATTGCCAACTCTCAACTTCAAGACATCCTTCACATTTGGTGACACTCTTGAGTTAGCATCCCAAAATTGTTGAATTTCATCCTTGACAACATCTGTTAGCTTCTTATCGAAATGTGGAAGTCTCCCACCATAAGCCCATGTATCAATTTGAAGCGGATCATCAAGTCTTTCTCTTCTTGCAAGTGCTCTACCCAAAGTTTTACAATCTATATTGAAGTCAACACAAGTTTGTCTCATCAAATGAGCCTTTCTCAACTAATGACTTACTAAGGAGGTTGTAATAATCCTCCGAGCAACTCTCTTGTCTTTTTCTCTGCTAGTCTTCCCAATTCTATTGAGAGCATTAAAAAGATTCTTCACAACAATGGCATTTCTTTCCATTTTCTTGTTCACACAAATCTTCAATTTCACAAGCACGGGTCTCATCTTTTGCATCTTTAACAACTGCACAAAACTTTGACATTTCTCAACCAATGTCTTGTTTCCAAAAAATTGATCATAAAGTCTTGAAGCCCACAACCTAATAGTTCTATGTGACCTCTGTCCATCCCAATTATTCATAATTTTCTCCTCAATTTCAATTAACCATTTAGGTGTTCTTGAAAGCCCTGAATTTGAAGTTTGATTATCTTTTTTGCAAGGGACTTCATTTCACATATAATTTGGAGATTTGTAACATTCATGTGGTTCTTGTGCAACATTTTCATTCCCCAAGTTTACATTTTCAATCTCCATCTATACATTTTCATCTTCATTCCCCAAATATACGTTTTCATTCCCCAAGTCTACAATTTCATTCTCCATCTCTACATTTTCATCTTCACTCCATACATTGTTATTCACAAAATTAATTTCCATATTATTTTCAAATTCAACATCCTCTTCACTTACAACTACATTTATGGGGTCACCTTGATTAATGTTTAACATACTTTCTCTCCTTTTTCGGTGATTTTCCTTATCTTTTTCCCTATATGCTTGAATTTCTTCATCCATCACCTTCCTCTTGCATTTAGCCTTTCAACAACTACTGCTTCCCATGGTGAGACCACAAGTTGACAAAAATCAAACAATGGGCCCCAAATCACTTTTTTTTTTCTGCAACGCATGAAAAAAAGTATGAAATCACGTGCTTCTCTAGTCTGTGGGGACAGGGAATATTTTGGTCAAATATTACCTGTCCAAAATCGGGTATCTGATTCCATATCGAGTACCTGATATTCCCAGGTAGATGAAAAAAGGGTAGGAGCAAATGAAAAAAATTGAACTTCTACATATAAAATGGGGTATATAATATATAAAATGTACATTATATATATACTAATGTCTATATATATAATGCATATTATATATATACTAATGTATTAAATAATATACTAATGTATTATATACTAATGTATATAATATATATAATACATATACTAATGTCTACTAATGTATTATATCTAATATTATCTTTTAGCTATTATATTTTTGTCATTTTTCCTATATGATGCTTTTGTATACGAATTGTGGATATTCTTTGGGAAACTTTTCATTTTTTCCTAGAGGATGCCTTTGTATAAAATTTTTGGAGAATCTCTTGCAAAAATATGGAAATTATAATCTTCCTCCTAGAGCATACATTAATGAAGTTCTTTGTGCCTTAGCAGAGGAAGTCAGCTGGATTTTTGAAGCTTATGGTACTACATACAAAAATGCGGTATGTATTTTTGGCCTAAATTTATTTCTCATTTCTTTTAGGTCTTTAAAGGTGGTGGGCTAAATCTTTGTATTGAATGTGCCTTTTACAGGCACTATAAACCCTAGCTATGCAGAAATGGAGGCTTTGAAGAATAGTTCACTGGAGGTGGAGAGAGAGACTTCCTAGGGTTCCTAACATGTGATAAAGTGTACTAGGACCCCTAGGGAGTCTCCATGACACCTTTTCACACATTTGAATGCTCAAGTGTGTCCGAAGGGATCCTAGGACCCTTTTAGACACACTTGAGCATTCGAATGTGTCAAAAGGGGTTAGACCCCTTCGGACACACTTGAGCATTCAAATGTGTCAAAAGGGATCACGGGGACTCCCTAGAGGTCCTAGTATGCCTTATCACACGTTAGGACCCCTAGGAAGTCCTGATGACCCCTTTTGACACATTGGAATGCTTAAGTGTGTCTTAAGGGGTCCTCAGACCCCTTAAGACACACGTGAGTATTCAAATGTGTCAAAAGGGGTCATGGGGACTCCCTAGGGGTCCTAGTATGCCTTATCATGCATTAGGACCCCTAGGAAGTCTTGATGACCCCTTTTGACACATTAGAATGCTCAAGTGTGTCTTAAGGGGTCCTAGGACCCCTTCGAACACACTTGAGCATTCAAATGTGTCAAAAGGGGTCATGGGGACTCCCTAGGGATCGTAGTATGCCTTATCATGTGTTAGGACCCCTAGGAAGTCCTCATGACAAATTTTGACACATTTGAACACTCACGTGTGTCTTAAGGGGTCCTAGGACCTCTTAAGTCACACATGAGTGTTCAAATGTGTCAAAAGGGGTCATGGGGACTCCCTAGGGGTCCTAGTATGCCTTATGATGCATTAGGACCCCTAGGAAGTCTCGATGACCCCTTTTGACACATTGGAATGCTCAAGTGTGTCTTAAGTGGTCCTAGGACCCCTTCGGAAACACTTGAGCATTCAAATGTGTCAAAAGGGGTCATGGGGACTCCCTAGGGGTCCTAGTATGCCTTATCACATGTTACAACCCCTAGGAGGTCTTGATTACCTCTTTTGACACATTGGAATGCTCAAGTGTGTCTTAAGGGGTCCTAGGACCCCTTCAAACACACTTGAGGATTCAAATGTGTCAAAATGGGTCATGGGGACTCCCTAGGGGTCCTAGTACACCTTATCACATGTTAGGACCCCTAGGAAGTCCTGATGACCCCTTTTGACACATTGGAATGCTCAAGTATGTCTTAAGGGGTCTTAGGACCCCTTTGGACACACTTGAGCATTCAAATGTGTCAAAATGGGTCATCGAGACTCCCTAGGGGTCCTAGTATGCCTTATCACATGTTAAGAGCCCCAGGAAGTCCTGATGACCACTTTTGACACATTGGAATGCTCAATTGTGTCTTAAGGGATCCTAGGACCCCTTCAGACACACTTGAGCATTCAAATGTTTCAAAAGGGGTTACACGGACTCCCTAGGGGTGCTAGTACATCTTATCACACTTTAGGACCCCTAGGAACTCACGATGACCCCTTTTGACACATTGGAATGCTCAAGTGTGTCTTAAGGGGTCCTAGGACCCCTTAAGACACACGTGAGTGTTCAAATGTGTCAAAAGGGATCATGGAGACTCCCTAGGGGTCCTAGTAAACCTTATCATGCGTTAGGACCCCTCAGAAGTCTCGATGATCCCTTTTGACACATTGGAATGTTTAAATGTGTCTTAAGGGGTCCTAGGACCCCTTAAGACACACTTGAGTGTTCAAATTTGTCAAAAGGGGTCATGGGGACTCCTTAAGGGTCCTAGTATGCCTTATCACATGTTAGGACCCCTAGGAAGTTTTGATGAGCCCTCTTGACACATTGGAATGGTCAACTATGTCTTAAGGGGTCCTAGGACCCCTTCGGACACACTTGAGTGTTCAAATGTGTCAAAATCAGTCATGGGGACTCCCTAGGGGTCCTAGTACACCTTATCATGTGTTAGGACCCCTCAGAAGTCTCGATGACCCCTTTTGACACATTAGAATGCTCAAGTGTGTCTTAAGGGGTCCTAGGACCCCTTAAGACACACGTGAGCATTCAAATGTGTCAAAAGGGGTCATGGGGACTCCCTAGGGGTCCTAGTATGCCTTATCATGTGTTAGGACACCTAAGAAGTCCCAATGACCCATTTTGACACATTTGAATGCTCAAGTGTGTCTTAAGGGGTCTGCGGACCCCTTCAGACACACTTGAGCATTCAAATGTGTCAAAAGGGGTCATGAGGACTCCCTAGGGGTCCTAGTACACCTTATCACATGTTAGGACTGATAGGAAGTCTTGATGACCCATCTAGACACATTGGAATGCTCAAGTGTTTCTTAAGAGGTCCTAGGACCCCTTCAGACACACTTGAGCATTCAAATGTGTCAAAATGGGTCATGGGGACTCCCTAGGGGTTCTAGTACACCTTATCACATGTTAGGACCCCTAGGAAGTTCCAATGAGCCCTTTTGACACATTGGAATGCTCAAGTGTGTCTTAAGGGGTCCTAGGACCCCTTTGAACACACTTGAGCATTCAAATGTGTCATGGGGACTCCCTAGGGGTCCTAGTACACCTTATCACATGTTAGGACCCCTAGGAAGTCCCAATGACCCATTTTGACACATTGGAATGATCAAGTGTGTCTTAAGGGGTCCTAGGACCCCTTTGGACACACTCGAGCATTCAAATGTGTCAAAATGGGTCATGGGGACTCCCTAGGGGTCCTAGTACGCCTTATCATGTGTTAGGACCCCTAGAAATTCCCGATGACCCCTTTTGACACATTACAATGCTCAAGTGTGTCTTAAGGGGTCCTAGGACCCCTTAAGGCACACATGAGCATTCAATTATGTCAAAAGGGGTCATGGGGACTCCCTAGGGGTCCTAGTACACCTTATCACACGTTAGGACACCTAAGATGTCCTGATGACTCATTTTGAGACATTGGAATGCTCAAGTGTGTCCTAAGGGGTCCTAGGACCCCTTCGAACACACTTGAGCATCAAAATGTGTCAAAAGGTGTCATGGGGACCCCCTAGGGGTCCTAGTATGCCTTATCATGTGTTAGGACCCCTAGGAAGTCTTGATGACCCCTTTTGACACATTGGAATGCTAAAGTATGTCTTAAGGGGTCTTAGGACCCCTTCAAACACACTTGAGCATTCAAATGTGTCAAAATAGGTCATGGGGACTCCCTAGGGGTCCTAGTATGCCTTATCATGTGTTAGGACCCCTAGGAAGTCCTGATGACCCCTTTTGACACATTGGAATGCTCAAGTGTGTCTTAAGGGGTCCTAGGACCCCTTTGGACACACTTGAGCATTCAAATGTGTCAAAAGGGGTCATGGGGACTCCCTAGGGGTCCTATTATGCCTTATCACATGTTAGGACCCCTAGGAAGTCTTGATGACCCCTTTTGACACATTGGAATGCTCAAGTGTGTCTTAAGGGGTCCCAGGACCCCTTCGGACACACTTGAGCCTTCAAATGTGTCAAAATGGGTCATGGGGACTCCCTTGGGGTCCTAGTATGCCTTATCACGCATTAGGACCTATAGGAAGTCCCGATAACCCCTTTTGACACATTGGAATGCTCAAGTGTGTCTTAAGGGGTCATGGGGACTCCTTAGGGGTCCTAGTATACCTTATCACATGTTTCCCAGAGAATATGCACAATTTGTATACAAAAGCATCATACAGGAAAAATGAAAAAAAAATAATAGCTAAAAGATAAAATTTATCATTAACGCTGATAGTACCAAGGTCATATCCATTGTCAAATCCTAGCCTATGATGTGCAAAATGAGAAAACCAAGTGAAATTAAAGGGAAGGGATCGATCAAATAGCAAAGGTGCATCAAATCAAATCAATATCATAATAAATGTAGAAAAAACATGTTACAGACAAAAATATTTTCATATTAATTTGTTACACATTTCCCGAGCTTCTATACCTTGCTACATGATTAGACATTTTCGTTAGCAGAACTGAATTTTTAGGTTAAGTTTTATAGATCATCTTTTTGATCCAAAGGATGCAGATTGGCTACTATATCTTCCTCAGATAGTTTGATTCTATTTCTTTGCTAGATGTTATGCTAAAATGCACAGGCAATTAAGTCCAGAATACTAGAAAGAATTCTTTAAGAGTCTAATCCAGATTCTTTAATGCTTCTAGTGAATCCAAATTTAGTTGTTATAAAGATGAGATGTTAGTGAATGACTTGCTAATACTACTCTTCCACCAGATCTAGATTTCAACCCTTTTGTGGATCTACAGACTCAGTCGCGAGCCCACAGGATTGGCCAAGAGAAAAATTTGATTGTATATCAACTGATTACAAAATGTTCAATTGAGGAGAAAATATTGCAACGATCAAGAAGAAAATTGGCTATGGAAAATCTAGTTATGAATTCTATTAAGAATGAAAATATTAAGGAATTGCATGATATATTACTCAACGGTGCAAGGAATATTCTTGATGAACATGGGATTGTAGTTACATCTATTCAATATAAAAAAGAAGATATAGAAAATCTTCTTAATAGAGAGATTTTAAAGTGAGAGAAAAGGACATTTAAGAAGAAAATGGTTATTTTCATGCCATCCAAGGTATGCCAATTACTTGGGATGAAGATTAAAAGTGCACAGTTAATGGGAAAGAGTGGGAAGAGATTCTTGGACCCATGATAGAAGTTACAGATAAGGAGGAAGAGCTAGGAAGGGGAAAGTGACAAAGGAAAGAAGTAAGATATGTGTCAGCCTATATCAGATGATGATGATGAGTACTCACCATCTGCTAGTAGCTCAAGTAGTGACAAAAGCTCTTCAGTGCACATGTACACTGTCACAAAAAATTCAGATAGAGAAGTAACAAGTGCTATGGAATTATCCATAGAGCAATGTGAAATGAAGCCTCAAATTGGTTCATTATGAGGCAAAGAATTTTGTCATGCACTTCATTCTAGCACCACAAATATTTCTATTAGAAATGCCTATTCGTTAATGGCCTTGCATTTACGGGACTTGGGAAACTAGGTTACTCGTGTTGGGTAATATCCCTCAAATGTAAGTTCATTGCCACCTTTGGCAAGGCAGTCTCACTCCTCATTTTACAACAAAGGGTAGCCATCTATGGTCCAAGGTTTTAATTCAACTAACAAATGGAGAGCTTCTCAAGGTACTAATCTCTGTCATAGAGAAGTTCCTAATTCATCTCAAGGTTCTCATTTAGGTGACCAACTCCTTCAAGGTCAAATAGACCCATTGATTTCCCAAATTGGTAGAAGGGTAGATGCAATTTTGGAAAGAGTATCCCAATTGAAGAGAAATGGAAATTCCAGTGAGCATAAACTTATTGCAGATCCAATGGGTGTATCTTCTCCCTTGACAAATATAATTGCATTTCCAGAGACTTGAGTTTAAATGGAGACTGTTTGCTCCCAAACATGCCCCAGTCGAGCAGATGAACCAAATGTTGCTTGAGTAAAGAAGATAGTGGTTTATTAAAGCATCTACATTATCCCACTTGCTATCAGTTACTACTTTTTGAGCAGCTTGCCAGCTGCTTCTGTGTGAGATTCATGTAATAAATAATGTCCTCATGCAAGTACATGCCAATTTTTGTAAACATTTTCAGTTCTAAAGTGTTAGTGAGCAATATCAAAGAAAAGGTTCTTGCATGTGTTATTTAGACACATATTAATAAATTGGGAAACCATTTTTCTCCCACTACATGGCAGAAATGCCTAGATTCACTTTGTTGGTATCAATAAGTAGCAAGATGAGGGAAGAAATATATTTGTGAAGAGGAAGTACAAATGTTACCGTCCAAAACCATTTGGAGAGTAATATTCTTCTCCAGATTGTAATAAGAAACTCAAAATGCAAAAGACACCAAATAGTTGGGGCATTTATTTCCTATGACCTATGTCAATTTTAGTTCAATTCCTAAGGATGATATTCTCAATGTGTAAAAATAAACTGATGTATTATTTTAAAATGGTGTTGACTGAAATTTATGAACATATGTCAAATATCCATTTTTTCCAAAATTTGAAATAGAACCAGTGGTAATATAATCAAATTTGTGAATTTCACATCCAATCATTGGATGTTAATCAAAAGTACAACACAGTAATATAAATTTGAACTGATAAACAATCTTAGTCTTACTTCAAACCTACTCCTATGTATGTGGGTTCTTGGAGGTATCTACTAAATAATGTGTGGATCTATAATGTCCCTATCCGGGACCTTACTCACTTTGCTTAAAACTCCTAATTAGAATTTGGATTTCTAATGCCTACTGTGATATTATTTAAGTTTTCCCTGCTCCTTACTGATTAATATTGTAATGAATTGGTTATCCTTCCCCTTCTCTCTCTCTCCTACTCTATCCCTTCCCATTCCCCACCCTCTCTCTCTCTCTCTCTCTCTTTTTCTCATCACCCTCTCTCTCTGTCTTGAGCTATCTCTTTCTCTCTCACCTTCTCACTCTCTCTCTTCCTCTCTCAGCCCTCACCACCTTCTCACTCTCTCTCTTCCTCAATGGCCGCCCATGAATTTTTTAAATGGCTGATTAATTTCCTTCACTTCTTTCAATGGCCATCCATGATTTTTCTGCAATCTTCCAACCTTTTGTACATAGTCGTAAAATAGATATTAATATATTATACATATAAAATAATATATGATATATGATATATAATGTAACATTTAATATTAATATATATTAAATAATATTTAAAATGTAAAATGTATATTATATAATATATAATCTAATATATAGTTTTTTATCTATAATATATCATATGAAGGATGGAGAAATGGGAGGGAGAAAGTGGAGGGAAGGGAAAGTGAAAATTCAAAATTCTGTCATCATATTCAGGTACCCAATTAGGCTCGGTATTGCTTTGTGCACCAAACCTACATGGTCAACTATTGAAATGTCTCAAATACATGTGTTTCCCCTATTTCTCTAAGTTCCAGACTTCGACAATGTAGCTGACGACTTTTTTTTCACCCGAATTTGATAAAATGAAAAGGGTATCTTAAGGAGATTATCAGCTTTCTATCGATATAATTGTTGTCAAATTTTGAATTCGGTAAGTAATTACAAGTTATTTTCTAATTGAGCTACCTCTAAAGTGCTAATTTATATATTGATTGAAAAATGACTATAACTTTCAGACGGTATTGTTGGCATTAAGCAGAATTGCCACTAGTGACAACACTTATTTGCATTCTGAGTGCAAACTGAGCAGAACAGTGCAAACCGAGCAGGATAGTGCAAAATGAGTAGAACAGTGCAAACTGAGCAGGATAGTGCAAACTGAGCAGAATAGTGCAAACCAAGCAGAATAGTGCAAACCGAACAGAACAGTGCAAACTGAGCAGAATAGTGCAAACCGAGCAGAACAGTGCAAACCAAGCAGAACAGTGCAAACTGAGCAGAATAGTGCAAATCGAGCAGGACAGTGTAAACTGAGTAACATTATGTCTACCGAGTCACCAGTATTTACCAAGTTCAAAACCTACCAAGTGGTTAGTATGAACCATGCCTTCACTTCTACCGAGTGCATGATGCTGCCGAGTAATGCAGTGGACGTCGAGTATTAGAAAGTCACTGAGTTAGTTTGCAGGAACCGTGTAACCATACTTGGGCCGACTTAGTAGAACTTATGTTTATTTGTCAAGCTGACTTTGTAATTGTAATTGTAATTAATTGTTTAGACTTGTATATAAACAATGTTGTAAAAATGCCAAGATAAAATGAGTATGAATGTGAAAAAGAAAGAAAGGCAGAGATAAGTGAATTACAAAGGGCTACAGCAGTATAAGGAATAGCAAAGACAAATTCATCACAGAAGGTGATCAGTACATCAGTGAATCTCATTCAGCAATCCAGTTGCAAAGCAAGAGATCTACTGTTTCATCCTAACAGGTGAATCAGTACTAAAATCCTTTAACCGGGTAGACTTAACAGTCTTTTGTAAAATCTCTTTACCGAGTACATACTTCTTTTGTAAGTTTGTAAAAATCCTCTAACAAGGTGGACCTAGCAGTCCTTATTGCTCCTAGTAGGGCAGATCATCAGAAGTGATCAATTGTAAGCCTTAACCGGCCAACTTTATACTACAGTACTAAAGCTTTGTGGGTTTCATCCCCACCCCAGTTTTACTTTCTTTTTGGAAGGTTTCTGGGTAACCAAATCTATGTGTCATTGTTGTGAATGCTTTTAAGTTTCATGCTTTCTATATGCAAAAGGATAAAGTAAATTATATGTTAATACATCTGTAATTGAAATAAAATTTGGAGTTACTGATTCACCCCTCCCCTCTCAGTAACTTGGTTAATTCCTGAATATTTCCAACAATTGGTATCAGAGCAGTATTGGTTCTCAAGATAAAGCTTAACTAGCTTGAGCAAAGATCCAGGACAATGGAGGTATTCAAACTGAACAAGGTGATTGAAAATGAAAAGCTAGATCTGGAAATGGCCATAGCTAAACTTAAAGAAGCAAAAGAACATCTTTCCCAATCCCTAAGAAGAAGGAAGGAACTTGCAAATCAGATGAATGATCAGAATTACATTGAAGAAAAGATTGAAGATCTTTTTCCCTCAGATAGCTCAGATGAAGCAAACAATGCTGTCAAAGAACTCCTAGAAAAGAATGGGTCTCTGCAGGAAGAAGTGAGAAAATTAAAAGGAGAACAAGAGCTACACTCAACAAGATTTTGTGAGATCTTAGAACAAAGAAACAAGTTGAAAGATGAATTAGATGGAAGGAACAATGAAGTCCAAAATAAAACCCTTCAGCTAGAAAACCTAATTGATCAGATCTCCCATACAAATGAGGAAATTCTGACTCTAAGGTCAGAAATAGAAAGCACAAGAGAAGAACTAAGATCTAAAAAGCAAATCAATCTAAGATTGATGGATGACCTAAACACCAAAAAACAAATCAATGAAGGAATGTTGAAAAGCCAAGAAGACTTAAATCAGCTGTATGAGCGAAATCTTCATAGGCAGAAAGGAAAAGCAGGACTTGGATACAAAGGAGAAGGTGAATCTTCTAAGCAAGGTACTCAAAGAAATCAGAAACCTACTTGTAATCATTGTGGTAAAATAGGACATACTTCAAATAAATTTTGGAGCAATGAAAAAGTAGAATTCAATGGAAAATGCTACAACTACAATCAGCATGGTCACAAAGCAAATGAATGCAGGGAAAAACCAAGATTCAAAGGTAATTGTCACAAATGCAACAAACAAGGTCACAAGGCATCCGAGTGCAGATCCAAAACATTCAATCCAGCAGAACAAATTATGAAAGCAATGTTTGGATGGAATTACAACACCTAGTGTAGATGTCATTACTGTGGAGAATATGGACACATTGGCATGAACTACATAAAACATCATCTAAGGAAAAGAGATACTACCGTAAGATACTTCAAATGCACTAAACTCGGTCACATAGCTAGAAATTGCATGAATGCTAGTGAAGTTGAAGATGGAAAGAAGAATGAAGCAACTAAGGTTAGGAAACAGGTGAGACAACAGTGGGTTCCTAAATCTACCGAGAAAACCAGTCCAAGTAATGGAATGGGTGACTCTACCGACTCAAACTAAATTCCAAGAAAGCACTGTAACTGTATTCTCATAGACCAATTTCAAGCAGTTCCAGAACTGAATTAAAAGAAAGATCTAAATCAGCATACAAGATGCAATAAGATCACAGGAAGGTCGATATCAGTCTTTACCGAGCAAGGTCAGGAGTGGTCTAATATGATTACTGAGCGAGGTCGGAGCAATATGAATTCTTGAGTTCACCGAGTTGTGAAGTCTTTACCGAGCAATTAATTCATAGTGGGTGACAGTCTATCAAAATTCATACCCTAATTTGTACTGAGCATTAATGACAGAGTTGTAAACAAAAGGCAAGAAATTGAACTCATTCTTCACCGCGAACTTTAGCACTTTGAGAGCAAAAAATTTCAAGAGCAATCCAGCGATTCAAATACTTTTGCGAAAAGAATTCTCTGTGAGCTACCATGGCATCATCCAGCACTTCAGTGAAGAAAGGATCAGAAATGTTAGTCCAAGGGGAATGGAGAGAACCAGATTTCAAACTCATGCCCGCAATTGCAGCAACCCTAGACCTGAATGGAGCTCAATCTCAGATTCCTCCTAAGGTACTACTTGTTAATGATATTCGCAATCATTTCAATTGTGCAATTCAAGAAATGGGAAACCTAGAGCTAGATATTGTGCGTGAGGAACTGTGTGTGGATGGTATTCTAAAACCCGAACACAAACATTTGGACGACAAGGGATTAGTTCACATTGCACATTTACCTTGAAACTTACAGGAGAAATGGGTTAGATACATTCTCAGCCGTGTACATGATGGAAAGATTTGGCTTGAGCAACCCATAGAGATCACTAAGAAGATGATTCATCAAATCACCAGTCTTCCCATGTTAAACAAAGCTAAAACTACCAAAACCCTAGGTCAGCCGGAACTGGAGAAGAAAACCCTAGCTGAGTGGGACGGTAGAGGCATGAAAGTAAGCAGCATTACTGATGCTGAACTGAAGTTTGGTACACACATAATTTCCCATAAAATATACAGTTCAAGTCGACAGAATAGTGTCTCCTATGAAGCCATAGACCTAGCATACAAAGTGGTCAAGAATAACTTATCATTTGACCTTGCAGATTTGTTGTTAAAATAGTTTAACAAGAACATGGAAAGCATTCAAACTTCCAAAAACAATCCATGTAAGTTTGGATCTTTACTGGTCTGTTTATTCTTCTATGTTTAGAAATTCTTCCCTTCCAAAGGAAAAGTAGTATGGAGAAAAGATGTGCCAATTCTTTATGAGATAAATAAATATATTTCAGAAATAGGTGAAAATTTTGAAAGCATCATGGATAGTTATTTTGAGTCTTTCAAAGAGAAAATGAATGACAGATTCCAGATTCCATAGAAGTTGGTTGAAGATTATAAGGATGATATTTGTTTCATGGTGGACTATGACAGAGTATACATTCAAGTAGCTAAACCGAGGATTGTACATGTAAAACCTTTTCCTTATGAGGTAAACATTGATGAGACAAAGAATATCATTGAAGCCCTCCTTAATCAACCTGTTAATCCCAAAGCTCCATATTTTGGAACATATGAAGAAGCAAAAGTGAGAATTGAATTAAGCATAAAGCTTCCATAGGTAGTAAATAAAGGAAAGAAGAGGATAGCCAAAATGAAAATGCTAACCGAGGACAAAGGAGAAGACACTGAAGAAGAAAAGGAAAAGGATGAGAAAACAGAGGAACCAGAACCTGCAAAGAAGAAAGGAAAGGTATTCATCACTAAGGCACCTAAGCCTCCCACTGCTGTATTTACAAGGAGAAGTGCAAGAGGTAAGGTAGACAAGGCAGACAAAGATATAATATTCAAAAGGCCTCCTCTAACCCTTCAAGAGAAGATCAAACTTTTTAGAGAAGGATCAGGATCTGGAGTAAGTAATATAAAATCTTTTAAATGTGAAACCAGATCGGAAATAGAACAAAAGGAGATTGAAGATGCTGTTATTGAAAAGATGGGACAGTGGAAATACTCTCTTGATGAAATAGCCCCACAGGTTATAGCAGCTTTATTAGATCCAATAAAAATGAGATGGACCAATGCAAAGAAAACTGTAAAAGACATATTTGATCAAACCCTGAGACAGTTAATGCCGAGCTTGAAAAATGATGAAATAAAGAAGGCATTGAAGGAGAATGAAAATAAGATGACACTAAAGTTCAATATTTGTTTGATTCTGATTAACAATATTTAATCAGTTGTGAAGGCTGCAAATGCCACATGGAAGAACATATACCATCTTCACCAACCGAGTATTGAAACAGTTATAATAAAAGACATTGAAGATGACAGTGATGAACAGGAAGAAGCCACTGAGGTAGATGATACTGTGAGGATAGCAGTAGAAGTCATTGCATCACTTCCTACCTCTCCAGCAAAAGTTATTACATCTAGCCCAGAGACACCTTCAAGCATGGTTGTGAAAACTTCAACATTTATCCAATCACCTATAGCAACAACAGAAGTAACTACCATTTCTTCTACCGAGTTGCAGTCTCCTACTTCATCAAGTTTTCCAGCAGTAAGTATTCCAGTTTTTGATTCTACATGTGTAAATAATTCAAGTTCTCTAGTAGACAGTATACCATTCTCTACAGCCAGTACTACTATGTCTACTATCACTACTACTAAGGCATTAAGTACAGATAAGCCTAAGGCTCAACCGAGTATAAGATTTTTGGGCAAGAATATAGTAGAGGATATAGACCTAGATGAAGAAATAGAGATTCCAACATTGGATTTTGCAAATCTATCAGCAAATCAAATGCAAAATATAGGTGAAATCCTCCAAAGGAAAGCAAAGCAAAAGAAGCTTAAAGATGAGAGAGACAAGGAATATAAAATCATTAAGGATGCTAAGGACATTTTGTCAGAAGCATTAGGTATTAAAGTAGACTCCTCTCAACATGTTTTGTTACAATTAGCAGAAGCAGTAAATAAATACAATGAGGATTCATCTGGGACAGAAAAGTTAGTTGAAAAAGTCGAGAAGAGATTCAACAATAAAGTGCTTGAGCACATTGCTCAGCACATAGCTATTAATCAAGTGGAATTGTCTTTAGTTTTGTCAAACATTGAATCTTCCTATTCGAATGTTACCTCTCTTTTGGCCAGACTGTGCAATGTTGCCGAGTTCACCAAGGATGTCAAGGATAAAATGAATAAAATTGATGAGGATTTGAAGATTAGCATACAGAAACTGCAACTTTAACCAAGTTCAAACTCTACTCATCACATGAAAATCTCATACCTATCAAATATGCAGTCAGAACTACTGAAAGAAGACACAAGGATCCGGTCCACACTGCTAGACATTCAGAACATGATCCTTCCCATCATGAATACAATGTATAAGCACATTGAACATTCCAAAACATTAATTCATGACAATCAGTTCTCAATAGCAGATCACATGATTGAACTCTCTGCAGAAGTCCAAATTGCAATCCAAACATGCAAGATTCTACAAGAAAATTGGGACAGAACCTTGGCACTGATAATGAAGGTACATTCTATTTTTCTATCAAATTATGGATTCTCTCTGTAAATCACTTGTATATACACCTTTGGCATTATCGCCAAAAGGGGGGAGATATGTATAAATATGTATAGATATGTATAGAAGAAAAGAAGTAAAAGTTAGCACATTGAAAGGGGGAGATAATTTATAAAGCCCTATGACAAAGACAAATTTTGAAAAATCAAAATAAATCTCAGCATGGTTCATGTATATAAGTTTTGGACAATAAGTGTTTTTGTCACTAATGCCAAAGGGGGAGATTGTTGGCATTAAGCAGAATTGCCACTAGTGACAACACTTATTTGCATTCTGAGTGCAAACCGAGCAGAATAGTGCAAACCGAGCAGGACAGTGCAAACCGAGTAGAACAGTGCAAACCGAGCAGAACAGTGCAAACCGAGTAGAAGAGTGCAAACCGAGCAGAACAGTGCAAACCGAGTAGAACAGTGCAAACCAAGCAGAACAGTGCAAATCGAGCAGAATAGTGCAAACCGAGCAGAACAGTGCAAACCGAGCAGAATAGTGCAAACCGAGCAGAAGAGTGTAAACCAAGCAGGACAGTGTAAATTGAGTAACATTATGTCTACCGAGTCACCAGTATTTACCAAGTTCAAAACCTACCAAGTGGTTAGTATGAACCATTCCTTAACTTCTACCGAGTGCATGATGATGCCGAGTAATGCAGTGGACACCGAGTATCAGAAAGTCACCGAGTTAGTTTGCAGGAATCGTGTAACCATACTTGGGCCGACTTAGTAGCACTTATGTTTATTTGTCAAGCCGACTTTGTAATTGTAATTGTAATTAATTGTTTAGACTTGTATATAAACAATGTTGTAAAAATGCCAAGATAAAATGAGTATGAATGTGAAAAAGAAAGAAAGGCAGAGATAAGCGAATTACAAAGGGCTACAACAGTATAAGGAACAACAAAGAAAAATTCATCATAGAAGGTGATCAGTACATCAGCGAATCTCATTCAGCAATCCAGTTGCAAAGCAAGAGATCTACTATTTCATCCTAACAGGTGAATCAGTACTAAAATCCTTTAACTGGGTAGACTTAATAGTCTTTTGTAAAATCTCTTTACCGAGTACATACTTCTTTTGTAAGTTTGTAAAAATCCTCTAACAAGGTGGACCTAGCAGTCCTTATTGCTCCTAGCAGGGCAGATCATCAGAAGTGATCAATTGTAAGCCTTAATTGACCAACTTTATACTGCAGTACTAAAGCTTTGTGGGTTTCATCCCCACCCCAGTTTTACTTTCTTTTTGGAAGGTTTCTGGGTAACCAAATCTATGTGTCATTGTTGTGAATGCTTTTAAGTTTCATGCTTTCTATATGCAAAAGGATAAAGTAAACTATATGTTAATACATCTGTAATTGAAAGAAAATTTGGAGTTACTGATTCACCCCTCCCCTCTCAGTAACTTGGTTAATTCCTGAATATTTCCAACAGGTATAACATTTTTGAAATTCAAAAAATGCATCACATTCTATGCTTCGCCTACTATAAGAAAAAAAATAAAAATTGAATTTTGTAAAGTTTTGAATGAGTTAAGGTTGTCAAACACGAGAGTTTTTTTATTCTAAAAATGTTGTAGCTGAAAATTCATAATTAATTTTTTTTTGGAATAAAATTACAAAAAAATATGCGTCACATCCAAGCATGAGTCTACTACTTATATATAAAATCTTATAATAAAATATTATCATTTGATTATGATTAAGGTGGTCAGACATACACCTACTTCTTATTTTTTTCCATAAATTTTTGTACTGCTGCATTGAAATCTATACTTTTCACCAATCATACTAACTTTTTCACAAAAAAGGCCTAGTAGTTTAGAAACTACATTCAATTTTCTATAGATTCTATTGTTACAAATTTTTGATATTAGGTTCATCACTAGTCAAAATTTTCACGTCAATTTGACTAACCCTGATTTGCTGATTTTTCATTGCCACTTAAGGGCATAGTTTGGCCCCTCATGATCTTGCACATACCCATTAGCATCCAGATCATACTTTTTAATTTATGTTATGCATGTTTAGATACATATATTGATGAGAAAGATTTAATCATGGTTAGATTTAATTTTTACATGAATTATGTTTTAGGACTAAGAAATAGTATTTATGAATATACCATGATGATATAATTTTGCAAGTGTGAAGTATGAACGTTATCTTTTAAGGGAAAGTGTAGGTAGAATTTGAATTTTATGCATGTTGAATAATGTCTAAAATTATGTAATATTGAATTGTTATATACTTAAATGTGATTTTTCCTGGACTATTAATGCTTGAGTTTAATGTGCAGGAAATAAAACCATGCAACTATTTAGAGAATCAGGGCTAAACCTATGTACAATTGTGAAAAGCTGAGGTTTAATCTATTGAAGAGATTGAAACCTCATTGTAATGTGTTTTAT
The DNA here is from genome assembly GCA_027943335.1 of Chamaecyparis obtusa. NCBI lineage: Eukaryota > Viridiplantae > Streptophyta > Pinopsida > Cupressales > Cupressaceae > Chamaecyparis > Chamaecyparis obtusa. The sequence goes on along the minus strand of BSBK01010664.1, from coordinate 1,706 downwards.
TTGTAAATGTAATTCATGTGTGTTATTAGATTAAATTCATTTTTTTAATTAGGCACATCACTTGTAATGTGAAGTGTATTTTTATGGTGTCACTTGACACTTTTAATGTCTATGTGGATAGTGACATGTCAATTAGGGTTTGGCAAGAGCTACCCAACCTAGTAAGTTACCTAAGCTTAACCACTTGCTTGTAGATGCTATGTGGGGTCCCCATCAAGTTGAAATTTGAATTTGAACTCAAGTTAAACTTTAGAGGGCTTAAAAGTGATCCGGCCAGGGTGCCTTTTTATTGAAAATAAGCTAACCATGTGGGGTACCTTGAGTTAGGGGCTAGATTTTGTCTATAGGAAGGCCTATATCACATTTATGCCACTATAAAATGGCTACTCTTCAAAAGTGGTGAAAAATGGAGAAGGCCACATGCCTTTGAATTGTTCCACACTCCTAGCTAAATTCACCATTAAGAGGGGTCCCGAGTGACAATAAGTAAGGCCAAGGACTAGTAGTCAACTCACATTAATTGCTAGAGGATAAGTAGGATTTGGAGGCCTTTTTAGAGGGATTTGTGAGACTTAGTGGTTGTTCACCCACTCTCTAAATTTAGAGACATTTAGGGTTTTGGGATTGGAGAAAGAAGAAAAAGAAAAAGAATAGGGATCTTCCCAAACTTCATTTTCCATTTGGATAGGAGCAAGGTTGGTGCTCTTTCCATGAAGAAGATATTTCTTTGCAAGTTTAGATTGTTGTTGATCTTGCAAAATGCATATCTAAATTTTTTTGTTTTAAAATGTTTGTATTTCATGTTAAGTAGATTATTGTAAGTGTGGTGTATGAGTGATGAATGGAAATTTTTTCATTTGGTTTTCTTTCTTTGTTGAATGGTATGATTGTTCGTGGGTGGACAAGGCATCACTCACCCTTGGGAGGGAAGTAGTGGCCTTGAGATAAGGGGTTATTTGGGCCTTCCATTGTAGTTGAGAGCTTCTTCTCTTGGAGAAGAGGGGAAATTTTATGGAGTATGGGCTCCATGAAGCCATATTTTTGATCTTGTGCATTTCGAGGTGATAAGGGTGAAGTTTTTTAGATGAAAGATGTATTAATGTAGCCTTTAGGAGGCATGGATATCTCTTGGTGTATATTTTTATTGGAATGGAAATCTCCTCTTTAGAAAATCCCACCTTCACCCTTTCTCAATGGGTTTGTAGGTGATTCATTTGTGAAGCCAAGTCCTCGAGGGAGTTCATTATTGTTTTGTTCATGTAAATGCATTTGTGAGTTTGTTGTATGAGTGTATCCGTTTAGCCTTGATTCTCCAAGCTCGGTGGTGGTTTCTTAGATATCTTGGATGGGAGGTGAGAACTCCATGGGTATCCTCTTTTATTGCACATTTTGGTGGCCTTGTGCATATGGAAAATGCTTTTGGAGAATTTTATTTTGGTTTCATTGTGGGAGAAAAAATAGTGTTGCATTGTTGGAACTTAAAAATGGGAACACTCCATTTACTATTGTATAGTTGTAATATTGGATGTATATCAAGTTGTGGAAGGAAATGTTTTGTTCATTGTAGAATGACATTATTTTGAAATGAGAAAATGTATTTTACTTAAATGATTGTAAAGAAATCATGTCGGAATCAATGAGAAAAATAATAGTTTCTTCGTTTTCCTTATTGCTTCATTGTATTTATTCTCCATGGAAAGATATCC